>CM077240.1:32013356-32400856 GCA_039654775.1 Spinibarbus caldwelli
TTTATTTTAATTTTTTTTATTACTATTTAAAATATTAAACATTTTTAACTAGAGGAAATGTACAGACTAGTAAGGGCTACTGGGGTATTTGTCTTGCATGTTATGCTCTGTCATTTATTACTCTTTTATTCGGCAAAACCAGGCATCGAACGGGACATTCCCCAAGGTTTTCAGATTAGTGGCTTTTTTCAGTAGCTGATTCCTAAAATGATTACATTCGTACATTCATTTGCGTTTTATATGAAGTAACTATTAGCAAGGACAGTCCCCATTAAGTAAACAGAGGATACATTCTCAATAGCAGAATGGATTATACCTTGGTGGGTTTGAACAACCATGTTGTATATAATGTGTGATTTTTCTAGGGAAACAGGGCTGCTATATTGTATTGACCTGCATTGTTCAGATCTATCTCATTTATCAGATACTTTTATCAGTACATTTATTACAGGTTCAGTCACTATGGTGTAACGTGAGGTTAAGAGTCTTGCACAAGAGCACAATGGTGATAGTTCATAGATCACTTATTTTGGGGCTTGGACATATAGCCTTTTGGTTACCAAGCCAGATGATCAACTACTGGTTTGCAGGGCAAACAGTGATACTGTGGTGTTGCCCTGCATTGTTTTGTAGTGCTTAGCCATTTATCAGATGCTTTTATCAGTGCACCTTACTAGGACAGTCCCCTTGGAGTAACCTCAGGTTAAAGTATCCTGCTCAGTGGCATAGTGGTGATAGTTCATGACTTGCTCCTTTAACCACTAGGCTACAGCTTCGCCTGCATTGTTTTGTCATATGCTTTAATGTGATTACCGCGTCGGCATAGATATTCAACACCTTAAAAACCTCTAGTGTATTTCACCACACATTGTCAATAAAGCAAATACAAGCCAGCAGACATGTACACGAACATGCAGTTGTCACGCTTGTCATGCATCAGATTACTTTTGCGACCCCCTCTATTCAGGGATGACATTTGAACAGGAAGATCGCCAATATTTGTTTTGGTAACAAATCTACCATTTCCACTTCTACTAGTGACCCTCTCTCTCTTTCTCTGTATCACCGAAGGCCTGTGTGTTGAGGGAAATGAAGACAGGAAGGTAAAAAGAAAGAGGAGAGAGATATCACAGTCTGTGTATGTCATCTGACCTTTTAGAAATCTCTCTCTCCTTGCTGTTGCTCTTCCCTGTGTGCAGCTGTGGGATTTCACGTTGTTGAAAAGTGATTTCCTTCCGTATCTCTATCTTGCCAGTCACCTCTGAGACTCTCACTTACTGGCCATTGAAGTATCTCTATTATCAACAACGTAAAGATAAATGTGTTCAGTGATCAGAGCTGATAGTATTGACCTTTGACATCAGTCTGTGTTGTTACTTCAATATTATGTGCCTGTGCTTGCCTAATCATCCAATGATGGAGGGCCCCGTCCACATCTGCTCCATCTTCCCCAATGACAGTAGGATCATGTGACCAGACCTGTCCCCATCTCTGGGGTTGAGAGGAGCTTTGGTTGGCATAGCAACACTGTGGAGGTTTTAGGAACATGACAAGCATACAGCGACTCCAAGATGTAGGGTGGGGTCATAGTGTGACATCCGGAAACGATACAGAACTGTTGTTGGAGCCATTGAACTTTCATTCACTTGGATTCCATATATTTTTTTGAGGGCATTGAGAAATAATTTCACTCATGTGAATGAGTGTCTGTTGTGTTTTTAAGGATTAGCCATTGGTATTGGTGCATATTATTAAACTCATTTTATCCAGTGTTATTTAAGTACTGTTTATATATTATTATTGTATTTATTAATATTTTTAATTAGCTTCTAGTTTTGTATTTTCAGTTTTCATTTTAATTTGTTTTAGTGATTTTGTTACTTGATTTGGCATTTTTACTTATTTCTATATTTATTCATTTGTATATACTGTATATTTTGCCATTAAGTTTATTTTTATTTCAGTTTTAGTAATTTTAGAACTTAATTCAGATTAATTCAATTCAGCAATTAGTTGCCAAGGCAATTAAGTTTTTCATGTAATATTTATATTTTATTTCAGCTTTTTTTTAGTTAACAAAACGTTTTTTTTTTTTTTTTTTTTTTTAGTTAACAACACTGGTTCCATGTAGGGTTTGATTTGTTGAAATCATGTAACACATGAAAAAACTAATCTGCTGGAGCCAAACGGAAATTAGCATGTCATTGGTTAAGAGATTTGTCATGCTGCAATTAAAGATCACATGATTAACAGATCCAACCAAAAGGGTTCAAGTTTCTTCTTATATGTAGTTTAGGTTCATGTTTCAGTAGCTGTTGGGTTTTGAAATATTTAGTTCCACCCCCTTTCAGCACTGTGTCTCCAAATGGCTTCTTTTTTAGCATCCTCACCTTGGTGAGTACTGACCTAAAAATAAACCCGATCTGACCTTGAGAAGCACCGCCATCTTCCTGTCACTTCTACAAAACATGAGTTACTATTAAGGGGACCAAAGAAAGTAGTTCAGCTCAGACAACCTTTTAACTAATCAGTGGCTCACACTGGTTTTGTATATAAATGCTCATTGCAGTGTTTTTTTTTTTTCTGATGGTACTCATATTTGCTTGATTTTGTTTTCTTTTCCAATCATTAATGGTGTTTGATTAGTCAAGCATAATAAAGAATGAATTTGAATTGAGGTAGCAAACAGGATGCAGATTTACAATATGAATTTGAATGTAAGGAAGTAGAATTAAAATGAATTAAAATTCATTTTAATGTAGTTTTCAGGGTTATTCTAGTATCATTGAGATACTATTGTTGTTTTGTATGAATATTTTTAATTTTTCATATTTTACGTTTTCATTTTAAATTGAAATTTTGTTGTGTTTGTGTGTCACTAAAGATTTTATTAATCATTTTAAACTAAATTAGATGAAATATAGAATATAAAAAAAAATGAAATATAATTTTTCAACAAATTATATTTTTTACAACCCAAATTCTGGAAATGTTGGGACATTTTTTAAATTTGAATAAAATGAAAACTAAAAGATTTTCAAATCACATAAGTCAATATTTTATTCACAATAGAACATAGAGAACATAAAAAATGTTTAAACAGAAATTTTACACTTTTATCCACTAAATGAGCTCATTTCAAATTTGATGCCTGCTACAAGTCTCAGAAAAGTTGGCACGGGGGTAGCAAAGGGCTGATAAAGCAAGAAATTTTGAAAATATTCAGCTGGGAGAACATCTAGCAACTAATAAAGCTAACTGACATCAGGTCTGTAACATGATTAGCTATAAAATGGATGTCTTAGAGAGGCAGAATCTCTCAGAAGTAAAGATGGGCAGAGACTCTCCAATCAGTGAAAGAGTGCGTAAAAAGATTGTGGAATACTTTAAAAACAATGTTCCTCAACATCATCATCATCATCTACAGTGCATGACATCATCAAAAGATTCAGAGAAACTGGAGAAATCTATGTGCGTAAGGGACAAGGCCGAAGACCTTTGTTGGATGCCCGTGGTCTTCGGGCCCTCAGATGACACTGCATCACTCATCGGCATGATTCTGCCATTACTAAATGGGCCCAGGAATACTTCCAGAAACCACTGTCGGTAAACACAATCCGCCGTGCCATCTGCAGATGCTAACTAAAGCTCTATCATGCAAAAAGGAAGCCATATGTGAACATGGTCCAGAAGCGCCGTCGTGTCCTGTGAGCCAAGGCTCATTTAAAATGAACTGTTTCAAAGTGGAAAAGTGTTCTATGGTCAGACGAATCCAAATTTGACATTCTTGTTGGAAATCAATGCCAAACCACATACTGCAACTATTACAACAGCATGGCTTCGTAGTAGAAGAGCCCGGGTGCTGAACTGGCCTGCCTGCAGTCCAGATCTTTCACCTATAGAGAACATTTGGTGCATCATTAAACGAAAAATGCGTCAAAGACAACCACAAACTCTTCAGCAGCTGAAAACTTATATCAGACAAGAATAGGACCAAATTCCAACACCAAAACTCCAGAAACTCATAACCTCGATGCCCAGACATCTTCAAACTGTTTTGAAAAGAAGAGGAGATGCTACACCATGGTAAACATGCCCCCGTCCCAACTATTTTGAGACCTGTAGCAGGCATCAAATTTTAAATGAGCTAATTTTGTGCATAAAATTGTAAAATTTCTCAGTTTAAACATTTGTTATGTTACCTATGTTCTACTGTGAATAAAATATTGGCTCATGTGATTTTAAATTCTTTTTGTTTTCATTTTATTCAAATTTAAAAAACGTCCCAACATTTCCGGAATTCAGGTTGTATTTTATTTTAATTAATGTTTAATGTCAAGATAAGGAAATGTTTTTTATTGGTTTTAATTTTAGTTTTAGTTAACTATAATAAACCTGGTAATTTTTAGCGGTTTAAAATGGGGGGATATCAGTCAAATAATTTTTTACTTTGTTTATTGAGTTTTTCTTTTTCACCCAACAAACATAAAGATACTGATAAACACAGAACACAAGACTCTGGCTTTCTCTGTCTTCTTTGGAGCTCTTATGAAATAACGAGAGAAAATACTGTCAAGTTCAACAGTATGATGAATGAATATTAATGGTAACACTTTACAATAAGTTGTCATTTGTTAACATTAGTTAATGTATTAACTAACATGAACGAACAATGAACAATACATTTATTACACAATTTATTAATATTTGTTAATGTTAGTTAATAAAAATACAGTCGTTCGTTGTTCATGTTAGTTCATAGTGCATTAATGTTTACATATACAACTTGTGATTTTAATAATGCATTAGTAAATGCTGAAATTAACATGAACTAAGATTAATAAATGCTGTAGAAGTATTGTTCATTCTTAGTTCATGTTAACTAATGTAATGAACTAATGTTAACAAATGAACCTTATTGTAAAGTGTTGCCATATTAACATCTAAACTGATACTTTAACCTGTTAACTTGTGTACCCGTGTTTTAAGATATTTAACCTATAGTTGTGCCGGCGCCACTGAAGTCATGCAGTAAGAGCGCTGTTAATTCAGTTTTAATGTGCGTCTAGACGGCCGCAGATGAGGCATTAAGTGCATGGCACTGCGACCAACTTAACATTTTACAGAGTTTAATGTAGCAATGTGGTCGCGCAGTTTTTCTATATCAGTTTTAATCGTGTAACTGTTAATAGACTTGAACAAAGAAATAAAGTGCTCGCACAGGCCGTACTGATTGCAAATACAAAAATAAGACGAGTAAAGAAAACAGGGTACTTATTAAAATAATCACCCTTTACTTAAATATATGAACACAGAAAACCTCTGTTAACAGGTTAATGTACCATTTCCCATTCTATGACTAATAAAATAATCGCGACTTACTCTGCATAACTGAGCATGGCTTTCCTCGGAGTAGCCAAAGTAGCAGCGAGCGCTGCGTCCTCTTCATGTTCGTCAGGTGTCAGTGTTAAGGCGCAATACTGCCACCTGGAGGTCAACCAGGTACTGGCGCTGGAGTATTTACATGTCGTGTTATCCTAAGAGTCCTGTCCATTTTTAAATATTGCGGTTATCGCCAATACCGGTATATCGTCACACACTAAATTAACACGATATCGATAATCGATGCTTTGAATATCACAGTTATCGTCAATACCGGTATATCGCCTTAAAATATTATGGTTTATACAATGGATGGATGGATAGATGGCACCAATAGAAATTTGTACTTAGTTTATATATTTCAACGTATTTAGTAATTTAACTCTTGTGTAACAAGGTTCAAAGAACACTTAATTTCCCAGAATTAATCACTCACATTAATTTATTTGAATTGCAGTTCAGTAACGTCCAATCCAAATGTACACTCATAAATTGAAAAGGAACCGATTCTTCAATTCTACATTTTTCATAGCCCTGTAAAGCAATTGGACTTTCACCCATCAGGCGCTAAAATGGGTGATAAATTCTTGTGACAGTGACAGAGCACTTCTGCTTTCATTTGACACAGTGCTGTCATTATAGTCATTACATAAAATGCATTACTTTTAACTTGTCACGCTGTGTGTACGCCTCATTAGTAAAGTGCAGCGTATTGTTGTCTAATTGTTGTTATCCGTTAAAGCACAACTAAAACTCTGTGTGTGTGTGTAAATTGACCTGGAAGTGATCAGCGATTGCGAGCCAGACGTTTCGATGGCAATGCAGTGGTCAGCGTTATTGACACAAATGGAAACGAGAAGCTTTATGTCTTCACCCCGGCATCTCTCGTAAAGGTTTTTATTATTTTACAGCTGTGATTTTACACACGCATATCACCTTTCTGCATGTCACTGAGCTGGATTCTGTCTGAACTTGTGTCCTTCCACAGCAGGACCATTGAAATTCAGTCACTGAACTGAACTGCCAAAGAGGAAACTCTCTGCGGCAGACAGCACACATCTCTCTCTCTCTTTCTCTCTTTCTCTCTCTTGCTTCTTAGCTCTAGCAAATCTGGATAGCACAGGATTGTGTGGGCGGAATTCCAATCTCACATGTGTATCAAAGAGACATGCATCGACCACATTTACACGAGCTGCTAAATTTAGACGCCTGACAAAGTAATAAATAGTTATAAGATACAGTCCCCACTGGTTTAGCGTGACCAATTGAATGTCTGTGTTTTAACTCTTCTCCTTCCATGTCTTTTTCCGATCTAAGCTCAGTTCTTCTGCCAGGTTTTTTGAGTTAGTCACCTGAATGTAAATGCCATGTGACTAATGAGTCTATTTTAAAGGAATTATTACATTTATCCCATTTATGTATTAAAAATAGCAGCATGCCTGATTGCAGGTCCTATTTTTAATCAATACATGTGAATAACGTAACAGCATCTTTTTGTTTAATGCATTTGTATGCTTTACGCTTTCATCTGATGCCTATTCATAAACTGGGTGTGTGTGCATTTTTGTCTTATAGATAGATAGATAAAATAAAACAATGGATGGAGAAAACGATGGATGGATGGATGGATAAAATTATGGATGGATGGATGGGTGGATGGATGGATGGATGGATGGATGGAGAAAATTATGGATGGATGGATGGATGGATGGATGGATAGATAAAATGATGGATAATGGATGGATAAAACGATGAATGGATGGATAAAATTAATGGATGGATGGATGAAACAATGGATGGGTGGGTGGATGGATAAAACAATGGATGGGTGGATAGATAAAATGATGGATGGATGGATGGATGGATAAAATGATGGATGGATAAAATGATGGATGGATGGATAAAACAATGGATGGATGGATGAAACGATGGATAGATAAAACAATGGATGGATGATTGGATAAAATGATGGATGGATGGATGGATGGATGGATGGATGCATGGATAAAATGATGGATGGATGGATAAAACAATGGATGGATGGATGAAACGATGGATAGATAAAACAATGGATGGATGATTGGATAAAATGATGGATGGATGGATAAAATGATGGATGTGTGGATAGATAGAGTTTCAGGCCTAAGAGGCACAGACTAGAAAGCGTAGCTGTCTGTAGATGTGTGTTGTTGTTGTTGTCTTGCATGCCATGATCTCCATTTGGACAGACTGTATTGTCAGTTTGCTTACTGCAGCACAGCCAAAGTGAACAAAGAGGAGAGTCTCATCTGGACAAAATGCATTTTTATGCTTTAGTGCTTCATTTAAACATGCGTATATGTGTGTGTGTGTGTGATTGCAAAAGGGGTTAATGCATCTAAAAAATGAACTCTGACATACTGACCTTTTGAATAAATTTGGGATTGAGTTCATCTTTTCACACACAGGAAATGATTGAGCAGAAAAACCCTGACAGGTTGCTTTGAGTCTAGATGTAATGCAAAATGAAGCTTTCTGCAATGTTAAAGTCAACGTGAAATCAACAGTGACCCTGTTTACTTAACACCTGTTCCTGTGCTTTTTTTGAATGATTTATTGCAGTGCATGTTATTGTAAAAAGAAAAATATGTCTGTCCACTTCAAACACATTCTGATAAATTCCTGATGGATAATGTCAAGTCTTGAACTGTTTTATTGTTGTTTCACTCAAAAATTAGTAAAGGAAAATGGGTTGTGAGTGTTTGGTGTTGACTTTGAACATGTGGCGGAGAGGTTTTATCTGCACTGGACTCATTAAGAGCCGCTGTAACACACACGTGATTGCCAGTAAAAAGGAATTGCTGTCAAGGGGATGGTGAATATGAGTTTGTGTGTGTTAAGATTAATAAATCGTGACATTGCATGTCTTACATACTTTGTAAGAGAGTTGTTTCTATGTGTAGCCATGCTGGAAATTTGTTTTAAGCTTGACATGCCCACGAAAAAAGGATTTGGGCACTTAAATCAAACTTACAAATGTCTGAATATCATTGCATTACATAAAAATAAATATCAAACACTTTTTAAGTAAAGTTTACATTTTAGTAATTTAGCTATGTGCTTTATTCATTCATTCATTCATTTATTTATTTATTTATTTATTTATTTATTTATTTATTTATTTATTTATTTATTATATGTAGATTTACTTTTATTTCCGTTTCATTTATAATATTTTAGTACTTAACTTATTTAGAGATGACTGCCAAGGCAACATTTATAATTCTCATTTAAGTTTTTCAAGATTTTTCATCTAATATTTTATTTTATTTAGTGAAACCAATTTTTAATAGTTTTAGTTTTAATTTTAGTTAGCACACTAATAACAACACAGGTAAGTTTTTATTTTATTTAATTTTTATTTCATTTCATTTTATTCTGATTATTTTTTTCGTTCAGTTTTAATTTTAGTTAGCACACAGCAACACTGCTTTATATTCCATTTCAGTTCAGTGCCATTTTTGAAAAAGTTTCAATAAATAGACCTTTGTTCTGTTTGTAATGCTAAAAAATATATAGTGTTGAAAATGAAGCCAGTCAACTTGACTTCATACATCCACTAAAAATCACCAAAATACCAACTGATTCAAAAACATTGATACTTCAAATGATGAAGAAAATGAAGTTGAATGAAGAGAATGAAGTGAAAAGATCCTTTTCATTTGAGACATTTTAGTTGATATTTTTTATACCTAATGCAATGACATTCAGACATTTTTAAGAGTCCAAATATTTTCTGGGGTCACTGCACTGTATATAAACACATCAATACATCTCTGCATATCCAACCTGCAGGATTTGATGTCAGAGTGTAGAGTGTGTGTTTGTTTACACAGCCGTGTGTGTGTGTGTGTGTTCTGATGAGTCACCACATGCTTCATTGCAGTCCACAGAGCGCTTCTCTTTAATTAAGGAAGTGGGGATTAATAAAGTCGTCAGTGACCTGCCCACTCACAAACTCTTTTTCTCCCACATGGGTTTCACCACATCACGATTTGTAAAGTTGTGGGAGAAACAGCATTCGTGTCCACAGCGCAGTCCTATATCTGCCAGAGCAGTGAGGATGCCTTTATTTCAGTGTTAATTTAGTAGTGTTTATATGCTATTATGGTATTATTCACATTTTTATTTACCTTTGTTTTTATATTTTCACTTTTCATTTTAATTTTATTGATTTTTTTATGTGCTTTTATCATTTTATGTGTATTTATATTTCACTTTATTCTAATTTCAGTTTTAGTTTTAGTAATTGCAGAACTTATTTTATGTCAGTTAGCTGCCAAGGCAACATTTATAATTTTATAATTTTATACTTTTTCTCTACATACAATTCCTTTGCACTGAGGTACAACGTGGATGTAGAATTGTCAATTGAATATGAGTACAAAGAACTAAAATAAATTGAAATACAAATAAATTCATATACTGTAATTGTAATTTTTAACTAAATTATTTTAAATGTGTATAGGTCAAATAGATCGATAGAATGATAGATAGATCTCAAATGTATAATGATGGATGGATGGATGGATGGATGGATGGATGAAACAATAACTAAAAGGATGGATGGATGGATGGATGGATGGAAAAATAAAATGATGGATGGATGGATGGATGGATGGACAGTAAGATAAAATGATGGATGGATAGATGGATGGATGAAATGATAGATTACTAAAATGACAGATAAAATGATGGATGGATGGATGGATGGATGGAATGACAAAGATAAAATGATTAGATAGATAGATAGATAGATAGATAGATAGATAGATAGATAGATAGATAGATAGATAGATAGATAGAGATTGATTGATTGATTGATTGATTGATTGATATTTTGGCCCATAATCAAAAGGAAACTGCTTTAATAAAGAAAATGACACCATATTTGAGCTGTGTCAGTTCTGATGTCCAGCGCAAGGTGAACGTGTGCACACTCAGATCAGTAAGCATTAAGCTTCTCCTTAAACACCGCAGACGTGTTTGATCCTTGTTGACTGACGTGGGAAAAGAGTAAATTAGGTTTTGGAGGCTTCAATCCTCTTCCCTGCCTAAATTTAACCTCTTTCTCTGATGGCTTGTCGGTTCCTCACTAACACCCACTCCGGTGTGCTGGATTCTTCTCCACGCTCTGTAAAAGCCACTGCTTATACTCGCCGGCTTTAAATAATGGAGGAAGGTGCTTTCGCGTGGCAGAATGTTTGTAATGGCAGGGGTGAATAATTCAGCCTCATCTACTCTCTGTCCTGTTCACTAGCACCATTATGAGAGGAGACACTCAGATCATGCAACCGCACCATCAAATCTTAATGTTGGTCTCTGGCCCCATGCACCGGGTCCGGCTCGCGTGGCCCTCGGAGGGGCCGGCCTGAGGTCAGGGCTTTTCAGAATGCTGATGCTGATGGACAGAGAGGGAGTTAGGCTGAACTCAGGTCTGCTGAGCAGATATCTTCTCGTGAGCTGACGCAAAGGGTTTGGTTTGCCTTTATGAGTTAGAGTGTAATATTGGAAAATCCTGCTTAGATGTTCAAATGTGCTGGAGGGTCAGGGATTTAAAGGGACATTTCAGCGAAAAATGTTCACTGTGCTGTTCCAAACCTTTTTAAAATGTTATTTTCCACACAACATAAGCACTTCATGGTCCAAAAGCACCATAAAGTATCATTAAAGTGGTCCATATTAAAAAAAAAAAAAAATTATGCTCCAGATGATCTAAAGTCATATGATGACAGGGAAATGTACAAAAATGCAAATCTTCCTCCAGTTTGGGATCAGTACGATTTTTAACATTTTTGAAAGAAGACTCTTCTGATCACCTAGGCTGCATTTATTTGCTCAAAAATACAGTAAACACAGTATTATTGTGAAATATTATTGCAATTTAAAATAAGTGGTTTCTATTTCAATATGTTTTAAAATGTAATTTATTCCTGTGATCAAAGCTGAATTTTCAGGATCATTACTTCAGTCTTCAGAGTCACATGATCCTTCAGAAATCATTCTAATCTGCTGATTTGCTGCTCAAGAAACATTACTGATTATTATCAATGTTGAAAACAGTTGTGTTGCCGAATATGTTTGTGGAAACAGTGATACCTTTTATTTTTCAGGATTCTTTGATGAATAGATAGTTCAGAAGAACAGCATTTAGGTTATGATTGGTATTGTTATATGGTAATAAGATATTGCATGTTAATTCTGTGGACTACTTTTATAAGTTTTTATGGTACTTTAACGTTGCTGTATTTGTTGGAGCTTGACATGCAGTGTTTGCTTTCGTTTTATAGAAGCAGTGAGAACAGTCTTCAGAACTTCTCTTTTGTGTTCATACAAGAGACAAATGTAAAAAAAAAAAATTAACATGAACCGACCAAAAAAAATAAATAAATAAAAGAACAGAACAGAAAGAGGTCAACTATTTTCTGAAGAAAATGTGAGTGATGTTTTTCTATGCAAAACTCACTATTTTTTATTTCTGTGACATTTCTATGATCCTTTTTCAATGTAAATACTATTTTAGCTATTTTTAAGTACTTCAAAATTTCATGTTTAATTCAGTGTGTTACTTGCTGTTTCCTTGTAATTATTTGTGAAATTTACTAGCAATTTCTGGGTTGCACTTCATTTCAATAGTCCACTTTAGACATTTTACTGACTATAACTTTGCAACTACATGTCAACAAACTCTAATTCACTTGCAACTACATGTCGTCTAACTCTCACTAGAGTATTAGTAGACTGTTAGGGTTAGGAGAATGTTGACATACTTGCAAAGATACGTATAGTCAGTTGCATGTCTGTTGAGGGAGCATCAAAATAAAGTATAAGCAGATATTAAGCAGACAGTCTACTAATACTCTAATGACTGCAGTTGACATGTACACTGCCCTCCAAAAGTTTGGAAACACCCCTGCCAAAGTGTGGTTTTGGATGATATCAGCATAAATCCTTATCATTTTTTGGTGCAAATACTGTACATTAAAGTAACTTGACATTATCATTGAAGACCAGCAATAATAATTTTCATTTTGATTACATAATAATGGCAATATATACATGTCAAAGTCAGACATGCCCCTTTGCCAGCTGTGATGCCTGGTTACTGGTTTAAACTTGGCCCAGGTTTTTAAAAGATTTTTGGGTCAGCACACCTTAATAGCTTCAACAATTGATTGCCAGTTAAGTTTAGAATACAATGAACCTGTTTTATGAATGAGCTGTAATAGCTGCTAATGGTGGATATTTTGATGAATCGGGGAAAAAAAAGTATTTTCTACATATAAACTGTTTATGTAATAAAATATGTTTTCGTAGTTGGTGTTGTCCCTTATCAATGCAAAATTATCACAAATTAAAAAGGATGCATGCCAATATTGTCCAAAACCCCACTTTTCTAGGGCGTTTCCAAACTTTTGGAGGGCAGTGTAGTTGCAAAGTTACTTCTAGTTAGTAGAAGTGTCTAAAGTGGACTATCAAAGTAAAGAGCTACCACCAGTCTTTGAGTGAAAATAGTAAAAAGTAAATCCTTTTTTTTTTTTTTTTTCAGTTTAGATCCAAATCATAGGTTGCATGAAGGATTTAGAGGAAAAACACAACTGTTCACGAAAGTGGCACTTATGTGACCAAAAGCTAAGAAAATGTTAACTTCTACTTGCCTGTAAAGCACCAATGTGGGCATCCGTTGACCAATGAGAATATAGAAAGAGTGAAAAATAGATTATATGTGCCTGAAAAAAACGTTGTAAATGTCTCAGCAAGAGGAAAGAGTGCAAATACGGAGAGGATCTTAGAAATGGGATGAAAAGCGAGCGAGAGGATGAAATGGGCAGCAGAGGATCTGCAGTGTTGTAGAGGTAACAGTGAAGCTGTGCTGTAATTGCTGATGTCGTCCGGAGAATTGAATGCGATGAAGGCAGCTGCTTACAGCCAGATTCATTAGGACAGCTGTGCTCAGAGCAGAGAGACAGACACAAGCGGAGAGATTGTTGTGTCTTGGGAAATAAGCTGATTCCAAAATCTGAGCGAGAGAGAGACAGACAGCTAGAGTGGAAGTGTGAGAGACAGGGTTAAGAGGAGTCTCTCTGTCAGGGGAAATAAGTGCACTGCAGAGTCAGGAAACTCCAGCCATGAGCAGCGTGTTTGAAATCGCAGATGCTGTAAAGCAGCGCTGCAGCAGAAAGATTGCCGAGGGTCTTCCCTTACTGCAGTGTGCTGAACGCAGCCCACCACTGCATACTAAACAACAGCACACGTGACCACCGCAACACTGCACTTCACACGGCATACCCAGCGACTGGAAATTAAGATTTTTCATTAGCAAGGATGCATTACATTGATTGAAAGTGACAGTAAAGACATTTCTAATGTTGCAAAAGATTTCTGTTTCAAATAAATGCTGTTCTTTTGAACTTTCCTGTTCATCAAAGAATCCTGAAAAAAAAATGTATCACGATTTCCACAAAAATATAAAGCAGCTGTTTTCAACACTGATAATAATCAGAAATGTTTCTTGAGCAGCAAATCAGCATATGTGACCACAAAACCAGTCATAAGGGTCAAATTTTTGAAACTGAGATTTATATGTGCATTTTCCATTGATGTATGGTTTATTAGGATAGGACAATATTTGGCTGAGATACAACTATTTGAAAATCTGGAATCCAAGGGTGCAAAAAAATCAAAATATTGAGAAAATCGCCTTTAAAGTTGTCCAAAGGAAGTTCTTAGCAATGCATATTACTAATCAAAAATTAAGTTTTGATATTTACGGTAGGAAATTTACAAAATATCTTCATGGAACATGATCTTTACTTAATATCCTAATGTTTTTTTGGCATAAAAAAATGGATAATAATGTATTGTTGGCTATTGCTACAAATATACCTGTGCTACTTATGTCTGGTTTGTGGTCCAGGGTCACATATTATAATGATTTCTTAAGGATCATGTGACACTGAATACTGGCGTAATGATTTCAGCTTTACATCACAGCAATAAATTACATTTTAAGATGTATTAAAATAGAAAACACTTATTTTAAATTGAATATTATTTCACAATTTTACTGTCTTCACTGTATTTTCGATCAAATAGAAAACCGTTATTTTAAATTGTAATAGTATTTCACAATATTATCATTTTTACTGTACATTAAAATTTGATCAAATGAATGTTACATCACTGAAATAAATTATATTTTAAAGTGTAATCAAATAGAAAACCTATGATTTTCAAGTGTAATAACATTTCACATTATTACAGTTTCTACTGTATTTTTGATCAAAGAAGTTAATTACATCACTGGAATGAATTACATTTGAATAAATATTAAAATAGAAAACAGTTATTTAAAATTGTAATATTTCACAATATCATTGTTTTTACTGTATTTTTAATCATATAAATGCAGCCTTGATGAGCAGAAGAGACTTCATTCTAGAACATTAAAAAATCTTACCGACCTTAAAATTTTGTACGTTAATAAGCATCGCCATACTAAACAAGGGCACTAGGGAAGGATCCTATGATTTTAGTTTTTATCCGATTATCATATATGAAGGTGAATAAGAACTTGATTCTCCAAATAACTGAAAAAGCATCATAAAAGTATCATAAATGTGCACAGTATGCCTTTTGGTGTTATTTTTCAAGCCTTATTGAGTCTTTGGAGCTTGATGAGCACAGTCCTCAATCACTTTCACTCTTCAGAAATACACCTTTTGTGTTCCACAGAAGAAAGATAGAGAGTCATATGGGTTTAGAAAGACATTATGGTGAGTAAATGATGACAGGATGATTATTTTCAGGTGAACTGTTATATTATGTAGTTCAGTAACATCTGAATGAGTGTTTGTGTTGATGGTTAAATCACCATATGTTCAGCTAATATCAGTCCACTTATAACACATTCTCATCCTTTGTAAATCTACAAAA
This sequence comes from Spinibarbus caldwelli, assembly GCA_039654775.1. Lineage (NCBI taxonomy): Eukaryota > Metazoa > Chordata > Actinopteri > Cypriniformes > Cyprinidae > Spinibarbus > Spinibarbus caldwelli. Next base: position 32,028,714 of record CM077240.1, read on the forward strand.
TGGTGGCTTTTAGACTGACCTTTGACCTTGACTCAAATCACGTCACCCCCACATTTGTGTATCAAACATCTAGGGTCGTTGTATCTATTTAATGCATGATAATCTACTCATAGCGTCTGCAGTGGCGTCCTCCATTAACGTCTCTCATTGAAATCTGATGAAATCTCAGATTCATAAGGATGCGTGATGGAAAACTGCCCTGAAGAGGGCCGTCGGGTAGATTTTAATTTTCATATGCCTGTGCGGGGGTGGACGCTTACGCCAGAAGTGTGTGTCAATGTAATGTGGTTTAAATACGCAAGAGGCTGGCAACACTATAACTGCTGCTCATAGTTAGTCAGAGGCTGACAAAGTACACAACTCCATTACTTGAGTGAAAGTACAGATACTGCTGGTCAAATATTACTCCATTACAAGTAAAAGTTGTAAAGACAGATTTTTACTTAAGTAAAAGTACAGAAGTACTTGCTTTTAAAAGTACTTAAGTACCAAAAGTAAATTTCCTATTTTATGTCAATGCATTGTTTTATTATTGTTGTACGTAATACTTGCAGTACCTCTGAAGCAACTTACAATACATTACACCTACTGAATACACTGACTAGCTTGTAGTATCTTTGGAATAAAGAGCTTTTAGAATGTTAAAAACCTATGGGGAAAAAAAATGTATGTGTATATATATATATATATATATATATATATATATATATATATATATATATATATATATATATATATATATATATATGTATGTATATTTATTATTATTATTATTATTATTATTATTTAACACCCCTACCCTCCCCCACAAAAGCAGGATGGTAGTGATCTCACACAGCTCTGACAGTGTGTGCACACATCAGTGTGTGGATTCATCCACATTTGAACAGAGTGGACAGTGAAATCCTGTAAATACAGAATGATGAGGGAGAAAAAAAATCAAACCTGCTTTAAAACCCAGCAACACAACTGTAGCTGTATAACTTTACAACAGCAACACTGCTTTAACAAAAAAGCAAAACAGCAAGACTTATTTGACATCAAAACAAAAATTTCAAAAATGTTGTCTAATCGCTCTCGCAATACTTTGATATCACACACAGAGCGGTCTGTGCAGTGCTGCTTCAAGTCCAAAACCTATTGTGTTTTATTAGGAGACGCACAACAGTTCTTCTGTGGCTTTATAGGTAATATTTTCATGTACACAATTTAGCAAAATCAGACAATATTTTTTTTAATATATACCACATTATTATCTTTTTATTATTGAATTGTTGTAAATAAATATCACATTTGCAACTGGTCCAGTGTTCACAAAAATGCTGGGAAATCACTTCATGTAGCCCTACAAGAGTGATTACTGATAAACTGTCTGAAAAAAAAGGAAGTCACGTTTTGGAGAAGAAAAAAATCAACCACTGACTTTCACAGCTGCTACATAGTAATGACTTTCTACTTCGATGACCTTGATAGAAATGTAGTGGAGTGAAAAGTACAATATTTGTCTTTTAAATGTTGTGAAGTTAAAGTCATAAGTTTCCAGAAAAAAATAATACTCAAGTAAAGTACAGATACTCAAAAAGTGTACTTAAGTACAATACTCAAGTAAATGTACTTAGTTACAAATAAGTGATTATTTTTATTTATTAGTTATTTTTTTTATATTTGCTATTTTTTATTTCATTATTTAAAGTAAAGATTATTTAATGTAATTAACATCCCATCAGTCTGATCTCTTCTATTGTCACAGGTTTGATTCCCAGCAAACACACAAGAGTCAAAACGGAGAAAATTGGGACATCCCTGATTTCACAAGCCATGACGATCAGGATTTATGGATTATGGAATTAAAAAGCCAAATACTTACTACTTCTTGTACTTTTATTTTTATTTGGGTAGATGCACACAACATGTCCATAGATTTTTTTTTTTTATTATTAAAATTTCAAGATTAATTTTTAAGAGAAAGTACATATTTTAGGTCATGTAGCTGGTCACTTTATTCACTTTTCTTTTTTTCTTTTTTTTACTAGTAAATTGTTCTGTGATGTGGGAAATGCATTGCTTTGCAAATGCATTTTTTAAAATTGCAAATATTCTATGTAGTCTCATACAGGTCTGATACAGACCTTATTCCTTATATCTTTTGAATTAGTCTAAAATTATTTTTACATTTTTAAAATTAAAATTCAAAAATAATGTTTCAGGGAATGTATAGATTGTTGATCACAGATCTCTTTTTTTCATCATTTGTAATCAGCCTTTTGGTTCAGCTTGTGATGTGGCAAAGCCGTTTCGAAAGAACAAATTTTCCATGTTCAACGTTTTTTAATTCAATTAAAATTCAAGATGAATATGTAGGGTTAAAGTATATATTTTAAATGCTGTAACTGGACACATTCTTTTCACAAGTATTTTTAATCACCTTTTTGTCTTTACTTGTTCTCTTAAATAGTCCTGTGATGTGGCAAATACATGTTAAAAAGTACAAATATTTAGTGTAGTCCCATATGCAGATTTTATTAATATGATCATTTTTCAAGCTTTCTTTATTTTATTAAATTCAATTTTAATTAAAATTCTAGAATAACGTGTAGCTGAAAAATATGTATTTTAGGTCCTGTAAAATGATTTTATTTTTTAGAATTTTGAATCAGCTTTTTGTATTCACTAGTTCACTTAAATGACTCTGTGATTATGTATGGCGTATATGTATGCAGATTTAATTCATTTTTTTATTCAGTTATAATTCAAGATTACTTTGTTGGAGAAAGTATGTAAATTAGGTTCTGTAGCTGGTCACAATTTTTATAATAATTATTTTTTTATACATTTTTAATCAACTTTTTTTTAGCACATTTAATTAATCTTAACTTTTTTATTCAACTGAAATTCAAGAAGAACGTGTAGGGGAAAGTGTGTTTTTTTTCCCCTAATTATTATTTTTTTAATCCATTTTTTATCTTCACTAGTTCACTTAAAATTGTCCTGCGATGTGGTGTATATAGTTTTAAAAGTACAAATGTTCCATTTAGTCTCTCTATTACTACGAGGTCATAACAGCTTTATGCACAATTATCAATAAAAATCTGTCATACTGTCAGACCACATTTTCACGTCAATGACCCATTTGCACTATATTTTATACAATATCATAAAAAATACATGCAGCCCAGTGCATAGCTTTAAGCATAAAGTTGTTGATTGGCAAAAGATCTAAACGGTGCGTTTTATATTCAGTCAGTGCATGTGATGTCTTCAGTATAGTTTCATCGATGTGCTGGTTATTACGGTGTGTTTAATAAGAGTGTTTTTGGAAGCGTGTTTGATAGCTGCTGCGATCCCACTGCGGACCCCGTCGCTGCTGCTCTCACAATGAACAAGGTTGCTAAGATACGCTGGGCTTATATTAGATTATCTTATCTGCTGTTACTATATTTTCCCCAGCACCGTGAAACCTTTATTAATTTGGAAATTTACCCAGCTGCGGAATTAAGAAGCTGCTATGTGTACAGCGACGCGCTCTCTCTCTCTCTCAGCTGGACTGCTGGGTGCAGCATCCAGAACTCCCTCAGGTTTAATGTCGGCCCCTCCTTTGTACAAAGCCTGGCTTGATAAACAGCAGTAAGCCGCTGTAATCTACATCCCAGGGGCCTCTGGCTCCATTTGATACCCCACTAACCAATAAGACATGTGAGCGAATAAAGCAATGATGTCATCTCCTGCTGAAGCCATTGGTGGAGCGCGGAAATGGAAGGCTGACAGGGCCAAAAGTCATTACGAACGTGTGAAATTTTACTGTGTTAATGTGGCAATTTTGAACGCATTTCTTTTGTATGTGTAGGCACACACATTCTAGCTGTATTAAAGCATCCGTTTTTGCTGTGTTTTTTTAGTATGTGTAAAGACGCTCAGTTTTACTGCGTTTAGGCAACAAATTTGAAAACGTGTAATACTTTTTAAAGATAAAACCATCTGCTAAATGATTAAATGTAAATGTAAAGCAGATTTACCTCTAGATTAATTGACACATATTAATCCTTTCTTTAGTTTATTCTTTATCAGTTGCTTTACTGTTATCTACTATGTTACAGTAAATTAAGTAATGTTTCAGTGTAAATTAAGACTTTTCTACCTGAGAAAGAAATGTTGAAGTAAACAACTAAAAAGGACATGACAAACCATGACTTAAGACTGACATCACACACATCGTACCGATGAATTATCCTTCATGAACAAATATAACATCTGATGTTTGCATGCATGCCATTACAACATCCTTCATGAATAAACATGACGCCTGATGTTTGTATACGTATAAACCAGCATACCATTGCATCACATATGCAAATATAGTCTCAAATACAGCAATTTCATTGGCTGCTGTGCATGTTGTCGCATTAACGCAGAAAAACATGCATTTAGACATCCATTTAGAGACTTTTGGCCCCATCTGCCTTCCATACATTGAGGGCGTAACCCCTGTGTTTGTTATGTTTATTGGGGGCCAGTTTTTCATGTTTATTCAGAACGAGGTAAGAAAAACCTTGGAAAATGCTCCCGGAAGGAATGAATATTTCCTCATAATTAATGCACAAGAGGCCACGTTAATGTGTTTTATTGGTAAACACACAGTATTGTTAGGATTACCTCTTTATTTTATGGCACTGTGCGCACAGCTCTTGCAATGTGAGTGGAAATTAATCTGCTAGAGTTCTAAAATATTATTCAAATGAGTTTTTTAAAGTAAATTTAACAAATGTAATAATATAATACCTGAATGTGTTTGTGCTGCTATAAAGAAACATACTGCTTACTGCATGTACTGTAACCTGCTTGACTGCTTGTATTGTTGCAAAATGTAACCATTATCCATCCAGGTATAGTCTGTTAAATTCAACTATACATGAAGATACTGAGATATTCTAAACATTATTATGAACATATGCATTGTGAAAAGCACTAAATAAATTTGACTTGGCTTGATTACTATTGAAATTATGAAAAAAGTTAATATGAAACAGCAGCATGCAACGATGAATATTTCAGCCAGTTGTATGCTACGTTGTTGTCACATGACCTCATTATTATACTATCAGTTACCATACAGTGTTTTTGCATTTTTAATCCAATGTCAGTTTTAAGTTTTGGCAACAAATTATCAGATCATAGTTGTTATTCATCATTGGTCAAGTTGAGAGTTACTGCACATTTTGCCAAATGTAATAAGCAATAGGCATGATGTTTAATGTACGCCAGTGTTATTTTAATATTATTAATATACTGTTCTAGGTTTTGTTGATACTTTGAATTAGATTTTGAGATTTTCTGAAATTGTTAGTAATTTAGTTTTTTGTCATTTATTTTTGTTATTTTTATTAGTTTTTTATGTTTATATGTATTTTTATTATTATTTATATATTAGTTTTATTTTTTATTATTATTATTTCAGCTTTTATAGGACTACATTTGTTTTCCGTTAACATGTATTTTTTTCAGGCAAGTCATTTTTTTCTTGATTTTCTATGGTTTTAGTTTTAAAGTTTTTGTAATTTTGTTGTATGGTTTTGTAATTTTTTATTTAAAAAATATTATTTGTTTTTTAATATGTCTGTATAGTTTTTATTTCTATTTATTCGTTTTGGTTTATTTAGTTTGAGTTATTTTAGTACTTCGACTTAGTTAGCATTTATTTAGTTTCAGGTAACATTTTTTATGTTTTAGCTTTAAAGTTTTAGTAATTTTGTCATTTTATCATTTTTGGAATTTTTTAACATTTCTTTATAGTCTATAACAGGGGTCACCAAGTTCAGTCCTGGAGGGCCGGTGTCCTGCAGAGTTTAGCTCCAACCCTAATTAAACACACCTGAAGTAGCTAATCAAGGTCTTACTAGGTCAGTGGTTCTCAACCACATTCCTGGAGGACCCCCATCACTGCACATTTTGCATGTCTCCTTAATCAAACACACCTGATTCAGGTCACCTGCTCATTAGTAGAGTCTCACAGACTTAAAATGGGTGTGTCAAACAAAGGAGACATGCAAAATGTGCAGTGTTGGGGGTCCTCCAGGAATGTGGTTGAGAACCACTGTACTAGGTATACTTGAAACTTCCAGGCAGGTGTGTTGAGGCAAGTTGGAGCTAAATTCTGCAGGACACCGGCCCTCCAGGATCAAGTTTGATGACCCCTGGTCTATAGTCTATTCTTTATATTTTTATTTATTAGTTGGTTTATTTAGTTTGAGTTATTTTAGTACCAAATAAAATGAGAAATGTTGCCTTGACAACTAACTTTAATAAAATAAGTAAAATGTTAACATTTAACATTTTGTTTCAAGTAGTGAAAATGTTTTTTTTTATAGTTTTAGTTAATGATAATAACCCTTATCATGCATTAAAATTGATATAGTGTGATTAGTATGCAGAGTGAAGAGGTATGAGAACTCTACTATTATGAATATCATGGTAACCTTTTCCATCCTCTTGGCACTACTATATAATATCGCTATTATCCTATGGATTTTTCATGCATTGCATTGGTTGGGAACAAAAGCATGTAAGAAGCTCATTTGGGATTCTGTCACTTTAACTGAAGTCAGAAGCAGCGCAGAGAAAGCCATTGTTCGTCCATTTTCCCTCAGATGCCTTTGTTTCCTGTTTTCCCGCAGGATTACCTGTCATTGGGCTCTTTTGCGGCAGCATTCGTATATTATATGCTTTCTTGCTCTGGGTTCAGCATTGATTAATTAATCCATTCCTAATTATCTCATTGAGAGCTTCGATCGGCTCATTTCCTGTTGCTTTCGTCCTGTGTGCTGATCATGTTTCCCTCACCTGAGCACGTGTCACCCCAGTGCTGTGACTCTTGAAGGAAATATGAGAAGTAATGAGGCGTGACCTCGTGAAAAATTAGCATAATGCAATTAACAGCAGTCTGACATAATACATGCAGACAAACATTTGCTTGTTTCTGGTGGGACAGACATTCATTCAAGATTCAAGGTGTTTGCCTGTGCGAAACTTGTTGTTGTGATGCTTGATGATGATGGTTTTCGTGTGTTTCTAGTCTTGGATTGACATTACTTACGGCCAAACACTGAGAAAAAAAAAAAAAAAAAAACAATGGTGTAGAAACAATTTTCCCTCAAAAATTGCTAGTAAATTTCACTGTTCATTACAAAGAAACTGCAGGTAACACATTGAATTAAACATGAAATTTTGAAGTAGAAAGACTGAAAAAAAAATCCATTTGTTTTATTTCCGACTTTGATTTTTTTTTTTTTTTTTTTTTTTTTTTTTTTTTTTACAGTTTATGAAATCATGAATTTTTCAGCACTTTTTATGCATTTATTTTTGTTTACCAAATTCCATTTTATTTTTTCACATATTCTGTTTTCCAAATTCAATTTCCACAAATTGTGTGGTTTTCCTTAAAAAGTGAGGTTATTATTATTACTTTGTGAAGTACTTTCTACTGTTCAATAGTAAAACATTTCTCTCAGCTTTTATTTTGACCGGTCATAGTGAAGACCTTTGTGTTTCTGTGTCCACATCACATTTTGAATAATTGTACAGCACTATTTTTAATTGATTCATCAACAATTTGCCAAATTCCGTGACATTATACTGTAAATTCCATTTTTATGACCAGAATTTGTGATTCCGTCTAGGTTTTCCATGTTACAGCAAACATAGGGGCCTAATTAATGAACGCTGTTTTCCAAAACAAATCCAGATCTCTTCAGCTATGTGCTACTGCTAGAGACAATAAATAGTTTTTGTAACATCATGCTGGCATAGATAATACTCATTTATGCATTATATAGTTTGTGTATTGTGTGACTCAGTGCATGTGGTCCATCAAGTGTGCTTACTATGAAGTGTAGCTCTCTCTGTCCTCATTCAGACAGATAACAGCGGCTCTCCCCGATCAGGGCAGATGAGGGTCAGGTCAAAGGTCAGGTGCTCCATCTTGTCCCTGTTGCAGTACAGATGGAGAAGCAGCAGGACTGCGTTTACTGCAGCGTTTGCATTGGGCCTCTGGACCTGTTCCCTGTCCTGGAGCCATACTGCACGGCCTTAACTGAAGCCCAAAACAGTGTGCTCTGATTACTAATTTGACATTTAGCTGATGCTTTTTATCCAGACAGACTTACACAATGTCCCAACAAATCCAGGCATGATTTGTCTGTTCACACTGAAAGCTGAAAAGCTGTGCTGTGGTTAGAGATGCTCACATCTGGTTTAGAGTTTTTTCTACACTACCATTAAAAAGTTTCAAATACAGTAAAATTTTGAAATATTTACAATTTCAAATAACTGTTTTCTATGTGAATATATTTTAAAATTGAGTTTCTCGCAATTTCGAGTTTACTTCTCGCTTTTTTCACTACGGAATAAAAAAAAGAGAGAAAAAAAGTAATTGCAACTTTTTTTATCTCACAATACTGAATTCTGAGGGGAAAAAAAGTCTGAATTGTTAGATTTTAAAAAATCACAGTTACATAAATGAAAGCATCTTTGCTGAATAAAAGTAATAACATCTTTTAAAAAAAACTTTTATAAAAGTGCTTTTGGGTTTCATTAGCAAACATGAACAAACTGCAACATATTTCTGGATGCCTTGCAAACGGTTTTCTTTCTTGCATTGAAATATTTCCTGTTAAAACATATTGATATATGTATTATTTTACATATTGTTGGGCCTGTGCAGTTCATGGCAATATTAATAAATAGATAGGCTATGCTTGGTAACACTTTAAGCCTTTATGTATAATACATTATAAAGGTATTCATAATGTATGTGCAATGTCTTTTCATAAATAATTGTAACCAAAATTAAAATGCATTATAATATATGTTGATTCCCTGATACATCTAAAATATTTTTTGTCATGTTTTAATGCATTATAATTTAAGAAAAAAATGAATGAATGAGTATTATAATGTATTATAACTGTGGTCACAATTATTCATGAGATCATACAATGCATTGCAAGGTGCATTACAAAGCAAAATAATGCATCAAAATACTTCTACAATGCATCATATATAAAGGCAAACTTTGTTTGGGAGTCCAAATGGCCTCAAAGCTACAAGACATGTGCTAAATATCAATTTCTGCTTCATGGAATCTTTAAAGATCTCAACTATGGTGCAGGATAGAAAGCATGACTGTGCAAAGCATGTCTTTAATCAAGGAAAGAGTAAATCAGATATCATGGACCTTATTGAGCGCCATACGCTGGGATGGCCGACAAAGCAGGAAACATGTTCTCTCGTTTTCTTTCTCTCTTCTTCAGTATCTCATGTCTTTCTCTGTCTTGCACTGGTTGCATTAATATTCCTTTGAAGCCTGATTCCAGTGCAGATCATCATCTTCCTCAGCATCTTTATCTGTCTCTCCTGATCTGCTGTTTGAACTCTCTCTTTAGCTCAGAGTCGTAATGAAGGCTGCCTGTGTAATCCAATGCATTCTTTAAACCCAACATGAAACCAAAATGTATTTTCTTAATGTATATTTCTGTTCTTATTGTGAAGGATTCGGTGCATATCATGCCCAAAATAAACATCATATTGCCCGTATGTTTCCTGAAGTGGGTTAACAGAATGAAACTGACCTCAGCACAGATCATGTGTGTTTGAGCTGTACACAAAAGCCAGCTTTTCCCTCTTTTTTTCTCTTTATGTGTTTTTTTTCTTTCTCTTGATCTTTTCTTTCATCATGTGTTGGTGCATTACCTCTGTAGGGACCGGCCTGGTTTGAAGAGCTCTTTTGACTCTCTTACTCTTTTCCTTTTGCTTGTGTCACAATGATGACTCACGGACGATTACTAAACTCTCATTGGATACAGCAGTTTTGAGTGTGAGCGCATGTGTGTGAATTTTGTCATTTTTATTTTATTTTAATAAAAATAATAATAACTCTCTGTCTAAAATTACGTTTGTTTTCTGCTGATGCAACCAAGAATGTATGGGCAAGAAGAAATATCTTTCTTTCTTTCTTTCTTTCTTTCTTTTTTTCTTTCTTTCTTTCTTTCTTTCTTCAATTACTTAGCATGTTCTTAACTTAGAAAATTAACCCATATTCACAATTCACCTGCTTTAATTTAATTTATAAAATGTTTTTATATGATTTCATTTTTTTTTCCTAAAAATAGTTCACTAAAAACAGTTTGTTAATTTGAGTTATTCTAATTATGTTTAGCATGAAAATATTTTGTTGGGTTAAAATTTTTGTTTTTGAGTGTGATTTATCTATAGAGTAAGTTTTAGAATTGAAGACAAATTAAAATTCATTTCTGATGTAACAAAAAGCTTTTACATTTGAAAAGTTATTCTGATAACAAACATTTTTCTTTTATTTCGGTCTCTTAAATACATTTTGGTGTCTTTTCACTGAAATATCATATGGTGGGTTGTGTTGAAAAATTTGTCCATTCCAAAGATTTGTTAATGTTTTTGAAAGACGTGCTCTCCAAAGCTGCATTTGTTTGATTAAAAATACGGTAAAATATTGTGAAATATTATTGCAATTTAAAATGAAATTTTTCTATACGAATATATATTAAAATGTAATTTATTCCTGTGATCAAACTGAATTTTCAGCATCATTACTCCAGTCTTCAGTGTCACATGATCCTTCAGAAATCATTCTAATATGCTGATTTGCCACTCAAGAAGCTTTATTATTATTATCAATGTTGAAAACAGTTGTGCTGCTTCTTATTTTTGTGGAAACCGTGATACATTTGTTTCTTCAGGATTCTCTAATGAATAGAAAGATCAAAAGAGCAGTATTTATTGAATCAGAACTCTTTTGTAACATTATAAATGTCTTTAATGTCACTTTTAATCAATTTAATGCATCCTCAATCTGAACACTGAATGTTTATCTGTAATTCTACCTCATTTCTAATCATCTGGTTTCCGTTTAAAGCATGTATCTGCTCTCTCTGTTTGTGTTGCAGTAAGCGACAGCTGCTTTCACAATCACACTGACGACCGCAGTGGGATCAACCTCAAAGATCTCGTGCACGACCCTTCCTTGTGAGTCACCGTCACAAAATGCACACACATTTTACACTTAATAGATGTCCCTTGATGCTTTTCGAGTTATTTAATGATTTGTTGCACTGTATCATGCTGCATGACTTCAGTGGCCTGTTAGCTTCAGCGCTCATGTAATAAGACGTTCACGTCATGCTAATCACTGAACGCTCATCAGGAGTTTAGGCTGTTTAACAGCGGCCTGCAGTTTCACATGCAAAACATGTGGTTGCATTGAACCCTTGATGGATATTAATGTCAGAAGGACTCATTGTCACGGTCACACTGCGCTGTAATGAAGTGTCATCGCTCATGTCGTTGTACGTGAATGAAATGTGTGTGAAGCATATCAAACAGTTTAACCACGTCTCCACACTAATGCATACAGAAAATCACTTGATTTTATTATACTTTACATTTGCAAATTTACTAACAGTTTCTGAGTGAAATTTGTTTTAAAATAAATCCTTTTTTTTTTCAGTGTACAGCATTAAACTCTTTAAACATGTGAATGATGCAGAATATGAATTCAATTTAATCCATCACAGTTTGGATTGTAAAAAACGGTCTATGATATTGTTTGTGAATATTATTTTTTTATTCCTGGTTGCATCAACAGAAAACACTTTAAACAGAGAGTTATTATTTTTTGGGAAAAGATGGTGCACATGTTTTTTCTTTAGTATAATCTATGCTGATCATGCTCAACAGGATCAGCAACATTTATTAAAGGATATTTTATACAAATATAAGGATTCATGTTGTTTTAAACCAATGTGACTTTGTTCTACGGAAAAAAATCCCATCCTTGTAGTTCTAAAAGCTCTTTGAATTGTAAGTATTTGGGTCATTTTTCACCCTGAAATCTAATAAATAAATAAATAAATAAATAAAGATAAAAAAATTAAGATCAGTAATTACAATTAAGAAAACTTATTTTTATTAAATTTTCTATTAAATTAAATTAAATTAAATTTTCTACTAAATTTTTTATATATATATATTAATGACATGGCAAATTGCATTTAAATTACCAAAGAAGAACATAGTTTGGTGCAATCATTGTATAATGATCATCCATTTTTTTTTTTTTTAAATAATGTACATTACTGAAATGCTGATCATGCACAATAGGATCAGAGACGTTTATTGAAGGAGTGTTACACACAAAAGTGAGGACTCATGTCATTTTAAACCTGTTCAACTTTATTCTATTGACAAAAATCACATCCTTATAGGTGTAAAAGTTCTTTGAGTTTGATGCATTTGGGTGAATCTCATTTTTCACCCCAAAACAATAAAAGTAGCTTTCCTGTAGCTCAAATAGTAGAGCATGGTGCTAGCAACGCCAAGGTCATGGGTTCGATTCCCAGGGAAAGCAAGCGCTGATAAAAACTGCAACTTGAATACAATGTAAATATTGCTAAATACATAAATAAAATGAAAATGATTTTTTTAAGAGCAAACATTACAATTGAACAAACTTTTTTAATATAAAATTTCAATTTCAAATTTTGCTCAAACATGGTTGCATTATAACTGGTTATCATGCACAATAGGACTAGACACACTTATTAAAGAAATATACCCAAAAATGAGTATTCATGAGGTTTTAAACTTGTGTGACTTTCTTCTATGCAAAAAAAAAAAAAAATTATTATTATTATTATTTTTTTATTTTTTTATTTTTATTTTTTTGCAAATTTTAATAGCTATTTTTATAGATAGGCTACCTTAAAACATCATTTTAAACGTGTAAAAAAGAAAGTCATACGGATTCAGAATGACATGATGGAAAGCAGTGGCGAAGCTACGGGTGGGCCCAGGTGGGCAATGGCCCACCCACTTTCAGCTGTAGCCCACCCAATGAAAAGTTTTCCAAATGGATGTTATTTATTAAACTGTAATAATAATAAAAGTCTTATTTCACTATAACTTTATATATTTAGTCTAAATATATATTTAACGTGAGTTTTCATGGTCAGTTACAGGCAGTTTCTTAATTGTTCGTCGTCCTATAGGTTCATACCATACGCTTGTCAAATCGATGATTCGTCAGTTTCTGTTAGTCCCACCCATAAATATGTTTAGATGTAAGGACATGCGCACGTTTGAAAATAGTGTTGAATTTGACCATTTTAAATGGAAAATAGTGAAACAAACATAATCCAGTCTTTAAAAAGTATATATTGCATAACCCAAATGAAAGTCTTAGCTCTTTATCCGGACCATTTACAAATGAAGTCAGACCACCTGCGGGTGATGGATTTATAGATCGGAAACTTCTGAGCCAAACATGTTTGAAGCATCATATTATCCGCTAAATAGATGCATCCTTTGTGGAAAGAAACACACAAATGTTGTGCTAGATACTGTTCTCCACAACAAACTGCACATTTGCAGTTTTCTACTGTCCTCGATATTTACTCTCATCAGGGCTGGACTGGGACAAAAAATCTGCCCTGGCATTTTTTGATCCAGGCGGCCCACCACCACCACATACCATACACACACACACACACACACACACACACACATATATATATATGTGTGTGTGTGTGTGTGTGTGTGTGTGTGTGTGTGTGTGTGTCTGTGAGAATATTCCATCTCGTTGTTTTGGATAAGAATAAAATCTCAGGTCATATTTAAATCTAGATTTATTCATATTGGCCCATGGAAACCTCTGTGAACCCACTCGACTTGGCCAAAAAGCGCAAGGGATGAATTTTCGTTTTATTAAAAAAGTGTTTATGTATTCTACACTCGTGGCGCGGACACGCATTAGGACAGGTTAGATACCTCCGTTTCCCCTTCATGCAAGCCCCTGTTATCAAGCTCCTTACAGATTAAATATCTCTCCTCTCCTCTCGTCCTGCCTGTCCCTTTGGCCCGCATCACTCACAACAGAGCAAGCCTGTTCTTGATAACGCTGCTTAGGGGTGGGCGATATGACCAAAATCTTATATCACGATATGACTAATTTTGACAATATAGTTATTTTTTTCTTTTAAAAAGGTAAAAAGGTTTTTTGCGGCATCCTGCTCCAAATTTTTAAGCTACTTTTCCCTGAGCTTTTCAGCACCACCGTTTCGCTTTGGGCTGTCCATTTTGAGAGACTGAGAGGAAGGTGGAAGAGAGGTGAAGCGATATTTTCATAGGCGGAGCAAGATCCCGTATCACTCTGTCTATATAGTGCTTTGTGATGGGCCGCTGTCCCTGCATGATGGGCCGGTCCTTGGCGGAAAAAAAAATAAATAAAAAATTGCACCGGCACAAAAGTGTGTCGGCCCACCGGGAAAATGCCCGGTATGCCAGATTGCCAGTCCAGCCCTAATAAAAATACAACTGTTCAGTGTTATTTTTGTTAGCTCAGGTACGAATGTTAACTGCCTACTACTTTTAATTTTAATAATGTATTAGTAAATGTTGAAATTAAAATTAATGTTAATCAATGGGAATTATGATCATGCAATATTGACTGATGGATCAGCAGAGAATCGTCTTTCTGTGAGAAATTATGGTTCTATTCTATTTAAAGAAATACGAGGTAAGCGTGTGAATACATAATGTGCTCACTTTTGGAATAAATGTTTGTATGTTGTATAGCGAAGCACTGGTCAAAAATGAATGAAAGCAAACGCGATTGTAGGTTTGTGTCTCATTATTCTATTCAAAATATCATTACTCCCGATTGATTTTGCATTCCTGCCAGAAATAAGAACTATAGTGTCATTGTAACCAAATATTATCATAATATGTCAAATCTCACGGTCCGTTCAGAATATGTAAAAATGTTTCTGTAACTTTTGCCAATGATAATCTATATATTTAACATTATAGTTCCACTGTGATTTGTGACATATTTTCAAGGGGGAAAAAATCAAAACAGTTTGTTCACAAATTGCACATTTATAAGTATTGTGTATTGAACCATTCTGTATTTTCTGTTGGCAATCTGATATGCAGTTTGCCCACCTGGTTTTATGTAGGCCCACCCACTTAAACATTTCTGGCCTCGCCCCTGATGGAAAGTAAATGATGACAGGCTATTCATTCTTTTGGGCCTGCTGAAAACACTGCAATGAATGCAGGAGGAAGTGTTTGGACGAGCTGCCAGGTGTTTTTGGGGAGAGCGAGATGACAGACACAGATGAAGGCGATGTGTGTTAAGTGTGAACGCTGCGGGACAGACAGCTATCAGACGGGGACGGGCTTGTTGTCCTCACGAGACTTCAGTCGTAACATCCGCTGTCAGTCGTGATAATTGGTGCTGCTAAAAACAGGCAGTGAATAAATCAGATCTGTGACACGGTGCTCCCTTGTTTGGGCATGCTGGGAGAATTAAATCCCGTCCTATTTGGGTGAATCTCATTTTTTACCCCAAAGTCTGAAGGGGAGGGGGGAAAGAGAATTCATGCTTTGCATAATTAAAATTTTTAAGACCATTAGAATATTTTGCAATCATTGCAATTAAGCACTTTTTTTTAATTAACTTGTCAAAATAGTAATATTTTTGTTTATTAATGAAATGTTGAATTGTTCAAACATGGTTTGCACTTCAGCACATTTTTTAAATTCAATTCTCAAAATATAAATTTTTTGTATAGTGTTAAATTGCTCAAACATAGTTTGCATTTATTGTATAATTAAGAACATTTTTATTAAAATTCCCAAAATAGAAATATTTTTGTTTTTTAATGAAATGTTTAATTGCTCAAAAAACATGGTTTGCACTTACATAATTAAGATTTATTCAATTAAATTCTAAATATGGAAATATATTTGTTTATTAACAAAATAACAAATTTTTTCAAACATGGTTTACAATTATTGTAAAATTAAGCACTTTTTATTACATTCTCAAAATAGTAATATTTTTGTTTTTTAATGAAATGTTTAATTGCTCAAAAAACATGGTTTGCATTTATTGTATAATTAGGCACATTTTTATTAAATTCTCAAAATAGAAATATTTTAGTTTGTAATAAAATATAAAAATTTTCAAATATGGTTTGCACAATGTACAATTAAGCAATTTCTTATTCAATTCCCAAAACAGTAATTTTTTGTTTGTTTTTTAATAAAATGTTAAATTGATCAAACATGGTTTACATTTATTGTATAATTAAGCATTTTTATTACATTTTCAAACTAGTAATATTTTTCTTTATTAATGAAATGCTAAATTGCTTAATAGTTTGCACTTATAATTAAGCACATTTTTATTAAGCTCTCAAACTTAGCGATATTTTAGTTTATTAATGAAATGCTGACTTGCTCAAACATGGTTTGCACTAATCATATAACAGCCCATCCATACTTCAGAGTTTTGTGAGTGTTTTCAGGTAGTATCCCAGCGAGGGTCTCTGCGTCCTCCAGCAGTATTTTAAAATGCGCCCAAAGCCATCATTCAGCACAAAGGTGCTCTATTATTAATTAAATCACAGCAGCAGATGGCCTTGGTTTGGGAGCCCATCCAGAATTGAAGTAGGCCCGTAAAGCTGGGTCACAGATGTGTGCAGCGAGATGCGTTCTCCTCCTCTGGCGCTCGCTCTCTGTCTTTCTTTATTCATACCCCGAGGAACGTGGCGAGGCCAGGAATGATGGTTTTAAGTGTGGCAGGGTCCATATGACAGCAGGGTTCGATTAAACACTCATAACTCTTCCATTAGACAGAGAAAGACTCGGCCGGAGATTCTGGCACCGCGAAGGGAAAAATGCAACTCTTAAACCGTGCCAGAAATATCACTTGAATCCAAGGGAGGATGTCAGTCCTGAGTGTTTTACAGCTTTTGTTTTTTTCATTATAGGCAGCTCTGTTTTCTAGACATTTCTATAAATGGACTTATTAATGTATAAATGTCGCTTTGAAAGCATGCCTATGTTCACAATCTCAGGATATCCAGGCAATTTTAACATTTTTTATTTTATTTTATTTTATTTATTTATTTTTCAATTTCCAATCTGAAAATTATCAAAAAGTTATGGAAATTATTTTATTTTATTTTATTTTTTACACTCAAGCTTTAGTCATTCTGTAAGTAAAGCCGTATTGGAGAATAAAGCCGTATTCTGTAAAAATTCCGTATTGGAAAAAAAAAGCATTATGGAATAGTCATAGTGCTATTTCTAAGTGCTATTTAGTATATAGTATGTAGATGACCTACATTTGTCAAATACAGTATGCAAAACAAAGAATTTTTTTTAAAATCCATACTACTCTTACTATTTCTGCCATATTATTACACTATTGTTGAAAAGTTTGATGTTTGTATAAGTCTCTTCTGCTCACTAAGGCTGCATTTACTTGATTAAAAGTACAGTAAAAACAGTAATATTATGAAATATTATTGTGATTTAAAAGAACTGTTTTATATTTTAATATTTTTAAAGCGTAATTTATTCCTGTGATGCAAAGCTGAATTTTCAGCATCATCACTCCAGTCTTCAGTTTCACACGATCCTTCAGAAATCATGCTAATATGCTGATTTTCTGGTCAAGAAACATTTCTTATTATTCTAAATGTTGAAAACAAATCTGCTGCTTCATATTTTTGTGGAAACCATGATATATTTTATTTTTCAGGAATCTTTGATGAATAGGAAGTTCAAAAGAACCGATTTATTTAAAATAGAAATCTTTTGTAATTATAAACGTAATTATAAATGTCTTTACTGTCAATTTTAATCATTTTAATGCATCTTTGTATTAAAAGTATTGATTTCTTTCAAAAACCATCTTACTGACCACAAACATTTGAACGGTAGTGTATATAGTGCATAAATAGTATATAATAGTAATCAGTAATAGTAATAGCAATCTCTTTCTTGACTCATCTTTTGTTGATACTGCCAAAAGTTAGGACATTTTTTTTCATAATTTGGACTAAAGATACAAAGCAACATGTGAGAAAATATACACTCTTAAAAATAAAGGTTCCAAAAGGGGGTTTTCACAGCGATGCCATAGAAGAACCAGTTTTGAACCATTTTTTCTGAGTGTGAAGAACATTTTAATAATCTAAAGAACCTTTTTCCACTGTAAAGAACCTTTCATGGAATGAAAAGTTTCCATGGATGGTAAAGGTTCTTTTTGGAACCATTGATGGCAATAAAAAAAAACCTTTATTTTTAAGAGTGTAGCACACTGTTTATTTTTTATATACTGTTTTACATACTATTTTTGTAATAACACTTGATAGTTTGCCGTGTATAGTGTTCAGTAGCCATGCTCTTTCTCTTGCTCTGTAGTTTAGTTTCCACCTCACTTCCTGTTTGCTCGTCTCTATAGCCTCTAGAACCTCTGGAAATTATTTTACTCCCATAATATTTCATTTTTAGACCAGCACACCCCAGGACTAATGATTTTCTCACTCTGACACTTAATAATCTCCAGTTGGAGTCTCACAAAGCAATTTAACTCGTAAGCATTTTTTCCACAGGGCCAAAATGTAATATCATTTGAATTGCATCTAGACCTTGGATTCTTTTGTGCAATGATTATGAGTTCACACTCCTAAATCACTCACTGATGTCTGTACACTCAACTAAAGTTGGGGTAGGATTTACTTCAAAACAGTTTTCACTGTTTGCTAATTTACAAAGAAACACATTGAATTACACATGGAATATGACTGAAATATAATTTTCCTCTAAAACAGACTCCAATAATCTTTATTTACAACTTCAAAAAATTAATATTTTTTTATAGTGTATTCACATAAAACTGGCTTGTATGACAGAAAAGGAGAACAAAAATGTTCTAAAGTTATGAAAACGTTATTTCTCTGAATGTTCAAAACATCCAGTTTTTTAAATCTTAAAAATTATTTTTTTTGGTTATTCAAACATTAAAATGTCATTCCATTTTATAATTGTGCAAAAAATTATAGGAACGTTTCTTTTGAATGTTCTCTGAACATTTTGAAAGAAGCAGCAATATTTTAAAAAATGGAATTCAGAGAAAACGTTCCATGAACGATGTATAAAGAGAACGCTTTTAAAAACCAAACTCTAAACGAACATTCTATTAATGTTACTGCAAGAACATTTGTTCATAACATTGAGAGAACCTTGTCAGAACGTTCTGAGAACGTTCCCTGCTAGCTGGGTTTAATGCTTCGTCTTCTTTCACCACAGATCAGATATGGCATATCAAGATGTGTTTTTGTTCTTTTTGGAGCTAATATAAGCGAGTGAACAGATGTTGACTAAATATTATTTTAGGTTAAATTGTACTGTACATTTAAAGAGAGATGCTGAAATGAAAGCACAGGTATTTCACAGCACTGGCGCCTGTTAAACACATTAAGCAGAATTATCCTCAAGCATGTTCTGTTGTTAATTAAACTTAACAACAGAACATGAGTTTTCCACACGTTCAGGACAGAGACACTCACTCTGGGCCCAAACCATGTGTCTACCTGTGTCAGAGTCACAAAACGAACCATCTAGCATCACGAATGCTCTAAGAGAGAGAGAGACAGTCGCTGCCACTAGAGGCTGTAGTCTGAAGTGGTTTCCTTGGAAACGGAAGAAAAGATCTTAAGTTATTTGCTATCAGTACAATGTTATTTATGCAAAGAGTGAACCCAGTAACACTCAAGGGTTACCGTGTTTTACCTGACAGGTGTTACTGTTGCTCTGTTATTGAAGAGTATCTCTAATAGAATAAACCATGTATTTAAATGGAAATAAAAATCACTGCAATGAAAGAAAAATTTCAATGTATAATATAGATCCATCTATATATATAATATGTGTGTGTATTCTCTATAGATTCTAATATTAATTCATGTTTATTATATAAGGAGAAACAGAGAGAGAACAAAGTAAAATATATAAAGTAGTATAAAATTATCATTTTATATTCATTTTCATGTAATGGGTCAGCTGAAGAAAAAGCAAAACCAATACAGAATTATAATTACTTCTTAATTAAGTATTATTCAAATTATAATTTACATTTAATAATCGGTTTTCATTTTACCAATCTGGATTTTTTTATATTTTTATTATTTATTTATCATTAAAGACATATATATATTTGCATTTACAATTACATATAGTTTATAAAGTGCTAATTAAAATGGAGTTGCAATGGTTGCATTTTCCATCAAATTCATTTAGATTTTGCAGAATCAAATCTATTAGTATATTTTCCTTTGCCAGGCTTGAAATAGTACATTTAATTAATCATTTCATTAATCATTTTTATATATTTATATAAACTTCATTATGGTTTCTGTGATGAAAGTGTGTGTAGGTCATCTTACAGGAGTCTTGTGTGTGTGTGTGTGTGTGTGTGTGTGAGAGAGAGAGAGAGAGAGAGAGAGAGAGAGAGAGAGAGAGAGAGAGAGTCTGCTGTCACAAGGAAACATGATGCTATAGTTTCCTAAAAATAACATGCACGCAAAAAGGGAAAAAAAAAGAGCGAGAAGGAAAAAGAGACCTTACATAAGACCTGTCTGCTGCTCTACACCTCCTGCCTCAAGTGCTTTTCTCCTCCTCTCTCTCTCTCTCTCTCTCTCTCTCTCTCTCTCACACACACACACACACACACACACACACACCCCGTCTCTCTGTGTTTGTCCTAATTCTTGATTTGGCCACAGGATGGCACCATGCAACAGAAATAAAAGCTTGATTTCTACAAACACCTTATCTTTATGGTCCCAAAGATTTTCTTCTAATACTGATGTGATCTTGTTTTTCAGGCTTGGAGGAACCATCTCAGCTTACAAAATCGTCCCTGATGAAATTGATGAGATCAAGGTACGGTAACAAGAAAATAAAATGGTTTTATCAATAATTGATATAATGATATATAGCAGCCTAAAAAACACACCACTGTTTAAAAGATTGGCATCAGTAAGATTTTTTTAAAAGAAATGAATAGTTTTATTCAGTGAGGATGCACTAAATTGATCAAAAGTGACAGTAAAGACATTTAATATGTAACAAAAGATTTTTTAAATGGTAATATTTCAAAATTTTTACAGTTTTTACTGTATTTTTGATTAAATAAATAAAGCTTTGATGAGTATAAGAGACATGTGAATGTTTGCTGACATTTATTTCTTTTTGTCTGCTTCAGGAGACTCTGATCGACTGGTGTGATGAGAAAGAGTTGAACCTGATTTTGACCACCGGTGGCACCGGCTTCGCTCCTCGGGATGTCACGCCTGAGGTCGGTCTTGCACCACATACGTGTGTGTGGAGAGTAAGATGTGTGTTCCTGCCCAAAATCTCAGCCTTCAACAGCTCTCAGATGCCTGATCTCGCCTCGTCTCGTCTTTATTAATGTGCAATATTCTCTTCCAAACATCCTGAGATGAGCTCTGATACCACACCAGAGATAGATAGATAGATAGATAGATAGATAGATAGATAGATGGATGGATGGATGGATGGATGGATGGATGGATTGACAGATGGATGGACAGATGGACGGATTGACAGATGGATGGACGGATAGATAGATAGATAGATAGATAGATAGATAGATAGATAGATAGATAGATAGATAGATAGATGGATGAATGGATGGATGGACGGACGGACGGATGGATTGACAGATTGATGGCTGGACGGATGGATAGATGGATGGACAGACGGATGGATTGACAGATTGATGGATGGACGGATGGACGGATAGATGGGTGGATGGATGGATGGATGGACGGACGGACAGACGGACGGACGGACGGACGGACGGATGGATGGATGGATGGATGGATTGACAGATGAATGGATGGATTGACAGACGGATGGATGGATTGGCAAATGGATGGACAGATAGATGGATTGACAGACAGACAGATGCATGGATGGATGGATGAAAGGATAGATAGATAGATAGATAGATAGATAGATAGATAGATAGATAGATAGATAGATAGATAGTAGGGGTGTCGCGATATACCGGTATTGACGATAACCGTGATATTCAAAGCATCGATTATCGATATCATGTTAATTTAGTGTGTGACGATATACCGGTATTGCGATAACCGCAATATTTAAAAATGAACAGGACTCTTAGGATAACACGACATGTAAATACTCCAGCGCCAGTACCTGGTTGACCTCCAGGTGGCAGTATTGCGCCTTAACACTGACACCTGACGAACATGAAGAGGACGCAGCGCTCGCTGCTACTTTGGCTACTCCGAGGAAAGCCATGTTCAATTATGCAGAGTAAGTCGCGATTATTTTATTAGTCATAGAATGGGAAATGGTACATTAACCTGTTAACAGAGGTTTGCTGTGTTCATATATTTAAGTAAAGAGTGATTATTTTAATAAGTACCGCGTTTTCTTTACTCGTCTTATTTTTGTATTTGCAATCAATACGGCCTGTGCGTAGAAGCACTTTATTTCTTTGTTCAAATCTATTAACAGTTCATTAAAACTGATCTTGAAAAACTGAGCGACCACACTGCTACATTAAACTCTGTAAAATGTTAAGTTGGTCGCAGCACCATGCACTTAATGCCTCATCTGCGCACATTAAAACTGAATTAGCAGCGCTCTTACTGCATGACTTCAGTGGCGCCGGCGCAACTATAGATTAAAGCAGTGTTTCTCAGCTGGTGGGTCGCGGAGTGTGTGGCCAAAGAAACGACATCAGCAACAAAAAAAACGTAATTCTAAATGTTTTTCTGATGCTAGACTTTTATTTTAAAAGACGTGCATGAAAGCTGTTGACACTTCTGTTAGATGCAGTTTAAGTAAAGAGTGCCTGAGAAAAACGCGCTGTCCCGATTCAGTATCTGCGGTCAGATGAGATGTTGACAGATTTAATGTAAGTGTCATTATGCTATCGTTATTTTCGTAACTTGTTACGAAATAAAAAAGTATTTTACCTCAGAAAAGCGAACTATCCTGTCCTGTCAGATGTTATACAATGTTCGTAGCGCGCACTCTTCTGTAGCACGCGCGAACGCGGCGGCGCGCTCTATATCACTCACTAAAGCGCAGAAACTACGAGCATGCAACGCGTGAAATAACAGTACAGTACCGATAAATCACATACTGGTACTGTGTGTGTTAGCTGGGAAGGATTTGCATGAAGGTATCATTAACAGTTCATGTTAGTATTGTTTATTCACCATGTTGTTTCCATAACCCAAAAATACCATGTTATTTTCACTTTGTGTCATCTTGTATATGTTTAGCTAAATGACTGTAGTGGCTCATACCAACTTAATTGTATTAACAAAAACTAGATTGGGACTGCTATTTAATAGTCTTAATTTATAAGCTGTTTATTCAGTATTAGTCATATTCTTAAAAGTCTTGGCTTAATTTTTGTGAAATAAATTTGCTTTGTTTAAAAATAAAATAATATTAAATAAAAAAATATTTTAAAAAAATAATAATTTTATATATAAGTGGGTCGCGACACGATGACCATGGGAAAACGTGGGTCCCAAGGCCAAACCAGTTGAGAACCACTGGGTTAAAGAACTTAAAACAAGTTAAACTATCAGTTTAGATGTTAATATGGCAACACTTTACAATAAGGTTCATTAGTTAACATTAGTTCATTACATTAGTTAACATGAACTAAGAATGAACAATACTTCTACAGCATTTATTAATCTTAGTTTATGTTAATTTCAGCATTTACTAATGCATTATTAAAATCACAAGTTGTGTTTGTAAACATTAATGCACTGTGAACTATCATGAACAATGAACGACTGTATTTTTATTAACTAACATTAACAAAGATTAATAAATTGTGTAATAAATGTATTGTTCATTGTTTGTTCATGTTAGTTAATACATTAACTAATGTTAACAAATAACAACTTATTGTAAAGTGTTACCATTAATATTTATTCATCATACTGTTGAACTTGACAGTATTTTCTCTCGTTATTTCATAAGAGCTCCAAAGAAGACAGAGAAAGCCAGAGTCTTGTGCCCTGCGTTTATCAGTATCCTTATGTTCGTTGGGTGAAAAAGAAAAACCCAATAAACAAAGTAAAAAATAATTTGACTGATATCTTTTTTACCCCCAAGGTTTCTGTAGATATCGCGATATATCGATATTGTGAATTCTTATGGCCACAATAACCGTGATATGAAAAATCTAATATCGTGACAGCCCTATTAGATAGATAGATAGACAGACAGACAGACAGACAGCCAGATAGATAGATAGATAGATAGATGGATAGATGGATGGATGGATGGATGGATGGATGGATGGATGGACGGACGGACGGATAGATAGATAGATGAATGGATGAAGCTTCTTGTGTGTTGTGGCCAATTGAGTTCAAATTTAATTCAAGATGCGCTTTGAAACATCTTAAATTATTAGTTATTGTTTTCTCCAGTGCTGCCATCATTTATAAAATGAGAATCATGCAAAATAGAAGCTCTAGTGGTCTCAGATTTTGGACTCCACTGTATTTCTTTGCGAAAGGAGACTCTGGGACTCTCTCTTTCACTCACTCTCTCGCTCATCCCATGAGTCTCATCAGTACTCCTCTTTTGATGTTTTCTCTCGTTCTTCTCTCTTATGATGTTTGAAGTGTCACTCAAGGACAAAGAACACACACACAGATGATTATTTTGTGCAGTGAGTGATACAGTAGGATCATCTTGGGTTTTAATGTGACCAGCCTCTGTTGATCTGTGACATTCCTGTCAAGCTTCTCTCCCAGAGGAACATGGTATCACTCAGAGGTTGCTCTTCAATAGCTCGGAAGACAAAATGGAGTTCTTTGTAATATTTCATTTCACAAAATATATAAAGAAGACACAAATAAGACAGCTGTTGACATACAGTAAGTGAATAGTGCTCTGAAATGAAAGTGGATACCAGCTCAGATCATTCATGAAAAATTTTCATATCGAGATCTCTGACTTTTGATTGCAAACTTTGGTATCTTGGCACATTTGAACACAGTTTGAGACACCTTCATTTAATCTCAGCAGGTCTAGACAAATCTGAGACATTAAAGAGACATAATTTCTTTCTCTCTCTCATTCTGTCTGTCTGTCCAGGCCACTAAAGAGGTGATCGAGCGGGAAGCTCCAGGGATGTCTCTGGCCATGCTGGTGGGCTCTCTGAATGTCACTCCTCTGGGAATGCTCTCCAGGTCTCACTTCAACATGTCCTCAACATGCTCATCTCAGTGTAGAAGAACTTTGACTTCATTCATAATTATACTCATCAGTATATTCAGAGAAAACTGATCCCAGATCAGCCTCTTAATCAAAGACACTGACTTCATTGAAATCAGACTTTCATTGGCTCGTACATAAGCTTCCAGTAGAGAAATATAACAGCTAGAAACAGACTTATAGGAACATTTTCAGAATATAATAATGCAAATATTAGAATTTTATGGAAGCCTGTTTCTGCCATGGAATTTAAAAAATCAAAAATGTAATTGCAACTTTTTAACTGCCAGATCTGACTTTTTTTTTTTGTTTTTTTTTTTTTGTTTTTTTCAGAATTGCATGAAAAAAAAGTACAAATTGTGAGATAAAAAGTTGCAATTACCCTTTTGATGTTTTTTATCACGTGGCAGAAACAAGCCTTTATGGAATACTATTATATTCAGAATTACAATTTACAATTATTTCCTGTTTGCCTGCATACAATAATAATAATAATCAATATGTATAGACTACTGTTAAAATCTAAAAGTACTGTTAAAGTACTTCAGTTTTTCATTATTTTTTAAAAGAAGTCTATTACACTCAATTACAATAAAATATACAAAAATACAATAAAAACTTTAAATATTGTGAAATATTATTGCAAATTAAAATAGCTGATTTCCACTGTAATATATTTTAAAATGTAATTTATTTCTGTGATGCGCAGCTGAATTTTCAGCATCATTACTCCAGTCTTCAGTGTCACATGATCCTTCAGAAATCATTCTAATATGCTGATTTGCTGCTCAAGAAACATTTCTGATTATTATCAATGTTGAAATCAGGCCCTTTTGAATTGTCTTGATTTGTGTGTGTACAGACCCGTGTGTGGTATCCGAGGGAAAACTCTCATCATAAATTTGCCGGGCAGTAAAAAGGGTTCACAGGTAAGAATATTTTTTTTTCTTTTTTTTTAATTAAGTGTGTGATTAGTCGTATGTCTCAGTGCTGGTCTGCCAGTATGTACTCCATTAGCCAAAACTTTTAATGTAGTACTTCTAGTAATCCAATTCATATATAATAAATGATAAATGGGAGTGTTTTACACATAATGTGCAAGTTTAATTCTGTTTGTGGACTTGCTTGTGGTCTCAATAAAATATACATTAATGAGTGCTGGAAATAGAGATAAACGTGAATAATTATAGAGCTCTTTTTGGAGCAGTCCAGAATAGTTTACTTAAGGGTCATAATTTTTTCATTGCTTGGCCAATTTATGAGAAACACCATGTACATTATATACCTTTTGAATAAAATTTGCACTTTACTATCAATTTCAGTAAATCACCTATATAGTGGTTTATCCCAGTGTTATTATAGTATTAATGAGATACTATTATAGTTTTTATTAATATTTTGAATTATATTTTATTTTAATTTTTCATTTATTTGAAGTTTTAGTAATTTTGTTCCGTGTTTTACATTTTTATTAGTTTTTTAATACATTTATATAGTTTAATCCATTTTTTTATTTTAGTTTTAGTTATTTTAGTACATCAGGTTAAACTAAATGAAAATGAGAAAGGTTGCCTTGGCAACTAGCTGAATTCAGTTAAAAAAAAAATTTAAATATTTAATTTTATTTCAGTTAAAATTTATTTTACTCTAAATAACAAAAGTTTTTTTTTTTATGGTTTTAGTTTTAGTTAACTATAAAGAAAAGTTCTTCCATTGTAAATGTCCGAAAACATAGTACTTTTTTGTTAGTGATTTTCAGTAGGATGGTATATTGAGCAACATTTGAATTAAAAAAAAAAAATTGTGAAGCTGCCTTTTTTATTGTTTATTTGTTATTGTACAGGGTTTTGTTTAAATTAATGTCATAATTGATACTTTTGACTCATCCCTTCTCTGAAAAAGTTTAAAGGCTGAAATGTGAAGTTTAACATTTTATAAAACGTTTTGTTTTATAACCTATAACCTATATCTGAACTGCAAATCATGCTTTTTACAGTCATTTTATGGTTTAATTTGTTAACATAGAGATTGCCCTACCCCACTTACATGGTATTAATTTTATTTGTGCAGGCCTTAAAAAGGTTAAAAAATTCTTAAATTAGATTTTAAAAATCCTGAAGATATCCTGTTGTAAAACGGATAGTTCCGGAGCTTGATGCTGATATATGTCATAAGTTCCATTGAACTCTATTTGTAACGATAGAACTTGCGACCATAGTTGCTTTCTGGAAACACACCCCAAATCATCTGTGTATCAATGCGCAACACCCTTAACAACAATCCGTATACTATCGAAAACTCTTCCATGTATTCTGTATTTGAGCTAAAGTAGTTGTTTATTATTTATGTAATGAAGTATGCCTGACCCTTGCTGGCGGTATGTTGCGTCATTCACCTTTGATTTTGAGACCACGCCCTTCCCGCTGTCAAAGAAAGCGAATGAGAGATAAACAAATGTACGTGTGTGAGAAAATATCATATATTGTGCTAAAAAATAATGAGCTGATGAGAACAGTTCTTAGGCTATTTTTGTATTTGAGCTCCATCAGATGAGGGTGTTACAATTGAACATTGCTGTTGACTGTAACTGTTACTGTAACAGGGACTATTTTTTCTAGCAGAAGGATGGCATTTAATGATTTTTCTTAAACAAAAAGTAACATTAAGGAGTGAGGGGTATGTTTTTTTTTTTTTTTATAAATTCATGTCTCAAGCTCTTGAATTTATTCTTCTTTGCATGTGTGTCCTGCAGGAATGCTTCCAGTTCATCCTGCCCGCTCTCCCGCACGCCATCGACCTGCTCCGAGAAGCAGTGGTCAAAGTGAAGGAGGTGCCAAACGAGCTGGAGGACCTGCCCTCGCCTCCGCCTCCTCCGTCCCCGCTGCCCGCAAGCAGCCCGCACCGCCAGACCGAGGACAAGGGTGTACAGTGTGAGGAGGAGGAGGAGGAGAAGAAGGACAGCGGTGTGGCCTCCACAGAGGACAGCTCCTCTTCGCACATCACCGCCGCCTCCATCGCTGCCAAGGTAAACCTGTAGCTATACATAAATCAGTTATGCTATACAAAAGTGTTTCTCACACAAGGACATAGAATTTATTAGGGATACAATGGACATGTCCCTATCAATATCCAGCGACTACTAAATTATCCCCAGCAATAGTTTTGATCAGACAATTAAACATATGTATATGTAACCACTGTTGTTGTAATTTCGGCCGCATCTGAAATTGGTCATACCATTGATATTTAATACGCTAGAAAAGTAGGTCCTTGAAACAGAGCTCTTTGAAATTCCGAATTCAGTTAAACTATTGCGTCGCAAAATGATTCACTGTTTCAAAGCGCTCCAATTGAATTGCGAATCATTTGATTCAGATCGGGGCTTTGGAGTGCGAATCATTTGATTTACATTCAAAACAAAATTTATTTAGACACCTTCAACATTTCTCACAGTATGTAATGAATTTGGTTGAATAGCTGTCAGCTGTTAAATTTAAGTACAAAATTACCAATTTAGCTTAACCAATTACCAAGCAATGCTTAATTTTGTTCAGTCTGTGGCGTAAAAAGGTTGCATCAGCAATTAAAGAAAAACACTTAAGCAAAACATAATCAGGTCAAAGTGTCTGAATAATTTTTGGTCCCAAATTTTTATCAGTTTTATTGGTAGTCCACTGTATGAAGAATTTTTGGGTATAATATTGACATATTATACAGTTTACTTGTAAATGTAAATGTAAATGTAAATGTAAATACTTTATTTTGCAATCCTCACTTACATAAATTAACTATAGTGTCTTGCACCCACTAGTTAAAAAAAATATCAAAAATTATATCTGGTGTCTGAATATTTTTTGGTTTGACTGTAGATTGGAATTTCGGAGCGGGTGCGCAAATCTTTTGATTCATTGTAGCGGGTTTGTTAATCATTTCACGAATTGAAAGATTCGTGATACACACTCTTAAGTCAATCTGAACTGATGGTTCGAAAATCATAATTTAGATCGGGACTTCGGAGCATGGAGCTCGAATCATTTGACTTAAATCGGAATTTCGGAGCGGGTTCTTGAATGTTTTAATTCAGATCGGAACTTTGGAGCACGTATCGCAAATCATTTGATTTAGAGCGGAACTTCAGAGTGGGTTCGTGAAGCATTATTCAGATCTTGACTTCGGAGCACATATCATGATTCATTTGATTTAGATTGGGATTTCAGAGCGGGTTCACAAATCATTTGATTCAGATTGGGACTTCAGAGCGGGTTCATGAACCTTTTTATTCAAAACGGAACTTCTGAGCTCGTATTGGGAATCATTTGATTCAGAACAGTACTATTGCATATCGTGAATCTTTACAGTTTTAAAACGAATACCATGGTTAAACTGTGGTTAGTGTAGCAAAATATTTGGAAGTGATGTGTTGCCAGGTTAACAAAAAAAGTGATAAATTTACACCTTAAGAGGATACATAGGATAAATATAGGGATACAGTTTTGATTGCTTTAGGATGAACAGAGCTTTGGATAGTTTCCAAATACTGGTCTAGATCAACTCTGAATAAAGAAAAGAGAGGTTTAGAGCCAGATTTTTATTTATGTATGTGAAATTCAGCTAGCAGGGAACACAAATTGATGAAGTTATACTTTGCTATATTCTCTTTTGAGTCAAACAATCAAAACATCTTTAAAACGGCTGCTGTAATGTTGGTGGTTTAATAAAAATTGTATAATTATTGTCTGATGAATATGCTAACAAAAGCTCTCTTCATGAATTTTGAGTATTTTAGTTACCATAGCTGTAAATAAAGACTTTAGATGATGTGAAACTGTGGTCAAAAGTCTATCATAAATGTAGAAATGTTGGTGTAGTTGGATGTGGAGGGGTGTGTTGTCTGCTGTTATGTCCTCTTTAATGTCAAAATCAAACCTTCACCCTAGTTCTCACAGGACTGTGTTGGACGTTTGCAGGTGTTCCATTTGTCTTCATTCTCATCATGATATTGTGTGTCATCTTCATGTGTGCTGCAGCATCCTCTGGTGTGAGTGATTATCATGACATTATCTTCACATCATTTGTGTGATTATTGTGTTAGTGTCGACCTCATTCATCATCTAAAATTTGTGTTTAGAAACAATTCTCTGAATTGCCTTTACACCGACTTTAAGTAAGATCTGAATGTAATGTTTCAGACACTTAACTGCATGTTATTGGCAATTAAATGAAAATGTATTATAATGTAAATTTATATCAAATGCGTTTAGTTTTTTACCCACTTATGTGGGACTTAAGTACATCTTATATGTAATTTCATACTTCTATTGTTTTGGAATATGATTAATGTGTACTGCCGAATGTAAACTAAAATTGACTGTCATTTTTATTCAAACTTCTATATTATGTATTTCAATATATTTGTAATTGCTGATTTGTAATGATGTTGCAATTTAGTATATTTAAAATATATTAAATACATAAAAACATTAAGCATATTAAGCATGTTTCTACATGCATTACCTCAAAATTCATTGTTATTTTTAATACAATAATGGCTTAACATTCCTCACAATTTTCTGCTGAATACTGAAGAAGTTGATATTTAACTGCCACAGTCTTCTTCTTTTTCACATAGCAAGAGTTTGTGGGTCATATTAGGCCAAAAAACTTGAAAAATCTAGAAATACTGTTCCATCCGTGGACTTTTTAGCATATTATTTTCAGTGTACTACAACCTGGAACACACTAAATAGTACCCAGATTGGGCCGTATGCGAAGTGTGTGATTAGAAACATGACAAGAACATGTTTCACCACAAGCTCCGTGGAAATAAATGATTTCAAAACTTGCAAACTTTGACTTTTTACATTATATAATGCATAAATTATAAGAGAGCAGATGTTTGGAAGTTTATGATTTTAATAAACATCCTTATTTTATGTCTCAGATTCCCGACTCCATCATCTCACGGGGTGTCCAGGTCCTTCCCCGTGACACGGCGTCTCTGAGCACCACGCCGTCCGAGTCGCCGCGTGCCCAGGCAACCTCCCGCCTCTCCACCGCTTCCTGTCCCACCCCCAAGGTTAGAGCGCCTCACTTCCTGTTTCCTGTCCCCGCACTGTTCGCTTCCTGTCTGCCGTTCCTCTGCCTCCCCACCTCGCTCACCCTGCTGCCGACCTCCACGCTCACCTCACCCCAAAACCCCTGTCAGAGTCCCATCCGTGTGTGGATTTCACAGGTTTCGGTTTCATATGTTGGATACTGAAGAATTCTGCAGTTTTGTCTTGTTTTCCACGACAAATATCGAAACATTCTTAAGTCAAAATGCATTTACTTGAGAAGCGAAATATGTATTGTTTTCTGAAAAGTTAAGTAAGTTATGTGTTAAAAAAATGCCAATGGGGTCAGAAAAATAAACTTAATTCAAAGGGAAAACAAGATTCATTTTCTGACCCCATTTACAAATAATTTTTTCTTGTTTAAACAAAAACACTAAGTTTTGATCAATTTTTCAGAAAACAGCGCTTAGTATCTTGAAGTCATTTTAAGAATGTTTAGATATTTGTATTGGAAAACAAAACAAAATTACTGTGGAAGGAAGTTTTTTCTTTTTGTTAATAATATACAAGGAATATATACAATTTTTTATTATTTTTTAATATTTGTAGATTATTTTCAGGTGGCAGTCTGTTGGAATTTCAGCACAGCACAAACTGTCTTCTGGCATTTCTTCAGCAGTTTTATTTCAGTAAAAATGCTACATTTAAAGCAAAATATCGAACAAATACAGTTGCACTGCTCTAAAGGTCTAAACTGCTCCTTTACAAACTGTAAAAAACCAATGTGAAACGGCACCATCAAACTGCTAAAAAAGTATTTAGAAGTCATTTTTAAGCCTTACAATATTTTGTGTGACTCACAGACCAGAATTAAAGTCAATATTTATGGATGACTTATATTTAATGATCATAATATTAAACGCTAAAAAAATGCTGTAGAGTAAAAACCTGTTCATTGGTTAACAGCAAATTCCCTTACTATAGATGGTGAAAAACTCATTTACAGTTTTTGTAAGTGAAAAAGATTTTATCATTTTTAATCATTTTTTAATTTACAGTACAAATATACATAAAGTATACATATCCCAGAATTAACCATTTTTTCATTGAAATAGCTGTTTCTTCTTAGTTTCTTGTCACTTATAAACATTAGGGTTTTATATTGCATCTTATGTTGCTAAATGAATGTTTATTGCGTTATTTTAGCGTGACCATTATAGTGTTTGTGTGAATGCCACCTTATATATTAGTATTGACCTCAGCTTGTGGAAAAACTAGTTGTGATGAAAACATGTTGCTTTTTTCATTGCCAACAGTGTTTTATGGTGGTTGTCAGTGTACTATAAAAGTACAAAACTAAGTTTAGTCTTCCAGTAGGCTGGTATGTATATTAACGTTTACTGTAATTTAAGTTCAATCCGTAAAACCTAAAATCTTGCCACCATATTTTTTTTAAAGTTCTGGCAACCTCAGCTGCCAGTTTTTTACCATAAACTCCACAGATGTTTTTTATTTTATTTTTATGTATGGTGTAGTTATTTATATATATGTAATTATAAAGTATTAGGCAAGTATTTAGCATTATTTAGCATTGTTTTGGCCAATTGACCTTCCTCAGGTTTAGAATGTATGCAAATTATCAACAAATTTAAATACATTTTTTTATGTATATATTTATATAATTCTAGTCATTATTAGCTGAAATTATTCCCTTCCACCATTGCTTTCAGAACTTCTTTTTGCAACGCATTTTTAGATTCCAGTGTTATTTTAGTATCGAGATGCTATGGTGCTTTTTGTGCTCTTGTGATAAACGTGAGATAAATTACGAAAAAGTGATAAATTAATTGCAAATAGAAAGTAAAAATGAATTGACATCTGTTTGTAAATGTCTATTCGACTGAACATGAACATATGCACTGACTTTTCTGAACATTTATGCATTTGGCTTTTATCTAAGTGACTTACATTGCATTGAAGCTTTTGTGCAATTCATGTTTCCCCTGGGAATCGAACCCATGACCTTGGTGTTGCTGACGCGATGCTCTACTGTGTGAGCTGCAGCAATATGACTAACCTGGAACTTTGACCCATGTGGCTCCAGACTCTCACCCAAAGCGTCAGCTCATGTCACAGTCATTTCTCGCCCCGCTGTGTGGATGCTGATGGTTGTCATGGGAGCGGGTGTTGCCGTGGAGACTGCTGTGCTCATATGAGTGAGAGAGTTTGTACAGGTGTCAGTTTGACAGAGATGCAGAATTCTTTATGACCTGTATGACTTAGATTTCCAATGTTCACGCTGTTCTTTCGTATACAATGAAAACATTTACTGACCAGCGGCTGCTGAGCTTCAAAAACTAAAAAAGCTCCATAAAAACAGTCCATGTAACTTATGCGCTATATTTTAAGTCATTAAATAAATTTGTATCACAAACAGACCAATATGTTTAATCATTATTAGTTAATAAAAAGAATATAATGCCTTCCACATCTGAATTATTCATTGGTGTGTAGGATGGAAGTACATTATAAACTAAGAAATATATAAATCTGGAACATACTCCAACTTACATCAAGTATTTTTTAATTAGCAATGTTTCGGTCTTTCAACCTTCCTCAGGCTTACAACGTATACACAAATTACCAACAAATTTAAATGTATATATATATTTACTTATTTATATATTTATCTATATATCTAGTCATTATTAACTAAAATGATTCCCCTTAGCCCACTCATTTTTGCATTGCATTTTTAATATCTAGACTTTATTCTTATGTTAGTATAATGGAGCTATTTTATTAATATTTTAAATTAGTTTTTTTTTTTTTACACTTTCTGTTTACGTTTTAATTTTAATATATAATCTGCAAAAAGAAGGTTGAAACAACATGAGAGTGAGTGAATGCTGATGAATTCAAATTTTCCCCTTTAAAAAATGTAACCTATAGCAAGGATGTCATCATAAGATATGAATTTTGAATTGCGATTGGTCATGTCTTTAACCATTTTAGATGTTTTCACTGCACAGTGACAGAAACCGAGATGTGCACTTAGTGTCATGATAATGACAAAGGAAAAACTCAATCATCACAATTGTTTCACCAGAGACATCATTTGATTTATAGCTGTCCTGATCACTAGCATACTCAGACTCTCTCTGTGTCTCTCAATGTCACTTCCTGTCTTGTGTTCTCTCACAGTCGCACACACACAGATGATGATATGGCTGTGGCAGTCCTCCACACAGTTATATAACACGCTTACATAACAGTGAGCCACTAACACACATACCAGTTCCTGTGATTATCTGCAAATGCAATCCTGCTTCTCATTTTAATGCACAAGTAATTGGGCAGAATGGTGATGGCTCGTTCGTTAAGGATATATTAATTAAAACCCTCTGCATTCTGTCTTAAGATAAGAAATTAATGGAATATTTTGAGTTTGAGGTTTTATTAAAATTATTTTTGCATTTGCAACCTATTGATTAATACAGAAAATAAATTCGACTTGTAATTTACTTGAATTTAATCATGCAGCATGCATGTACACTACAATTGAAAACTCTGTGGATCAAGTAAGAGTTTTTTGGAAAGGAATTAATACTTTTATTCAGCAAGGATGCATTAAATTGATCAAAAGTTACAGCAAAAAAATGTTTATAATGTCACAAATATTTCTATCTTAAATAAAAGCTCAAAAATATGAAGCAGCACAACTGTTTTCAGCATTGATAATGATCAGAAATGTTTCTTGAGCAGCAAATCAGCATATTAGAATGATTTCTGAAGGATCATGTGACACTGAAGACTTGAGTAATGATGCTGAAAATCCTGCTTTAATCACAGCAATAAATTACATTTTACCAGATATTCACATAGAAACTATTTATCTTAATTTATAATAATATTTCACAATTTTACTGTTTTTACTGTGTTTTTTGACCAAATAAATGCAGCCTTGGTGAGTATAAAAGACTCAAAAACATTTGAAAAATCTTACTGACCCCCAACTTTATAACAGTATTGTAAATAACCTTTAAGATACGCAACAGTTGTGCTGTTTTAAAGTAATCACGCTAGAGCTGTTGATTTAATGCACTAATTTAGTTCAATTAATTATTTAAAAAGTGATAATGTTTTAAAAATCAGAATCAAATATTCCATAATAACCTGAAATGCTCCATTAATCCTGTTTTTCTCCATGTTGGACTATTTCTACAGTTTGTGTTTGGGATGTTTTGATTGTCAAAACCTCAATGTGAAAAAGCACCGACTTTACTGACAGCTGCAGATGTGTGTTAGATGAAGGATAAATCCACATTGCTGGGGTGTGTGTGTATTAGTGTGTGAAGCTCAGACGTATCTCTGACAGTTTTATAGTGATTAATCTATGAATGTTTATCTGTCAAATCTTATTTACACCTCTTCCATCACATTTCCTTCCCACTCTCCTCCTTTTCTCCTCTCTATTCGCCTCTATGTTTCTCTCTGTTGATTTTCTGTGTGTTTAGGATGATGTCTCCAACTACAGTCTAACAGCATCAGAATTATGTAGAAGTATAGAAGTGCATACATATATAACTGCAGCAATAGATAAGTGTGTGTGTGTGTGTGTGTGTGTGTGTGTGTGTGTGTGTGTGTGTATGTGTGTGTGTGTGTGTGCTGACAATGTTCCTTCTCTGAACAGAGCAACTTGTAAAACTGACTGGCTTCTTGCTGTCACAGAGGTGAGAACATTGAATTTAATGCTCAGAGAAGAGCAGATAGTGATGGCCAAGGAGAAATGAAAGAGAACACAATAAACAAGCGCTCAGCAGTGCAGATCCTCAGTTCAACATCTCTGAGTGTGGCTGACAATCACTTCATCAGCATTATTTCCGCACAGAATCATTTCTGTTTGTGATTTCTGTTTATCCAGATTGTTGTGAAATGTTTGTTTGTTCATTTTGAATGTGAAGCTCTTGATGTGGAGGGTCCGTTTTACTCGACATGGAATTGTGTGATTGTGTAGCAGTAGTTTAGGAGCTTTACATGACTGTGTACCGTTTTAAAGCTGTTTTAGATTATGCCTGGTTTGTTGGTATCTGATCTAGTAAGCAGAAATTGTTTTCTAGTTTCTGTACTGTATGTTAGCCTTGTAAAATTTGTTTAAAGTATTCTATAGTTGCTTTGAAAGAGGCTCAAGATCTGAATTGCATATACTGTAAAATTTCCTTCCTTTTGGATTACAGTTTTGACATAAACTAATAAACCTATTATGATGCATATCTGTCAGTCATAAGTAAACGAAACAGGTCAGATTAAAAAAAAAAGGCATAGTTTATTAATAACTTTTTGCATATATTTGATTTTATTTAAATAATCACATTTTCAAAATGCATTTATTCAACTTGTTTAGAATCAGCATTACCGGTAATCTGTTCATTGTAAAAATAAATAAATAAATAAATAAAATTGTATTTATTTAAAAGTATGAACATGGTTAAATATTTCTAGCTGTGAAATGAGCAATATTCATTTAGTTAAAATGAATGATATTCAAATAAATTGGATTTATTGATGATAAATATAGTATATAAACCTGGGCCCGTATTCATGAAAAATCTTCGTGCTAAGGGTTGCTCCTAGTAACAAAATTCTAAGAAAATTCTTAGAAATGTGGGTGTTTCCCCTTATAATTAAAGAAAATATCCTAGTAAAGAAAAAAGTAATTCAGAAAGCATTTTAAACCTTAAAAGAGGTCTTAAGGTCCAAAATTGTTAGGAGTACGGACGAGGACTTAAGAGTTTTTTTAGCAGTGGAGAAAATGGACGAAACATGAGGAGGGAGAAGAATTGTGTTGCACACAATGCATGACAGTGAGTTAATAAGACCCTACACATTAGATCTTGCAGGGATCATGTTTGTGACCGATCTTATTAGAGACACGCTAACAGGAAACAGGAAAACAGGAAAAATTATGCCTGTAATTTCAAAGTGAAGGCTTATAATAGACACTACTCTTAAAAGCGCTCTTTTATTTCCTTCTTGGACAACCAACCAATCACAGTCTTCAAAAGACTGTGTCATAGCTAGCAACGGGGTCAGCCCCGCCTCCTCACTAAGATAAAAGTTTTTGTCTTTTTCTCGCTCAGAGTTGCTCTCAGATTGGTCCTGAATCACTTGTAAGCTAAATTAGGAGCTCTCTGAGAGGATTTTTAGAATCTTTAAGAATACGGGCCCTGGTTATTGTATATTTAAAATGCAGTCAGTTTATTAGTACTATTACAGAAATCTGATCTGTTTCATTTATGTATGACTGACAAAAATACATCACAATTTTTAGTTTGTTAAAACTGTGTAATCCAAATGGATTAAATTTATGTATGTAATTCAAATACATTTATGAGTATGTTTTTGTTTTACCTTATCCTTATATAAACATAATCTGATTACCTCTTTTTAGAGATGTCCTCACAGAGAAAAAAATATTCGGTCCATTCCCTGTCCATCAAATGTACAAATGCACTTTTTTTTTTCTTTTTTTTTTTTTTAAAGTCAGGTTAGCAACACTCAGACATTCTGATTTGATTTAAACATATTTCCTATGTGTTTTCTGTACAGTTGTGAATCTACTCTATTTTTAGTTTTTTGCTCATTACCAGTATATTATCTAATATTATATTCCATTTCAGACTGACAGAAATGACACAACACAAGACAAACTGGTTTGGTGGTTGGTTTATATGGTCTCTTTCTGTCTCAATAAATACCATAAATTTCATAAGCATAAACTACATATTTGTACGTTATAGACCATAGATATTTGTGTGTGTGTGTGTGTGTGTGTGTGTGTTCATTGTCCATTTCTCTCCTCCTTTTTCTGTCACTGAGGTTTTTTTTTTCATTCTTTCTTTTCCGGATCATAATTCCTGCCTGCTCTTTCTCTGTGGGCTTCTCTCGCTCTCTCGCTCTCTCGCTCTCTCGCTCTCTCGCTCTCTCACTCTCTCTCTCTCTCTCTCTCTCTCTCTCTACTCCTCCTCCTCTTCTCTCTCCATCCATATGTGTGTGTTCACTTCCTCTCTGTGTCAGTGTGTGTATGTGTGTGAGATCTCAGTCTTCATGTAGATGATGGTAAGTCTTCAGTCTTCCTCTGGCATTTGATGTTTCTTGAATCAGAAAACACTTGTGTTTCGTATTATAATCCATTTGTTAGTTTAATAATCAGACAAATTGTGCATCTAGGTGTGTGTGAGTGATTTTGTGCCTTTTTTTTTTGTCATGGAGTGTGTGTGTCTTCGATTGTGTCTTAAGAGCGAGTGATAATGTGTAGTATATGTAGTGATTAAAAAATTACTGAACACATAAAACAAACTTGTTGCTGTGAGGTTTGCATTCATAAGTCTATCCATATGTCTTCTTGTGTTCTTGTGTTTTTTGGCTATAATATTGTATATAAAGTTTTTGCATAATAATTAGTCATGCATATTGGCTCTTGGCAATTTGTCCAATGTGATACTGTCCATTTGTGTTCATCGTATCGTACATTTGTGTTATTCATCACACAGGATGAGATGTAGAAGATCAAATCATGTGTTCTTTCAGATGTTTGGCTGAATTATGAGTATGTTAGATAACTCCCTAAAGCTGCTTTCCTGACTTTAGGGACGGTTTTAAAATGCAGTCTGCCAAAAATGTTGAGTAAAATAAGTTCTTGATGTTTTGAGACTTTTTTGACTAAAAGTTCAAGTAGTAAATGCTTGCAGTGTGTTGCAGTTTTTATATAAAATGTATGTATGTATTTATTTATTTATTTATTTATTGTTCAGGGTTATGGTTATTATGATTTTTGATTATAATGTTTTTTTTTTATTTTAATAAAATAATATTAAATATTCAGGTTATCATTTTTTAATTTATTTGTTTAGATTGATTTTTATGATTTTTTTATGATATTATGATTTTTTTATATTATTTTTCATTTTTATTTTTATAAGATATTGTGATTTTTATTTTGATAACTATTATGAATGATTATTGAACATTCAAATACAGAGTGCAGAACTGGAAATTATTGTTACAAAACAGTTTTATCACAGTTTTAGTTTGAGGACACTGGCATTATTGTCTTTTAGCTGTAGACAGATATAAATGTGTCAAAAATGACTCAACTCAGCTGATAATGACATGCAGGCCACTGCTTCTTTAGCCCAATTGTGAAATAAGATGCTTGCTTGTTATGAAAATTAAAGGGTAATGGACATTTAAAAACATGTACCAGCACTGATATATCAGATTGTGGATTATTAGCAGACATTAATGCTGCATTCCCAGATTATCAGATATCTGAGGTGTAGTTTCTCATCCTGATATCTGCAGTACAGAAACACCCACTAAAGCATTATTAAACACAGTGTGGCAGAAACCGCTTGGCTGTGCATTAGCAGTCTTGAGCAGATTGTGTGTGTCCTGTTATCCGCCCTCGCTCCCTTCAGAGGGGTCAAATCTGAGTCTCGGTTCTGAGCCAGACATGGTATGAGGGTTCAAAGAGAGAGCTCATCCAAAATGAAAACGCTGTTATCATTTACTCACTCTCATTTCAAACTTGTGTGACTTACTTTTGTAGTGAATTTTGCTTTCGCCAACCTAAGGAGGCGAAATAGTGTAGTGATGGGTACTCACGTCACAGGTGACGTTATGATTTTTGGATCACGTGTCACTTAAGATGTGGTTAGGAGTACATCACATAAGAAAGATTGGTGGAATACCTAACTTGTAGAACCTTACTGCATTATCAACACAAGGAAGACAGAAGTGTAATAAAATAAATTTTATTAACAAAAGATAGACAAGAGTAATTAACAACTACTAAATGAATACCATGAATGAAAAAGGAATAAAGTGCATAAGATACATAAAAAGCAAGTGATTATGTTGGATGTTGCTATGTCAGAGCTACGTTATCTGTAAAGATAATCTGTTGCTACTCTGAAAGAAATAAGGTGAAGAACCTTATTATGCATCAAACAAATACATGAAAGATTTGCTATAAACTGCAATCAGCTATCTAATGTCAATTAGAAAAATCATATACTGATAATACACAACAATGCCAAGGTCTCTGGAAGAGGTTTGGATAGGTGATAGTTACGTTCTCTGTGGTTGAATGAGCAGTCTGGTAGCGGTGACTTCATCCACTGGTTGTACTGGTAACAATGCAGTGGGGAAAGGAGCAGGAATCCGTTTCGACAGCCTTGAACACGAAGCGCTGGAGGATGCTGATCTCCTGGAGCACCAAAGGGTCCTAAAATCTGGAACATGCAGATGTGACCCTGAAGTAGGTGCAGAAAGTCCTTAGCCTGGAACACGCAAGGAAAGGTACCTTGGAGTGAAGGTTTGCTCTCCGGAGCTTAACCTTGTTGCAAATGTCTGTGTGTCTTCTGCCTCTCTGGGCTAGAGACCCAGAATTTGGTTGATCCGCTTTGTCTCTCTAGGATGGAGACTCAGGACGTGCTGCATCTGTTGTTGTCTCGCTGGACGAAGACTCTGAATGAAGTCTGAACGTAGATTATCTCTTTCTCTTTCTCCGTTTCCAGGCTGTGATTGGCTATTTCCATCAGAATGGGGGGACACGGTGTGGCCCACCCTTCTTTCCTCCTGTGGAACTTATTTGCATAGTCCAAACACACATTTAGAAAAGTGTCACTAAAGTTTTACCAATGCATCATTCACTTTCCAAACCACAACCAGAATACCTTTGGCACTGTTACGAACACATTAAGTCCAAACATGATGGAAGAAGACTGAACTGTCATGCATGCATTCATTTGTCCATTAACAGCTGAGTTTGTGTAAGATGTTGCACTACATGTCGCTGTCACTGAGAATACTTATTTCTCTGAATAAGTATAAGATGTGTGTGTTGTAGTTTGCACCGGTTTAAGGTTTGAGAACATAATTTTGATTTGGATCTTGGTGGACTAACATAAGCAAACTGTCCAAGCCATCAGATA
Organism: Spinibarbus caldwelli; assembly: GCA_039654775.1. Classification (NCBI taxonomy): domain Eukaryota; kingdom Metazoa; phylum Chordata; class Actinopteri; order Cypriniformes; family Cyprinidae; genus Spinibarbus; species Spinibarbus caldwelli. The sequence continues at coordinate 32,069,959 of CM077240.1, forward strand.
AAGATGCCAGGACAATGGCCAGACACCTCTGAGAGGGCAAGAAGAAGACCTTTGGGACAAAACACGGGAAGGACAGGACTTCTCATTGGTCAAAATGCAGTTTCTGCCCTTCACCCACCAACAGACTTATTCCTCAGGTTTTGGCCTGTGACTGCCATAAAAATTCCTTAGGACCTCTGGACACAGAAGCAGTGGGTGAAACAAACAGGGATCACAGAGTTCCATCCAAATCCATTCATAACTATGTTCTCAAACCTTAGACCGGTGCAAACTACAACACACACATCTTATACTTATTCAGAGAAATAAGTATTCACATCTGTGTGTTCCAGAAGTAGGTGCAGAAAGTCCTTAGCCTGGAACACGCAAGCAAAGGTACCTTGGAGTGAAGGTTTGCTCTCCGGAGCTTAACCTTGTTGCAAATGTCTTTGTGTCTTCTGCCTCTCTGGGCTAGAGACTCAGAATTTGGTTGATCCGCTTTGTCTCTCTAGGATGGAGACTCAGGACGTGCTGCATCTGTTGTTGTCTCGCTGGACGAAGACTCTGAATGAAGTCTGAACGTAGATTATCTCTTTCCTCGCAGGCTGGAGGCTCAGAACGTGGTCGTATCTGTTGCTGCCTCAAAGCTGGAGACTCAGGACTTGGTATCTGTTATTGCCTCCTCCCTCACGGGCTAGAGATTCAGAACGTGTTGATCTGTTGGTGTTACCTGGACGTGCCAGAGACTCAGAATGGAGGTTGATCTGTTGCAGTCTCACCCTCACAGGCTGGAGACTCAGAGCTGGTTGATCTGTTAGTGTCTCACCCTTGCAGGCCGGAGACTCAGATCCAGAACAGTGTATCTGTTAACGTCTTTTCCATTGCAGTACTCAGACTCAGAATGAATGTGTCTGTTACTGTCCCTTCCCTTACGGGACTCAGACTCAGAACAAGGAGTGTCTTTTGGGAAGGTACCTTTATCCCTTTCCGATGAGGAGGTGATTGAAATCTGGCGCTTCTCCGTTTCCAGGCTGTGATTGGCTATTTCCATCAGAGTGGGGGGACACGGTGTGGCCCACCCTTCTTTCCTCCTGTGGAACTTATTTGCATAGTCCAAACACACATTTAGAAAAGTGTCACTAAAGTTTTACCAATGCATCATTCACTTTCCAAACCACAACCAGAATACCTTTGGCACTGTTACGAACACATTAAGTCCAAACATGATGGAAGAAGATTGAACTGTCATGCATGCAATCATTTGTCCATTAACAGCTGAGTTTGTGTAAGATGTTGCACTACACGTCGCTGTCACTGAGAATACTTAATACAAAATGTAGCAAACCTTTGTCCACTGTAGTGGTCAGAGAAGGGCCCGCCATAAACTGGGCCCTGGAATGTGCTGTCCACTACACTTTCTTCCATGCAGCACACTCAAAAATATTTATTTATACACTTTAATTGCTTATAAAATTTCTATCTATTTCAATTACACAGTTTAGACATAAATAATCTAGTTCATTTAATGTGATGCATATTTTTCTGTAATAAACGTGATGTTTTTTCAATGGAAAATTTTTATATTTATCATTAATAAATCCAATATGTTTCAATCTCATACATTAAGTCGAGCAAGATTAACTAATTTAATCTTTCTTTTTTCTGCATATTTAAACCATGTTTGTACTTTTTAACTGATTAAATTTAATTGTTTTCACAATTAACAGATTTATGCTGATGCAGTTTGAATAAACTCATTTGAAAGTATGAATTTAAATCTAATTTAGTTACTATTCCATACTATGCCATGATTATTTATTTACTTGAATTTTTGTGTGCAAAAAGCAAATTTTTTAAGTTGTATTTCAGTTTATAACTACATGATTTTATTTTTTATTCATATTTAAGTGAATTATTCCTTAAAGTATTCATATGTGATAGCGCTCATAGCGGGCAGCAGCTCACCGCCTACTTAAAAAATGTCTTACAAAATAGATACACTTTATTACATTCTCATAGAGAAGCTCAGTGTTTTCAGAATGTAGTTCAAGAATCTTAGTTCAGGACCTGTGAGATACTCCAGATCAAGAATACTGGAGGCTGCAAATTTGGCTACACTCTTAAAAATAAAGATTCTAAAAGCAGGTTTTGGTAGTGATGCCATAGAAGAACCATTTTTGTTCCTCAAAGAACCTTTCAGTGATCAGTTTTTAAAATAACTATTTTTTTCTTATTGTGAAGAACATTTTAATAACCAAATAACCTTTTTCTACTATGGAAAGATTCCATGGATGTTAAAGGGATAGTTCACCCAAAAATGAAAATTTGATGTTTATCTGCTTACCCCCAGGGCATCCAAGATGTTGGTGATTTTGTTTCTTCAGTAGAACACAAACGAAGATTTTTAGCTCAAACCGTTGCAGTCTGTCAGTCATATAATGGCAGTCAATGGGACCCACGGCTTTGAGAGACAAAAAAACATACACAGACAAAACCAAATTAAACCCTGCGGCTCGTGATGATACATTGAGGTCTTAAAACACGAAACAGTCGGTCTGTGCAAGAAACTGAGACTTTTTTTTTTTTTTTTAAAAATTAAAGTATCAAAAAGTTATAGAAGTTTGAATTTACTATAAAGAAAATACACTGTACTAATTTTATTTTATTTTATATATAATAAATATTTTACATAACAGGTTTTACTCGAAAATTGCTATAAAATTAATATCTAAATAAGTTATGTTCCAAATTTGAAGTTGATATGAAAAAATGTGAGGTTTCTTTGAGATTTTATTTAGGGTGTTATACCACAAACAGCCACTGGGTGCCATCCAAACTCCATTGAAATTTTTTTAATGCATTTTCCTGTCACAAATGTCTAGATTTTTCTGTCCATATTACTTCTATCACAAAATCACCACCATATATGGAATCCTGAGACTCAGACCTTTCCAATGATATGTTTTTTTATCAAGATTATAAAAAGTTTTGATTCTAAAAGACCGTAATGCATTTTGTAATATGACACTTGACACCGCCGCTAAGGGGGAGGAGACCTCCAAAATATTTTAAAGCACCATTTCCATGGTAAAGCAATGTCCGATTTCAAAATGGTTTTCACAGGATGAATCTTGAGCTTCTAAGCTTTCAAACGATATATAATTTATGATAATTACTAAAAGATTTGATAGAGAAAAAGGACAACAACAAAAAAGAACACCAAGCGTCCTACAGGTGAGACGGTGACAGTTAAGGGGTTAAATCTCTTTTGTGTACATTGTCTCAGTAAACAAGCTACTGCAAAGAAAATGAACAAGGTAACAAAATCCTTTGTACAGAAATCATGAAGGTCCACCCATAAAACCAAACCATCAACCTACAAATGAAACCTACAAATGAGATCAATGAATTAGCCACCAATTTAGCAAAACGTAAACTAGTTAGGAATTATCATGAGATTTTGTTGGAGTATCACATTGAAGTCTATTGGAATCAGCTGGGTCAAGCACTTTTTGTGTTGAATCACCCTTGAGAAAAACACTTCTTTGAGGACATTGCACATGTGAAGCAGTACGCTGCAGTAACAGCGCTCTGTGTGTGTGTGTGTGTGTGTGTGTGTGTGTGGTGATAAATAACGCTTCTAAAGATTATTTCTGTAGCGCTTGAGTTTCACTTGAGCTTTAAACTCAGGTGGGCTGCAGCCTGCAAGATATATTACTCCCGTCCTGGACCGCAAGGACACCTTGCATGCATTGAACGTGAGACGCAGCGCTGATTTTATGTGCAATAAAAAGCAAATGATTCCTGTCATACACTGTGAGCATTTCAAGTCAACATGAAATCAAAACTGATGGTGTATACTTTAATATATGTTTGGCTCTTTTTGCTTGTGATTCATCAGAGCATGTTATGCTAAAGAAAAATGTTTGCAACTTAAGCAACTTTCTTTTTTTATCTTAGATGTGTTTAAAACACATGGATGTGTTTTATTTACTGTTCAAAATTTGGGGTTGGTAAGATTTTGAATGTTTTTGAAAGAAGACACTTCTGCTCACAAGGAGCAGAAATACAGTAAAAATGGTATATTGTCAAGTATTATTCAAGGTAACTCTTTTCTATTTGAATATGCAGTCTGTCACATGCTACTTCAGAAATCATTCTAATATGCTGATTTGCTGCTCAAGAAACATTTCTGATTATTATCAATGTTGAAAACATTTGTGCTGCCAAATAATTTTGGAAACTGTGATACATTTTATTTTTCAGAATTCTTTGATAAATATAAAAATCAATAGAACAGCAGTTATTTGTAATAGAAATATTTTGCAAAATTATAAACATCTTTACTGTCGCTTTTGACCAATTTAATGCATCCTTGCTGAATAAAAGTTTTAATTTCTTTAAAAAAAATCTTTTTGACCCGAAACGTTTGAATGGTATAGTGTATATTGAATATTTAAGTAATTTCTGAATATTTTCATAAATATTTATTACATTGACATCAGTATTGTAGCTTTGAGAAATATCATTTCAATAATGTAGTTACCTGGATCGTGGTAGTTTCAGAAATCTCAAGGTTAAAGTTGGCGTGTTTTAGTAGCAATGTGTTAAACGCTTCACCCATCTTTTCATCTTTGCTGTGTTTGCTGCTGTATGTGTTGTAAATCCAAATTGGATTTAATGTGACCACATTTTTAAGCTAAAATTAAACTGAGATATGGAAGCCTATTTCTGCCACATAAGAAAATAATCATGCTTTAGAAAGTCATAATTATGAGATGAAAAGTAGAAATAAAAGCCAAAATTATTACCTGAAGTCATTATAACAGTCATTATTAGTTTAAATTATTACATTAAAAAATTTATAATTATGAGATAAAGAGTACATCATTTCTACTTTATCTCATAATTTCAACTTTTTATGTCATAATTTCAATTTAGTGTCATAATTTTGACTTTTTGTCATTATTTCTACTATCTCATAATTTCAACTTTTAAAGTCATAATTTCTACTTTATCTCATAATTTTGATTTTGTATGTCAATTTCAACTCTTAAAGTCATAATTTCTACTTTATCTCATAATTTCAATTTATGTCATAATTTCAATTTAGCATGCCATAATTTAGACTTTTTGTCATAATTTCTACTTTATAATTTAAACTTTTTGTCATAATTTCAATTTAGTATGTCATAATTTCATATTTTAAAGTTTTCATGTTTTAAAGTATTTTAAATAATTTTCATCTCATAATTTTGATTTGCAACGTTATATTTATGATTTACCAAAGCATTTTTTTTCTTACATGCCTGAAATAGGCTTCCACAGGGATCAGAAATGATTGTCCACAAAGTAAAAGAACTCCGGTTGATATTCAGAAAAACAGATGAACTTGCACTGAAAATGTCAAGCACAAATCCCAGATCCAAAGCCCAGGAACATGCTCTATGCAAATACGCGAGTGTAAGCGCTGTATTTGCTTAGTTTCTGCTCTTTTGAAATGTCTTTTGTTCCCAGCTGCTTTGGCTTGCAGCGCTCCAGCAGTCCTCTGGGCCAGCAGGGGGCGGCAGTGTGTGTGTGTCTCAGCTTGGCTTTGCTGGCTCTTATATTTAATTGTCTTCTCTTCTCCCCCCTTCTCGTGGCACCCAGGCGCGGCTCCCCTCCTCTTCATCCACCCTAAGCATTGCTGAGGTATTCCTGCATGCATCTCGGGCCGCATCGCCATGGCAACAGCTCTCCTCCACCTCGACGTGTTGCCATGCGACATGTTTCTTCCTGCCTGCGATGATTGTTGCTTCCTGCTCTGCTTGAAACCCTTCCTGTCTTGTCATGCATGCTTTTCTCAAGTGCACAAATGACTGACAGTCATTTTTGTGACAATTTTAGATGTGTGTCTTGGATATTTTTTCGTTTTTGAAGTGGTTTTGACTTCATTGGTTTATCCATCAGCATAATCATATCAGATTTTTTTCTTTTTAAAATGTTATAATGCATTTCTATATTTTTTTTTCTCATCCATAAAACACTTTAATGTATGTATGACCAGAGGGGTTGTTCTTACTAGTGACAGACTGATACAGTATCTTGACCAGGCCAGTTGATTAATAATAATTGAAGATAATATTTGGCTATTTTGAGATTACCATAAACAAAACAAAGATTTGTCTATAGTAAGTTTTAAATGTTATTATTTATATGTCTGCAATAAATCGGCCAGCTTTGTCAGTCGACCACTAGTTATTACCTCACATGCAGTGCAGTTATATGAGCTAAACATACTCGCTTTTACTTTCTCACTCAGTTGCATTATACACATCTTAGTAACCACTTTTTCCACTCTGCTTGATCTAAAGACTTTAAAATATAGGTCACACTTTATTTTAAGGTCCAATTCTCGCTATTAACACACCATTATCTACGGCTTTTGCCTCAATAAACTGCTAAATTGCTGCTTATTAATAGTTAGTACAGTAGTTGTTAGTTTAGGTGTTGGGTAGGATTAGGGATGTAGAATATGGTAATGCAGAATATGTGCTTTATAAGTACTAATAAGCAGACAATATTTTAATAATAGGCATGCTAATGAGCAACTAGTTAATAGTGAGAACTGGTCCCTATACTAAAGTGTTTACATGTTTTAATAAAATGTTTTAATCAATAATCCATCCATACATATACCCTAAATTAGAAGCTTGTACGTTATACTGTATTGAGATGTGATCCAAAAAAAGTCAATTTATTTCTAGTAACACGTGGATTATCTTTTTTATTAAAAACCAAAAAATTGAATAGCAAAAAAAAAAAAAAAAAAAATTTTATTTTATTTATTTAGTTGTTTAATTAACAGGCACAATGCAGAATAACGGGCTTCTAGCCAATGGCTAATTTGCAGCCCCAGTCCCTGGTTAGGCTTTTGAAATACAATTAAAAAAATAAATAAAAATAAAAAAAATAAAAATAAAGAACACAACGACAAGTACAGTAAACGTAACAAAAATCTACGACTGTGTACAACCATCAATGTTCACAAACCTGTTTTTGTTTGAACCAATTTTTAATATTCCTTAGAAAAATGTTCAACTCTGTTTGCATTTTCAGATCAACTGGCAAACTGTTCCAGAGCAGTGTCCCTTTAACTGGAAACGTAGATTGAGCAAATTTAGTTTTTCTCTTAGGCACTATACAGTTCTGTGTTGTTGCACCTCTTGTAGAGATCCCTCTACTACTCTGTTTTACTGTTAATTGGCATATAATATCTGGAGAAAGCTTATTGACACATTTAAAAACCATTTTAATAAGAGACAAATTCATAAAATTGTCAAAACTAAGCAAACTGTATTTTGTAAAATGTTACAATGATGCCACCTGATTGATTTCTTGTCTAAAATTTATAAGGTTAATAGTCAATTGAGAGACCTGACTCCAGACAATCACGCAATAAGACATATGTGAGAAGACTATTGCATGCATATATAACAGCTGCTTTAAGTGATAAATACGGTCTGATCATATAAAAGCAATTCAGGTTTGTTCTGATGGTTTTACAAAGCCTCTTTACATGCACATCAAATTTTAATTGAGAATCCAAAATAACACCTATAAATTTTAAATCACTAACTGTTTCTATTGCCTTTTGGTCGATCATAATTGTAAAACCACTCATTCCTTTCCTTCTGATTGAGAAACGCATTGAAACAGTTTTTGAAGAATTCAAAATCAAGCAGTTCTTTTGCAACCACTGTGAAACACCAGTCATTTCATTTATTAATATATCTGCTGCTAAGTGTGGAGTCTGTGCTGATACATAAATAACTGTGTCATCTGCATATAACTGACATTTATTTTCCTTACAACAATTTGGTAGATCATTAATGTATAAGGAAAACAACAGAGGACCTAAAATTGACCCTTGAGGAAGACCCATCTCATTATTTTGTAAAAATGATCTTGAGTTATTTATGTTAACACACTGATCTCTTTGTCTTTTTTGTATTGTTTTTTTTTTTTTTTTTGTAATTAGTAAAAAACAATACATTTATAAAAAGTATTTATATGTGTTTATACATTTATATTAGCATGATTAAAATATTTAAAAGTGTGTTGCTTTTTCAGTAACAAATGGTTTATATATATATATATATATATATATATATATACATAATAGATTATATATGGCAAAAAACTGACTTTATTTCAGATATCATGAAGAAAAAGAACTATTTTTTTTATACTTTTTATTAGTGCAACAGTAGCTCTGCTATTAAAACAGCTGTTGTCTTTTTCCAGTAACAATTTATTTATTTTCAATTAAAAACAAAAAAATGAATGGTAAAATAAAAACTGTTTTGTCAGATTGTACTGCTCTGATGAAATATTGTTTTAGAGACAAATAAACACATTTATAATCATATTACTGTTTTATAGCTTCTATTCGGTTAGTTTATTGTGTTGCTTGTGAGTAGCTTGACTGTAGCTGTATTAGGTTCAATCTGAATAGTTTATACTTTGACAAACTACAGTTTCCCAAAACTTTAGTAGCCCTAATAAGTCAAATTGCTTTGAGAAGCTTGATTTGAGTGTTGTTCACTTTGAATGTGATTTCTCCAGCTCCATGATTTCTTTTCTCTTGGTTTGTTCCTGATCACTCACGATTTACAGCATTAGATCAGTTGAGTTGCTTTGAATGCGGGTGAGTTTTCATTTCGCTCAGCTGCTCATATTTTCCATTGTATACATCACAGCAGTGTGTTTCATTACTGTATGTTGCTGGAGAGAGTCGTGTGTGTGTTCATGTTTGTGGCAGCGCATGTTTATAAATGTGTTTGACTGAATGCGGATAGATTGTGGATCTGTGCCTGTTGGATATGGAGAGGTTTGTGTGTGTGTGTGTGTGTGTGTGTGTGTGTGTGTGTGTGTGTGTTTCGGGGGAGTGACTGTCCTGTGGCTTCCTCCAGGCGTCGCGGCGAGAGTTCAGAGCACACCTGGATGAGGTCATCACACTCAAGTCAAGGTACTCTACCTTGGACCAGGTAAAGAGCTCATCTTCAATCATAGTTTGAGACTAATTCAGCCTGTAAACATGACTTTAGTGCCGACAGCTACTGAAGCAGCTCAAATACAGGAAAAATCAGTTAAGCCAAACCACCATGTGGTTAGCATTATTTCTTTAAGCATTTAAACTTAGCAACATTTACCATCCTAACTAATTTCCACCCAAAAAAAATTAGTTTCAAATTATTAACCTATAAAAATTGGTGTGGAACACAGAAATTGTAAGTAAATTTCACAAACAGTTACAAAGAAATGACAAGTAACATGTTCAAATGTGAAATTGTAAAGTAGAAAAACTGATTTTTTTTTTTCTTGTAAAACATAGTACAATAATGTTTATTAATAACTTCCAAAATTAATCTTTTAAGGTGTTGGTATTAGAAACCAGTATGTTAATCAAATAATACAAATAATATAGATTATGAAAGCTTAATTTTTACATCATGTTCTAACAAAGTGCAATGCATTAAGTTTTCCATGACAATTTTTCTGTATACAAGCAAAAATGCTGTAAAAATAAAAGATTTGGTTTGCTGTTTTACCACCCCATACAGCAAAATAAAATATTTTATAAATATTTGAAGAGTTCATTTGCAAAAACCAATAAACACCACTTTAAAAAAAAATAAATAAAAATGAGCTGATTGCCGTGCATTATTCTCCACATATGGCGCGATCTGAACCCGAAACATGTTTTGTCAAAAAAGCCGGTATTGTACACTTTCAAGGCGTTGCGAGTTCACGTTTTACTGCAGAAGCCGACAAGCGCCCTTGTTGTTTTTGAACATAAGCCGATAAGTCTATTTTAGCGAATCAGCACGCTGTATTCAGGTCAGGTGACAAGGCTACTTTCACTTTGAAAAGATGTGCCAGCTGAGAGGAGTTTCGTCAAAGCTGACTAAAAGTGATCGAGGATAGATCATTTCGACGAACTTGATGAACCTGTGATATCTTCTTCAGGGCTTAAAGGAAAATAAAAGCTGAAACGTTTTCACGGAACCTTGCAAAAGCAGCGCGTTACAATGGTGAGAGAAAAGCAGGGGCGCAACTGCACATTTGCTGAGGGGTATGCAAGATCAGTGTTGGCGCCCTCCTGTATTCTAGTAGCCCCTAAATCTAACTCCTGCAGAAAAGTTATTATATATATATATATATATATATATATATATATATATATATATATATATATATATTATTCATTTGCCTCAAAAGTTATTCATATTTTTGCACATTTTTATATAAAATGAGAACACTAAGTAAAATTTACTTTAAAGAATGTCTGCATTTTTTCATTTTTACTTATAGAGATAATTCATGGAAAATTGGCCATGCTAAGTTGAAGATTTCTGCCAAGATTTCACCTGGCAGAAAAACAAATAGGCCTACTATTAAAACGAATGTCATGATTCCCACTATGACCACTAGATGGCAGCAGAGGATCATTTATTGTCTCATTTACCATTTCCACTTTGTAATATAGTTCTTTTCACATGTTTTGCTAATGGATTTATGTTTAGACATAAAAATACCAATTATAGCATTAAAAAATCTCATTTTTGTCAAAATTCAGCATTGTTTTGTATTGAAGTATGAAGTAGCAAACGTTTTCAACTCACCGTGCCTACATTTAATTCATTCAATTCGGCTAGTTTGCATTGTCAGTTTCTCAGTTTCTCTCAAATGTAAATCAAATGCACATTCACAAACGTGTTTTTTTTTGTTTTGTTTTGGGTTTTTTTTTTGTTTTGTTTTGTTTTTTTTTTTTTTGAGTAATTGAGATACTCATAAATGAACTGATATTTGCCCTCTTCGGCAGTGGCTAGGATGTTTTCATAGGGGTGGCCAGGAAGGGGCCAGCAACCAGTCTGTGGTGGCACAGAAATCTTCATTATTTCAATATAGAATGTAGCCTATTTGACTATACTGGACTGTTTTAGTGCCTAAAACAACTGAATACAGTTAATTTGTACGTAATTGTAATTGAGAATTTGTGAATTAGATCAGGTAGGTGAGTGAATATGACCATTTTTCTACTATTTTTGTATTACCTCCATGTATTTTAATAAAAGGGCTAACTCAAGGTTTATTGCTCAGTCAGCTTGGTTCTGGGTCTCAACACCCCAAAAGCTTGTTCTCCATCATTGCACAGGCCTACTCATGGATGAGACATGCAGATAGTTCAAAGGTTAGTCAAACTTCACTGAATTTTACCTACATAATCAATGAACTCTGAAAAAGCAAACAGTCAATGTTTAACACTATTAGTTGTCAAAATGAATTCATTGCAACTGTTTTGTCAAACCTAAATCGAGCTCTGTACAAAGGGGAAAAAAAGTTATTTTTTGAATCCCCGTCTGTTCTGCAATAATGTGAAAAGGGCGGAAGTCAACAGCACATAAATGCCAGAATGTAGTTTATTTTATGCATTTAAATATAATTTCATTTTCGTACTTTACAAATTACAAAGTACAAAGTACAACTGCACTGTGCTCACATTTAGCCTACTTGTGCATTAAATTACAAAATAAAAAAATACATAGGCTATCATCTTGCGCCCTATTGTGATTTCGAATTGCAGAATATTTCACATGCATTTGAGAGACGTTTAAATGTGATGCATGTATACATACATGCACAGTTTACTTGCATTTTCAGACTTGCACTCTCAGACACCTGTACCTCCGCAAGTGACGTCACTTGCAGTCATTTTTATTTTTTTATTTTATTGTATTTATTAATCATTTTTTAAATTGAATCGCTCAACATTTTACACAAGTAGCCAGGTGGTGAAGACAAGAAAAAAGAAACTAAATTACAATGTCACTTGCAATCACCGCTTGCACTTTTTGCTGTCTGTGACGTCACTTGCAATCCACACAAACCATGCATGTTGCCAATGGAGACAAGACGCTGTGGTGGTAAAACGATTAAAACTAATTTAATATCATAACATACAGGGTCCTGCAAGTCATCTGTAAGATAAAAGACAAGACCCGCAAATCTGCGGCCACAGAACAGCAGAATATGAACGCAATGTGCAAAGTCTCTCGTTAAGCGCTTTTAAACCTCCAGTAGAAAACAATAAACACTTAATATCGCTGATAGTTCTATTAAAAGATCAAATTCAATATACAGTTTATTAATTTAATGTACTACAAGGCAAGCATATGTCCATTTTTTATTGTTGATGCAAACTATACAGACCATATGAACGTGCATTAAGAAATGCATTAAATGATATTAAAGGACCAACATCGTGCTGGCAAGCAAACGAGCCCAGAACGCAATGCGTTGCACATTAAACGTTTTCCTCCCGTAGAAAATCATTATAAATAATACACGTAATGTAGCTTAATGGACAAAGATAATGATACAAAAGGTGCTGTAGACATTTTATTCTAAATGGGAAACTGCGAAACTTTGCGTTTTACGTTTATTCTGGGCTCACCTGCTTCAGTGGCGCAAATAAGGGGTATGCAGTATATGCAGTGCATACGGGTGCCACACATAGGGGGGCGCCATTTTGCCAAAATCATTCTGTGAAAATCTTCTATAGTAATAAAACGTAATAAATAATCAAAAGCTTAGTTATTAAAAATAATTAATGCAACATTTTTATTTAACAGTTTTTAGCATTTTAATGAGTTCAAACATGTATTTATTAAAAACTTATTAAGACGCGGAACGGCCGTATCTCTTTGAGACCACAACAAACGGGAGACTTTTCAGACGCGCACTTCAGCTTGCCCTCGGCGCTCGAGTCAAACAAGCACGGAAAAGGTAGGCTACAGGTGCCAAATGAGCTTCAGTAGAACAACAGGGAACTGCGGTCTGATGGGATATTGTTATATGTAAGTAAAACAAACTTTCCTGTCCTGTCAGCTGTTTTACTGTGCTCACGACGCACACTCTTCAACTGTATGCGAATATGAGGCACACACTCTATCACTTCATCATAAAAAACTGCACTAGAAACTACGAGCATACATCGTCAGTTAAGTCACAAAATTACCAAAATGTCAATTAAAGCTGCAAAGCTGTGCATGCATGCATGTGCATTACATTTAAGAACGTCTCTCAAATGCATGCAGCCTTCTGAAATATTCTGCAATTCGAAATCACAATAGGGCGCAAGATGATAGGCTATGTAATTTTTAATTTTTTTATTTTTGTTAAATTTAATGCACAAGTAGGCCAAATGTGAGCATAGTGCAGTTAAATGTACTAGAAAATATGCATTAATTTTTCATTAACTTGTAAAGTACGAAAATGAAAAGAAAATGAAACCATAAAATGCATAAAATAACTCATTTTACATTCGTACATTATTTTCCTTTGCTTGATTTAGTTATGACAAAAGTGCTCCAATGAATTAATTTTGACAACTAATAGAAAGTTAGAATAGAATGACTGATAACTTTTTCAGAGTTCATTGATTATATAAAATTCAGTGAAGGTTGACTATGGTTATCTGCATGTCTCATCCATGAGTGGGTCTATGCAATGATGGAGAACAAGATTTTGGGGGTGTTAAGACCCAGAACCAATATGAACATGAAGGGCGATATGAACATGACGTGCCAATGAAATGCCCATCCACATGTTTGTGAAGGGGCATTTGATTTACATTTGAGAGAAACTGAGAAGATTGTAAACAAGGATACAAACTAGCCACTTTTCACTGAAAATTGCTGTTGTAAATTTAAAACAGGCCATCTGTGTAATTCAAGTAGATTCAATGAGTTGAAAACTCTTGCTACTTCATACTTCAATACAAAACAATGCTGAACTTTGACAAAAAAAGAGATTTTTAAATATTATAATAGTGATTTTATAATGTCTAAATATAAATCCATTAGCAAAACATGTGAAAAGAACTATATTACAGAGTGGAAATGGTAAAGGAGACAATAAATGATCCTCTGGTGCCATTTAGTGGCCATAGTGGGAATCATAACATTCATTTTAATAGCATTTGTTTTTCTACCAGGTGAAATCTTGGCAGAAATCTTCCACTTAGCATGGCAAATTTTCCATGAATTATCTCTTTAAGTAAAAATTAAAGAAAAAATGCAGATGTTCTTTAAAATTTTACTATTTTAAAATTTTAAAAGATTACAAAGATTAAACGAGTGTTTTTTTAAACTCTAAAACATGAAATGTGGAGTTATCTGCTTTTGCTATAAAACAAACTTATAATATGTAAAAAAAAAAATAAAAAAAAACATACTTTCAATGAATTACCTGTATTTGTTTAAATTATTATTACTTAATCAAAACAACCCAACTGCAGTTTGATTGATATTACTTGGAATGTGCAATAATAAAAAAAAAAACGTGATTTCTGAAAAAAAATAAAAATGGAATTATCGGTTTTTGCAAATGAACTCTTCATTTGTTAAAATACGTTTCAAAATATAGTTACGTAAATATATATATACATACATATATGTATGTGGATCAAAGTGGATCAAAACCTTTCATCAAAGTTGTCCTAAAACCAAAACAATACCCGTTCTTGTCTTAGGACAACTTTGATTAACTTTTTTGATCCACTTCAAATATTGACTACTGTGCATATATATATATATATATATATATATATATTTGAATAAAGATTATCAGAGTACATTTAGTTAAATACTATTTCAGTCTTTCTACTATCAAAATTTCACATTGAAATCAATATCGTTTAGTATGACACATCAACATTTTATGTTCTATTTGCTGACATTTTAATCCAAAGCGATTTATAACCAAAATGATTTTGCTCACCTTCACCTCCATTTTTTTGTTTTACTCACGTGTGATGTTGTTTGTGTCGAGGATTTAACAGTGTGTTTACAGAAATATGTTTGTTATATGTGTGTTGGAGTTATTTTAGTAACAATGATATAGTAGTTTTTGTAATATTTTGAATTAGATTTTATTTGTATATTTTCTGTTTTCACTTTAATTTTAGTTAAAGTTTTAGTACATATGTTGTGTGCTTTTGTCAGTTTTATTTTTTTTTAAATATTTCTGTATAGTTTTTATAAATTTTTTATTTGTTACTTTTAATTTATTTTTGTTATTTTAGTACTTCAAGTTAGTGAGAAATGCTAATATTTTATTTTATTTCAGTTTGATGTTTTTTTTCAAGTAACAATAATGTATTTTTTAATTGTTTTAGTTTTAGATAACTATAATAATCCTGATTTCAATGAAAAACACATCCCTGTTCCAAAGTTCTGTTCCAAATCCTAGTGAGATCCCCACATAGACAGCAGTCTTCTAAGACAGTATGCTTCTAAGACTGTGTGCTAAAAGTGGCTGACTTGAGACGCTACATATTTATGAACATCAACTCCAATAGAGTTTTGAATGACATAAGAGTTTATATTTGTTGCAGTGGAGTGAGCACATGTGAATTAAAGCACATGCTTGTAAGTAAATGTAATTTCCCATGATTCCTCTGCACTTAAGGAGTGTGTTGAGTTCAGCTTCACCCTTTTTTCCAAGATTTTCACCCCGTCACTGTCTTTATTTACAGTACAAGCTCCATCATATAATTTTGTCTTATAAATGACACCAGCAGTATGTCTAGATTCTAGAACCATCACTAATACAACTAACCCACACACACTCCACTTTCAGTACATATACTCTTAAAAATAAAGGGTGTTTTCAAAGTGATGCCATAGATGAACCATTATTTGTTCCCCAAAGAACATTTTAGTAAACATTTCTTAAAAGAACCATTTTTTTTAATCGGAACAACCTTTTTCCTCTGTAAAGAACCTTTTGTGGAATGGTAAGATTCCATGGATGTTCAAGATTCTTCATGGAACCATCAATGCCAATAAAGAACCTAGATTTTTAAGAGTGATTAATGGACATTAAGGATTTGTCATGTTTTTGTGAATATCTATATTCATTCCACTTCCATCCACTAAATAGGGATGTCAAGCACAGTTTATTCCATTAACTCCAATTAATTCCATTAACATTAAAATTCATTTTCAAGAATAAGACCATAAAGTTAAAGATTTTTAAACACCTGAAACCAAAATTTGAAACCTGAAACTTTTTTTTTTTTTTTTTCAATTATTGATCGCTCAAAAACACCATGAGCTGAAAGATGATTTATTAGCTATCATGTGACATCACAAAAAGAATAGATCATCTTCTTGGCAAATTCTTGTAAAACCATTGCAAATTAAGTCAGTATTGTATTAATTAGCCCACATCTAGGATATTTAACAAGAGAATTGTTTGATGAACTGATATCCCAGTGCTTTTACAGTTGTTGTAATGAAAGTCTTATTTAGTGTGATTTAATTACTAATTTCATTTTAATATGATAGTTATGATAGATATGTCATAATTGGTCTGTATGAAGGTGTGGGTGTGTGTGTGTGTGTGAGAGAGAGAGAGAGAGAGAGAGATAACATCCTTCTCTCGGCTTATAGTGTCTGTCAGTTGATCTCTGATTTTGTTGTTTTGATGCCTTAGTTTCTCTGTTGTATCTTCCTCTGAGCTCACTTTAAAGTCAACATGAAATCAAAACGGACTCTATTTACGACTTAATACATGTTACTGCAATTGCAGTTATTAAAGTGGATGGCGCATGATGTTGACTTTAAACTGTTTTTGTCTGACTGGCTATCTATAAAGCATTACTTTAAAGGAATTGTTCACCCAGAAATGAAGATTTGCTGACAATATACTTACTCTTAGGTTATTCAATTTGTAGATGAGTTTGTTTCTTCATCAGATTTGGAAAAGTTTAGCATTGTGTCACTTGCTCACTAATGGATCCTCTGCAGTGAATGGGTGCCGTCAGAATGAGAGTCCAAACAGCTGATAAAAACATCACAATAATCCACAAGTAATCCACACCACTCCAGTCCAGTGGTGTAGTCTACGTGATACGCCGTATACCCACTAGGAAAGGTCATGGATTTCCATATACCCACTTAAAAAAGTGTGAGGTAACAACATTGGTTTGTAACAGAACTTTCACACGTTTATTCATAAATTCACCCCGTCTGTGTTGCGAAGCACCGTTTTTATTTTGAAAATCATGCCTTGTTTCTTGACCAGTGCTATTGCGCAACTCTTGCGCAGAATTGAATGTGAAACACTAAAGGAGATATGAAATTAAAGCAAACTCAAACTACACTCTTTCGGTGTTTTTGTAAGCCTGCCCCTGATGACACGAATCACTTGAATGTTTTAATTGGCTAGGCTTAAAAAAACGTGCAAATGATTATGTTTCGTGAGGACGCACCAGTGGCCCCATCGGAGCAGTGACAGATCAGTCAACTGTCTTTCACACTGGCCTCTGGACATCAGATAGTCACGACCTGACCTGGTCATGATCAAATATGTTAGCTTTGCTTGGCAGCATAAAGGAAAAGTATGCAATTATTTGTAAATTTAACTGACTGAAAATGAAAGTAAATGAGGGGAGTTGAAAGATTTCTTATCCTGTGGCTCCCTCTAGTGGACTGCAGTTGTCCTCTAGAAAGGGCATTTTTGCTCAACCAATGCAAGTCTATGGGAAATCTATGATTTTTGATAATTATTTATACGAAAACTGTAAGTCTCATCAGGTCTCTGACAAGTTTTGTGCCTGTAGCATTAAAGCCCTTGGAGGATATACACTGTACAGTACAGTTGGAAGTTCTTGGTCTCATAAGAAAAAGAAGAAGTTTAAATAGTTACAGTATGTTGGCTTTCTCAAGCCAACATAACTAGCTAGCTAATAACTTAAGTTCTGTTATTTTGGTGGTGGATCAGTGAATGCGGGAGAAGGGGAGAGATAACACAGATACTGTGTATGTGTGTGTCTTTGTACAGCAGTTAAACTAAATACAATGTTTATATCTCCTTGTTTCAGAGAGATGAGAGATGAAAATTGACAGCTGATAAAACCCGTGCTCCAGGGAGCATTTTCTTAAGATAAATGTAACTGACTGAGTTAAATGATTAACACTAAACCGTAGAAAATCAATCCAGTCTCCCCAGCTGTAAATGTCATTGGCTGTTAAAGTCTTCTGTTGCTTATAATAAATTGACATGTTGATATCACATAAGCAGTCTTTCAGAATGCTCTCAGTTACATAGATGCATATTGTATGAATTAGTGAGTGTGGTGGTGCTTATAGGGTGTCGCTTTGGGTCAGTGAGTATGAGGCTGGGAGGGAAAAATCAGAGTATACCCATTACAAAAAACTAGACTACACCACTGCTCCAGTCCATCAGTTAACATCTTGTGAAGAAAAAAGAAACAAATCCATCATTTAGAAATTTTTACCCATTGTTTCCGGCTAAAATATGAGGGCATAATTCATAATAACGCTTCCTACTCAGATCTACACAGATCAAGCACTGTTTACAAGCCAAAACAGTCCAGAACAGCTCTAAACAATTGTGTGGGTGGATTTTGAAGTGAGAGACAACAGGAGATGGACTTTTTTACTGGAGAAAGCATTATTATGGATTATGGACTTGGTTTGAAAGTAAAAATGTCTTAATGATGGATTTGTTTCTACGGAAGTTCTAAGAGGCCATGCATTATGCATTATTTTTCTATCTTGTTTTCTCGTGATCACGACTTAATTTTCTCGTGATCTCGACATAACAAAAGTTGTTTTGTCGTGATCACGACTTAATTTTCTCGTTATCTCGACATAACAAAAGTTGTAATGTCGTGATCACGACTTAATTTTCTCGTGATCTCGACATAACAAAAGTTGTTATGTCGTGATCACGACTTAATTTTCTCGAGATCTGGACATAACAAAAGTTGTTTTGTCGTGATCACGACTTAATTTTCTCGTGATCTCGACATAACGAAAGTGTATTTTACTTTTTTATTTTTTTATTTTTTACAATGATTGATTTTTAAAACACAATGCGTCGTGAGTCTACTGTTGCTATAGTAACGAACTTAACTCTGAAGCGCATCTGATCGACAGATAACCGTGCGCTCTTTTATACTGTAGCCTATGTTATGGATATTTCTTCGCTTCGCGTAGTACTAATAAAATCTACAATAAACAAATATAGGCTAATCAATCACTGCTGATTTTTTTCCAGAGTATGCTAAACATTTTGTTTGTGTAATTAACATGTTTAAATGGTCTAACATCAGAGCATTCAACACCGAAAGCGCAGGTGCGCCTTCAGAAGAATGCAGAGAATTGTTCTAAAGCTGCTCAGATTCAACTCACTTTGTTTTCCTCATTCGTTTTGAAATAAAATTATATATAATTTGTTTGTGATTTTTATTAGTCATGTAGGATGTGTTGTGATTGATATGTGCCTTACAAGCTTGGGATGCTGTTTGAAAAGAGTGTTTATTTGTGTGTGTGTGTGTGTGTGTGTGTGTGTGTGTGTGTGTGTGTGTGGTTTCCTACAAAGAAATGTAGAAAATATTACAACACTGTATAACATCGCTTAACTAAATTAACTTATACACATTTTTATATATATAAATCACATTTCTTATCAATACATATTTATTAACAATAAAGATTAAAAATAAGGACAAAGATGCACATTACAAATTTTAGCGCGTTCTACATAAACACAACATTACCCCCGCTTAACTAACAATCGTGTACTTCAAAGATGCACAAATAAAGATAGCCAAACAGAATACTATACAGTGACCTCAACATTGGTTTTAATAAGCAATAAGTTTCACTGAATGTTATTGTGGTAGTGACAGTCGTGCAGCAGTAAGAACGTAACGATAACAGATACACTTTCAAGCAAAAATAATCATTTCTATTCATTTCTATTCTATTTAACATTTATAAGTTAATTAAATGTCAATAATGACCTGCACAAATTATAGCAATCACGGAGAGGTCCTTACTCTGTCCCGAACATCTACAGTAAGGTGGATATACAGTATACAGGTCCCAATCAGTTATTTTTAGTTCTACACTGCCACCTGTTGGCGCAGTTGTGTAACTTAGAGAACAACTCCTGTTATGTCGTGATCACGACAAAACAACTTTTGTTATGTCGAGATAACGAGAAAATTAAGTCGTGATCACGACAAAACAACTTTTGTTATGTCGAGATAACGAGAAAATTAAGTCGTGATCACGACAAAACAACTTTTATGTCGAGATAACGAGAAGATTAAGTCGTGATCACGACATAACAACTTTTGTTATGTCGAGATCACAAGAAAATTAAGTCGTGATCACGACAAAACAACTTTTGTTATGTCGAGATAACGAGAAAATTAAGTCGTGATCACGACAAAACAACTTTTGTTATGTCGAGATCACGACAAAACAACTCGTTATGTCGAGATCACGAGAAAATTAAGTCGTGATCACGAGAAAACAAGAAGGAAAAAAAATAATAATGCATGGCCGCTTAGAATTTCCGTATGTTTCTTATGCAAATACTCAGCTTTTGGCTTCTCAAGCTGTTAACTGATGGACTGGAGTGGTGTGGATTACTTGTGGATTATTGTGATGTTTTTATCAGATGTTTGGACTCTCATTCTGACGGCACCCATTCACTGCAGAGGATCCATTGGTGAGCATGTGATGGAATGCTGCATTTCTCCAAATCTAATGAAGAAACAATCTCATCTTCATCTTGGATGGCGTGAACATGAGGACATTTTCAGCTAATATTCATTTTTGGGGGAACTATTCCTTAAAGGTGTCTGTGTGTGTGTGTAATTAATATTTTAACTTGTATTATTCTTGGTGATTTAAATGTAATTGCAAATGAAATGTTCACTTACAACCTCTAGTTCTTATGACACCTGAAAGTTTTCTCTCTGTCTGTCTGTTGCTGTATCTTTGAGTTGCCTGTCGCTCTGTTTTCTGTTGGACTGTTTCTTCTGTTGCTTGTAACTGATGGACTGATGACTTTATCTCCGTAAGCTCCAGTGTAGGTTGGAGGTGCTTAAAGATGATCGCCGTGGCCATAGGACCTTCAGTTCTCGAGTAACTATCCCAGAACCATCAGCCCTTCACATGCCAAACTCTCTCTTTGTCGTCTTCTTCTTATTTGCTTCTGTGTCTTTCTTTTAACATTTCTTTTAGCATCTTATTTTGCTTTTCTTTTTGTATATTTTGAATATGATATGATACATGATTTAATTATGATATGTATGAGCATTTCAAGACTAGGATACTTAAATGTGTAAAGAACTGAACATTATTTTAAAATGTTTTACCTTTTTAAGTCATTGTTGTTGCCATCTTTTGTCATTATTTTGATATTGTGATTTCTAAAATTGACATTGTATGAGTAGAGTACAAAATTATTGTTTTATTTCCTTTTTTAAATCAATGCAAGTAATGCAATGCAAGGCTTTTTTGTAGAATTTGAACTATTAATCAAACTACATACAATACGCTCAAAAATATTTTGACCTAAATTAAAGATTTGTGTATTTAAATTGCATGGAAATTTCCATCCTTTTATATTGAACAGTTTTAAAACAAACAAACTTATAAGCTTGAAGTGATGCATAACTGTCAGTCATACATAAATGAAAACGGTTAAATTTCTGCACTCAAATAAATAAATAAATCGGGTATATATATTATTCACTATTTTATTTTATTTCATTTTACATAAATACAATTCAGTCATACATAAATGAAATATTTCTGCCATCAAATAAAATAATAATAATAATAATTTTAATAATAATAATTTAAATAAATAAATAAAATAAGGAATCAGGTCATAGTTTTATTTTTAATTTTAAGTACATAAATACATTTTAAATTCAGTCATACATAAATGAAACTGGTAAGATTTCTGGACTCAAAAAAAGTCATAGTTTATTTCATTTATTATTTTATTTTATTTAAATAATCATATTTTCGTACAATTAAATGTATTAAGTTAAAAAGCATGAACATGGTTAAATATGACTAGCTGTGAAACAAGCAATATTCAATTAGTTAAAATGTATGAAACTGAAGGAAATTGGATTTATTAATAAATAATGAATTAATAAATATATAAACCTGATTATTGTATATTTATATATTAATTTATATATAAAGCATTTAGTTAATTAGTACTATTACAGAATTCTCACCTGTTTCATTTGTGTATGACTGACAAATATGTAGGCTATACAATAAGTTTATTTTACTAAACTGTCATCCAAATGGATGGAAAATTGTATATGCAATAATCAAATACATAAATCTTAGATCTTGGTTTAGGCCTAAATATTTATTTGAGCATATTATCTGACATATAAATTATTATGGCATGAAAAGCCACTATTTTAGTAACACAAAATGATGATTTTAGCCTAAAAAAGTGCCGGTTATTGAACCTGTGCAATGCAAAGCCACAAACAAAGAGTCTGATTAGAGAAATGAACCCACTGCGTGTTTGTTTGTTCCTTGTTTCAGAAGTTACTGTGTTTTGAGGTTTTTGCTGACATCATCATCTCGTTTGATTTATTATGCCCTCACTGCTCGCTGCGTTTTGCTCTTTCAGCTGTTTTGCGCGTCTCTCTCTGTTTGTCTGTTTCATGAGCTCTGTGCTCTTCAGGGTCTCGCTCTTGTAATTGTCTTTCTCTCCTCCTTCAGTTCTTCAGTCGTTCTTCTCTCAGCTGTCTGCCGCTCCTCGGGCAGCAGTAGTTCCTCAGGAACATTTCGCTCCATCTCCCTCTCGCTGTAGTGCTCCAGAGAGTCTATTAGAGCTTTCTTGCCACTGATTATAGGGTGCTTTTCACAAGTACAGTCATCACAAACTACCACCCTAGTCCAGAAGGGTTGAGCAACACGTTGAGGTTACAGAGAGGACAACAGGGGAAGAACAGCGTTATTAAGGACAGGATTTATAGATTTATTTCATGGGAATAGAGTAGATTGTCTTAAAATCAGATGAAGTTGAATGTTATGTTTTTGGTCTCTAATATTTCTTTCATTAGATTAACATAAAGAAAACAGGTTTATCTATTTTTGGCCTTGTTTATATCAGGTCATGTTCAGTTTGGACAGGTGAATTAGATGGTATCATTGATACAATACTGTTTAAAAGTTTGAGATCGGTATGATTTTTAAAAAATTTAAAAGAAATTAATCATTTCATTCAGCAAGGGTGCATTAGATTGATCAAAAGTGGCAGTAAATGTTTCAAAAGATTTCTATTTCAAATAATGAAATATATGTCGTTCTTTTGAATTTACATAAAAATATTAAACCGTTTTTAACATTGATAATAATCAGAAATGTTTCTTGAGCAGCAAATCAGCATGTTAGAATGATTTCTGAAGGATCATGTGACACTGAAGACTGGAGTAATGATGCTGAAAATTCAGATTTACATCACAGGAATAAATTAGATTTTAAATTACATTCAAACAGAAAATGTTTACAATTTATAAAATATTATTGTAATAATATTTCACAATTTTACTGTTTTTACTGCATTTTTGATCAAATACATGTAGCCTTGGTGAGCAGAAGAGACTTTTTTCAAAAACATTAAAAATCTTACCGACACCAAACTTTTGTATGGTAGTGAATCTCTGTGTGTTTCTCCTCATTACATCCCAGAATTCCCAGCTCCATGTTTGTCTCTGCGTTTCATAATGATATGACAGCAGCATGACATTGCTTATTGTTTTCTGGGGTTTAGTAGCAAACATCTCATAAAAGCTCCATGAAAACACACAAAAAAATAAAATATTAACAGGTTTTTTTCTCTTTCTTCCCTTGTTTTCTTCAGGTGCAGTCACGATGCAGCAGCAAAGAAAACATCTTACGAGCAAGTATGTTTCTTCATGAAATTACTTTTGTTGTGTTTGACCTGCGTATGATTATGAAAGCTCATGTCTCTGAGTACTTTTCCAATCTCTGTCTATATGACTTTTCAGTTTGGTCACTTGCATCACAAAACAGACTTTTAACTGAATAAATTGTTTCTTCATGTGTGAACAAATTACTATAATGCGACTAAACAAATCAAGAGAAGCCAGCATCTAAACTCCACTAAATTCTTGTTTTGTACTGAATTATTTTTATTTTACTTTAGGGGATAAATATTCAGCACAGTGGAAACAAAGTAAAATGAAATAATTCCCTGCACTAAATGTAAATAGTAGTTAATAGAAATAGTATTTGCACCTCTGTGTATTTTAATAAATCTTAAAACAGTATGCAGTAATAATATCATATTCAGTGCAGGATTGTTATAGTTAACTAAAACTATAAAAATGTTACTTGGAATATATTAAATGTTAACTGAAATAAAATAAAATAAAATAAATGAAAAGATTTATTTTTATAATAATAAAAACTATATAGACATATTTGAAAAAAAAACTATTAAAAAACACACAACTAAACAAAACAAAAATGAAAATAGAAAAATAAAAACTAATTCAAAACATTAATAAAATCTATATTATCTTGATACTAAAATAACATTAATTCACTGTATATAGTTATATTTATTAAAAAGACAAGCTATTTAAAAAGATAGATTAAATAGACATGCCGTAAATGTTATGTAAAAGAAACTTCATTCAGTTTCTGTATTTTTTGTGATATTTATTATCATATAATTATATGACAAAAGCCTCTTTATATATTGGCATCTCTAGATATCAGCATCAGACACAGAAAAAACTCACATCCATTGAGCTTTACTTTTGTACTGTATTTTCTGTATATATGAAGTGTTGAGGGTTTTGTGTGTGTGTGTGTGTGTGTGTGTGTGTGTAGGTCATAGTGCGGTGGACATCACCAAAGTGGCTCGGAGACACCGTATGTCTCCATTCCCTCTCACCTCTATGGATAAAGCCTTCATCACTGTGCTGGAGATGACCGCAGTTCTGGGCACTGAGATCATTAACTACAGAGGTACAAACACATTCTGCATTGACTGTTTACCTTTCATGCTATCTTTCTTTTATTGATTTATTCCTTTTAAAGCATATTTTTGGATGCTGGAAGTGAACCCCAGTGTGTGAGATGTAGATCATGTCAGTGTGTGTTAATCTGCAGTGAAATTGATCCTTCTGTAATCTGATGAGAGCCTCTTATCTTCAAACCGTGTGTGTGTATGCGTGTGTGCGTGTTTTTGTGATTTATGAGGACACAAATTTGTATAATGACATGAGTTTGACATAGGTATTACAAGGAGAAGGTGATTTATGAGGACATTTTCAGTGTTCCCATAATTCAAAAGGCTTATAAATCATATAGAATGAGTTTTTTGAGAAAGTAAAAATGCACAAAGTTTCCTGTAAGGGTAGGTTTAGGTGTAGGGCGATAGAAAATTTGATTTGTACAGTATAAAAACCATTACGCCTATGGAATGTCCCTATTTAGATAGCTAAGTAAACGTGTGTGTGTGTGTGTGTGCGTGTGCGTGTGCGCGTTTGTGTGCATGTGCGTGTGTGTGTGTGTGTGTGTTTGTATAGAATAGGAAGAATAAATGCAGGGCATCAACTTCATCTTAGATGTATCTGCTGAAATTCCACATGAAAAATAAAAATAGAAAAATAAAACTAAAGCTTATTTCTGCCACAAAAAAAAAAACATAATTGTGACTTTTTATCACACAATTCAGGTTTTTATTTATTTTTTTTTTTTTTTTGCAATTAATAAATTAATAAACTCTGTAACTGTGTAAAAAAAAAGACTGAATTGTAAAATGTCACAATTACCATAGAAGAAAAAAACAGAATTGCAAGAAGTAAACTCTGAATTTCGAGAGAAAAAAAGACAGAATTGCAAAATGTAAACTTAGAATTATGAGGGAAAAAATAAGAATTATACGTTTATAACTGTCAGTTGCAAGATATAAACTTACAATTATGTGAAAAAAGGCAGAATTGCAAGATGTTAGCTTGCAATAGTGAGAAAAAGTTGCAGTTACCTTTTTTTAAAAAAAAAATATTCAGTGGTGAAAAAACAGAATGTAAACAGAATTCTCAAGAAAAAATTAACTGTGAGATGCAAATTCAAAATTATGAGAAAAAAGTCAAAATTGTGAGATGTAAACTGAAAAGTACGAGAAAAGGTCAGAATTGTGAGATATAAACTCAAAATTATGAGAAAAAATCATTTGAGTTGTAAACTCATTATGAAAAAAATTTAGAATTGCGAGATGTAAACTCAAAATTAAGAAGAAAAAGTCAGAAATGAGATGTAAAGTCATAATTGTGAGACAGCTTGCAATTCTGAGGGTAAAAAAAGTCTGAATCATAAGATATAAACTCAGAATTGTGAGATAAAAAGTTGCAATGACCTTTTTTATATTTTTATTCCTTGGCAGAAATAAGCTTCCATAGAAGCCAGAATCTAAAATGCACTAAATTCTTATTTTCTATAGATTCTATTTTTTATTATTAATTCTTTTTTATTTTGGGTGGTAACATCATCCCTTATGTATTTTAAAAGGCCTGTTTTACATGCATATTATTTGCTAATAAACACATCTAATCTTTTTCTCTGGCATTGTTCTCGTAGACGGCATGGGTCGAGTTCTGGCTCAGGACGTTTACGCCAAAGACAACCTGCCTCCGTTCCCTGCCTCTGTTAAAGACGGCTACGCTGTAAGAGGTGAGAGCCCGCATGACTCCACGATTACCCGGCGTTCTGACAGACCTGGTTAACTCACGCTCTAGTGCTCACGTCAGCGCTACATGTTGAGGCATTACTCACGTCTGCTAGAGAGCGACGCTCCAAATGCCTCTCAGGGGATGCATGTCAAATGCTCCATTCATTTCTTATGGACTTGGTGCTGAATGGGAGTTTCCTCCTTAAAAATGTCATAACAAGAATTGCGCACTTCAGCATTTAGGGATTTTGCATTATTTGCATATTTATGAGCTCATGAGTATTTACTGACAGTCTGCAAACACATTTGTCTGATGTAGGCCATGTTAAGGAAGATGTCTGGCTCTTCACAACATTAGGAAGATCTTAACATTCAGTTGCTGTAAAATCAATACTGACCCTATTTAATTTCTTCATAAGCATTTCTGAATCTATTGTGAATGTTAATACAATCTTTCAGTCCCAGCAATTTACCAAAAGATATCTCTTATACACACACTGTACAGCGTACGGTTTGCATATTAACAGTTGTATGCAAAACAATACACAGTTTGCAACAGTAACTTCAACTAATAACTAACAATAACTTAATAATTTCAGCTGTTTCAAACAAACTTAGATGCAACATTTTCAGAAAATTCTAGCAAGGTTCTTGCAAAGTTAATAAGTGTAAGTGTAACTATAGAACATTCATTTAAACTTATCTGGTCTTTAATAATATTCTAAAAACATTAGCACAGAAACATTATTTATACATTAGTTGTGTAGCATTTTTTTCTTCTGTAGCTTTCGTCTAACGTGGTTTTTAAAATGTCACACTGTTTGTTTCATAACTTTCAGAGAACATTCTAAAGTAACATATCCTTAAAGCTGCAGTCCATAACTTTTTTTGGTTAAAAATGATCTGAAATCAATATTTGAGCAAGTACATAACCAGCCAGTGTTCAAAACTATTGCCTTACTTTAGCTCAATTCACAACGGTTATCTTATAATAATGTTTTCTAATTTGAGTGGTACTGGTAGGTTTTCGCAGGAAATTCGAGCATGGCACTGCGTCATTACGTCACGTCTGTAAACATGAAGAAAGAGTCCCGGCTAATAGGCTATCTCATGTGAGGATCCTGCAGGTGGCGGCTCATTTATAGCCTTTTCTCACAGCAGCTAGAATAATTAAATGTATCATTTTGATTGTGGATTGTAATCCAGAAAGGATTATGTGTTTATGAAACACAAGTAAATGAAATTAAATTATATTGCAGATTTAAATGTGCTTCTGATTACAGATAGCCTGGGATTACAAAAGATTTGTATTTTAAAGAGAACTAAGGAAGAATAATTTGCTTTTTGGGTTAAAAGAATTTCTTTATATGAAATTCGAATGGTGTGACAATTAGAGATTAGACTGTACAGAAATTGAAATCTACACACTAATACACACTATACTCATAGTCACGCAATGCTGATGTTGTTAACATTAATAATTTGAGAATAAAGTATAACAATAATAATCATTTGCATGGCTTGATGTGATATGAGCTAACCAATTTTTGGATTAAATGGTCGCGATTTATGGTAATACTTTTTTCCTCAGTTGGTCAGAACAAACATGGCAGACTTGTTACTTACTTGTTCCGATGACAATATACGGTGAAATTTCTTATTTGGGTCATATATTCCAAGACGTAGGCTAGAATCTGTGATTGCGAAGTACAGTAAATATCCACTCCGGTGCGGTGACTGACTGTCACATGCACATGCTCCTCAAAACATTAGATTCATCTGCACTGGAGCCGTGCCGGCGCACAACCCACACAAGGAAGATAATTCCGCAAACAGCTGCAATTGCAGGTTTTCAAACAGAGATGGTGACAAAGAGGCAAAATTTATGGACTGCAGCTTTAATAATGTTTGCTAAATATTTCAAATGGATGAAAAGTTAACGTTACTACTTGTTTTGAAAGTTTAGAGAACGTTAAAAAGTAACATTCCAATAATGTTTGCAGAATTATTAAAATTGGAACCTTATGCTTAATGCTTTATTTAATGTTACTGTTTGCTGCTTGTTTGAAAATGTTCAAAGAACATCCCAAACTAACGTCCCTATTATGTCTGCAAAATGGAAAATTAAATATTCCCTTAATGTTTTAGCTAAAATTTTTAAAACATTAAAAAAAAAAAAAAAACTGGCCATGTTGAACATTCCTGAGAACATTCTAAATTACGTTTTAAATTGTCTGTAACTTAATAGGACTTTTTGAATGATGCGAGACCATGTCCATGACCTAATGGGAATGTTATCAAAACATTCTTAGAACGTTCCCTTAATGTTTTAGCTAACGATCGTACTGATTTCGAAACATTCAGAGAACACTCAAAAGTAACGTTCCAATAATGTTTGCAGAATTATTAAAATTGGAATGTTCCTTTAATGCTTTATTTAACATTACTACATGCTACTTGTTGAAAAATGTACAAAGAACATTCCAAACTAACGTCCCTCTTATGTTTGCAAAATGGAAAATGAAATATTCCCTTAATTTTTTAGCGAAAATCTTTAAAACATTAAAAAAAATGGCCATTTTGAACATTCCTGAAAACATTTGAAATAACGTTTTAACGTGTCTATAACTTAATAGGAATGTTATCAAAACATTCTTAGAACTTTCCCTTAATGTTTTAGGTAACGTTACTTGTTTCAAAACATTCAGAGAACATTTAAAAGTAACATTCCCATAATTTTTGTAGAATGTTTAAAATGGAATGTTCCCGTAACATTTTGGCTAACGTTTTTATAACATTTTAAAAGCTGGACATTTTGAATGTTGCGAGAACATTCAAAATAATATTTTGACATGTTCATAACCTATTGGAAACGTTATCAAAACATTCTTAGAACGTTTCCTTAATGTTTTAGCTAATGTTCGTTACTTATTTCAAAACATTCAGAGAACATTCAAAAGTAACATCCATTACAGAATGATTAAAATGAAACAATCTCTTAACGTTACTACTTACTACTTGTTTAAAATGTTCAGAAAACATTCAGAAGTAATGTTTCCTTAATGTTTGCAGAATGATTAAAATGGAACATTCCCTTAATATAAAAAATTTTAAAAAACTGGACATTTTGAACATTCCGAGAACATCTGGAACCTTTATCGTGTCCGTAACTTAGTGGGAATGGCATCAAAATGTTCTTAGAACATATTTTGTTAGCTGGGAAACAGTAGTATGCTACTGTGTTGTCTCTGTGTCCTGACAGCGGCTGATGGTCCTGGTGACAGATTTATTATCGGCGAGTCTCAGGCTGGAGAGCAGGTGAGAAAAGAAAAGATATCGTTTGAGAAATCCACCTTCAGATGTGAGGAAAGTGATCCATACGGACTGCTGTAACGTGTGTTTCCAGCCCACACACACCGTGATGCCGTGTCAGGTGATGCGTGTGACGACAGGCGCTCCTATTCCATGCGGGGCCGACGCTGTGGTTCAAGTAGAAGACACCGAACTCCTGCGAGAGTCTGAAGATGTGAGTTACAGCCTGCTGATTCTTCAATAAAACATAATCATACAATATTTAATCATTTTCATTTATTTATATATGCTATCGTTCTGGGAGCGGTAAGATTTTTAAATGTATTTGAAAGTCACTTTTGCTGACCAAGGCTGCATTTATTTGATCCAAAATACAGTAAAAATTGTGAAATATTATTACATTTTTAAAAAAGCTGTTTTCTATGTGAATATATGTTAGAGTGTAATTTATTTCTGTGATCCAAGCTGAATTTTCAGCATCATTACTCCAGTCTTCAGTGTCACATGATCCTTCAGAAATCATTCTAATATTCTGATTTGCTGCTTAAGAAACATTTCTGATTATCATCAGTGTTGAGTTGTGCTGCCCAATATTTTTGTGGAAACTGTGATACGTTTTATTTTTCAGGATTCTTTGATGAATAGAAAGTTCAAAACAACAGCATTCATGTCAAATAGAAATCTTTTGTAACATTATAAATGTCTTTAGTGTCACTCAATTTAATGCACCTTTGATAGATATAAGTATTAATTTCTTTCAGAAAAATCTTACTACCCCACATTTTTGAGTAGTATGGAACTGTAACTGAATGAAATAAATCTTTATTTCCTAAGGTTTATTGTGGTCATTTAAAGTTATGAATGTGTTATACAGTATAATATTATAACATTTATATTTTTAAATAGTATATAGGATTTTCTCATAAAATAAATATTTTATAATAAATATATTTACTATATATTTTTATTATTATTTATGTGTATATATATAATATACAAAATATTTATAATATAAGTATACAAAATTGCTGAAATGAAATACACTTATTTTATCAAATGTTTAGTCAAATTCTACCTAAATTATTTGAAAAGTGTGAGGAAATTAATTGGTAGATACTGTTATTCACTGATGATTATAATCTGAAAATATTTCAGTCTGCCATTAATTACCAGCTCGGCTGTCGGTTATTATCTGTCTGTTCATTTCTCAGGGCACAGAAGAGCTTGAGGTGCGGATTCTGGTTCAGGCTCGTCCAGGTCAAGACATCAGGTGAGCGTCTGTCAGCGTATATCTCAGCGTGACTCTGTGAGTCTCAGATGCGTCTGAAGGAGTCTGTCCCGTGTTCTGCTTCTGCAGGCCCATCGGTCATGACATTAAGCGTGGTGAATGCGTGCTAGCCAAAGGCACTCACATGGGCCCGTCTGAGATCGGCCTGCTGGCCACGGTGGGCGTCACAGAGGTGGAAGTGCAGAAGTTTCCAGTCGTGGCTGTGATGTCTACAGGCAACGAGGTGCCACTACAACACACACTGCTCTTTAGATCTCCACTGTTTCTTCTAGACAGCAATTAGATCTAATGTGGAGCCTCCAGCTTTCTCACACTGCAAAAAATATTTTCTTACTCAGGATTTTTGTCTTGTTTCCAGTGCAAATATCTAAACATTCTTAAATATAGCTATATTTGCCTGAGAAGGAAGAATGTGTAAGATGTTAAGTCTGAAAAATGTATCAAAATTAAGTGAGTTTAAGATTAAAACAAGAAAAATATCAGTCCATGGGGTCTGAAAAATAATCTTGTTTTCCCTTTTAATTCAGCTTATTTTTCTTACCACACTGACAGATTTTTCTTCTTCTTTTTTTAAGCAGAAACTC
Organism: Spinibarbus caldwelli; assembly: GCA_039654775.1. NCBI lineage: Eukaryota > Metazoa > Chordata > Actinopteri > Cypriniformes > Cyprinidae > Spinibarbus > Spinibarbus caldwelli. Next base: position 32,101,744 of record CM077240.1, read on the forward strand.
CCTAATTTTGGGATATTTCTTTAGAAAATAATATTTTAGTGAATTGGAAGTCGACTTATACCACATCAAGTGTGAAAACAGTGGATCATTAAACTCATTTCTTTCTTTCCTTTTCTCTCTTCTGTTTTATAGTTCTGGTTTTGTAAAAGAAAAATGATGTTTGTAATATGTATACAGTATATATTTTGTTTCACAAATTATATCTGAAAATAAAGCTATAAAAAAGAAAACAATATTTAATATGTAATAGATCTAATAGTCATAATACACTGCAAAAAACATTCTTAAATCAAGATACAACATGGTTTAAAATATTAAGTGTTGTTTTCTGAAAAATGTATCAGAGTTTTTGCTATAGAACAAGGAAAAATATCTGCCAAATAGGATAAGAAAAATAAAAGAAAGCAAAAGGAAAAACAAGATTATTTTTCTGACCCCTTTTGTCAGATTTTCTTTTGTTTTGTTTTAAGCAAAAACTCACTTAATTTTGCTACATTTTTCAGAACACAAGACTTGTCACTTTGCTTCTCAACTAAATGTATCTAAATTGATGAATATCTAGATATTTCTACTGGAAAACAAGTCAAAATTACTAAGAAAATCATTTGTGGATGCTTTTTTTCTGTTCATTTCTCTCACATTTGGAGTTTCAGAAGAGATCTCAAAAATGCCTCAAAATGCAGAAATTTTCCATGATACCAAAGTCAGAAATCTTAAAATCAACTCAAACATTTCTCATTAAATTTCCCCAATATCAAATTATGAAGTTTATAGCTACACTCTCACTGACTCATTTGTGTCTGTTTTTATTTCTCCTAAGTTGATACATCAGTTAAACGTCTCTGAGAACTCCATTAAATGGTAATTCACTGCTGGCAGGATGGGCTTTAAATAAAACATTTTTTATAAATCAGTGCTATATGACTAGAGAAAAGAGAGAAAGAGGCTGTGCTGTTCCCTTTAGCCAAAATGATAGGAAAGCTTCAACACCCATAATGCACTGATGGGTGACTGTTTGTGAGCAGGCATAAAAAATATAAAAGTTCAATCTGTAGATTTCAGAAAAACCCGGAAACTGTCAGAAGTTTGCTGGATCATCCGGTGGACTTTTGCTGACATGTTAGTGACATTGTAACAGTGCAATGCTTAAAGTTACTCTTTAAGTCTTATAAGCAATTCCTGAGCAGCAAGCTGTTGTGTTTTCAGCTGCTGAACCCAGAGGACGATTTACACCCCGGTAAGATCAGAGACTCGAACCGCTCGACGCTGCTGGCCACCATACAGGAGCACGGATACCCAACCATCAACCTGGGTATCGTGGGAGACAAGTGAGCAGCTTCCTGCCTTTAGACAGAAATATGAGTAATTGTGTGTAAAAATTTAGACTACATAAAAACGGGAAAAAAATCTCTCTTTTTTTACCAATCAGTTTCTGATTAATGAATGTTTTTGTCATATGTAGTTATAGTTTTTTGTTTTGTTTTGTTTTTTGTTTTAAAACCAAGAATATTGTACCAACAAGAGTACATATACATATACATAAAACAAGAGTACATAATGTTTTTAGGTTTACGTTTAATGTCAATTTTAAATTGTTCAAACAAAGGGGTTTTTTTTTTCAAACCATTTGACTTGAATAATGAGCAAACATCAAAATTGCATCAAAGTTCAACTAGATTTTTATTATCATCCAATTAGAAACACCTTTACATCACATCAGCTTCAACCAAATTAGCAATAATCTTAGCTTATTTTTATAAATTTTTCAATTCTCTCTCCCCAAAAAGTGTGCATATTCCCAAAATAAATGACTAATGGAGACTCATTTCAGGGGCATTTATACAAAAATCACATGCATCTTCCACTGAAACACAAGTGACTTAACTAAGTAAACTTAATGGAAAATCTGATATAAAACCTCCTTCTCTTTACTTATAATTTTACTCTAGCAAGCAAAATACATATATTATTGCAACTAGGACTTAAAAAATATGTACCATGCAACATAAATTCCTGAAGTGATTGTAAAGGAAAATCATTACTACAGTCTAACCAGCCCGATCTCATGGCAATTTGTACATATTTTACGAGGTGGCTAATTCGTACGAATTCGTACGACCTCACTTGTACAAATTCATATGATTTTTGCCAAATCATACGTATTTTACGAGTTGTCAATTCATATGAATCTGTACGAATGGCCTGCACCTAACCCCGCCCCTAAACCTACCCGTCACTGGGGTTTAGACAAATCATACAAAATCATACGAGTGAGGTCGTACGAATTCGTACGAATTAGCTACCTCGTAAAATACGTACAACTTGGTCGTGAGATAGCGTTGGTCTAACAGCCTCACGGATTAGCATGTAATATTGTTAAATGTTGCTTAACTTAAATTCAGTTGACCAATTATAAACATGAATGAATGAATTCAGTATAGTTGTATAAAACACCCTACTTTTTATTCAGTTGCTTATCTTTAAGGCTATAAATCATGTTTTGTGACATCAGTTGTCATGGTAACTGTTGCCCTGGTTTCCTGCAGCCCTGATGACCTGTTGAACGCTCTGAATGAGGGAATCAGCCGCGCTGATGTCATCATCACCTCTGGGGGCGTGTCCATGGGGGAAAAGGTAGGAGAGCTCATGCATGTGCTCTGTGTATTTAGTTGACAGCTCTGTAAAGACAAACTCTGTTTTAGGAAGATGCACGGAAAAGCATTACACTTTGAGTTTACTTTAAGAGTAACTGCTTTATACTGACATCTAGTGGCTGGATAAGAGATTTACTACTAAAGAAATGAGGTGCCTAGTAATTTAAGTACATTAAAGAAGAGAATACAGTGTTTATACAATTAATACAATCAGGCATTGCTTATATATATATATATATATATATATATATATATATATATATTTTTGTTTTTTTGTTTTTTTGTTTTTTTTTTTTTTTTTAATTTGGTCCAAGTTTAACAGATCATTAAGATCATTGTAAATGGATGTTTTAACAGGATTACCTGAAACAGGTACTTGATATCGACCTTCACGCTCAGATACACTTTGGACGTGTCTTCATGAAACCAGGGTGAGTTTTTGAAGAAAAAACAGGTGACATCTGCGTGAAGATTGTACAAGTAATGCAGAATCAGGGTGTTTTCACTTCTGAAAACTCATGAAATGAACCAAACACTTTAATTTAATGAAAACTTATAAAAAAAAAAAAATAAAAAAAAACTCCAGAAAGCAGATATGAATTTGAGTCAGTTTAATCAATTTTATTAAAATATATTTTATTAACATTATTTTTTATTGGCATTTATTTTATTATAAATTAAAATTTATATTTATTTTATTGGAACTAATAGAATAATAGAATAGAATAGTTTGTACTACTGTTATTATACAATAGTCTTTATCCACTTTTTTTTCTTTTTTTTTTTTGCTCACTAATTGGAGCAAAATTGAAACTAAAAAACTTCAAACTTGGATATCAATTCATTTAATCCATAGTACTACATTTTATTAATTTATTTATTCATTTCATTTTATTTTAAGCATGTATTTTATTAAAATGTTTTACTAACATTTATTTAATTTTAAATTAAATGTATAAAATTTAATTTATTTTAATACTATTCTGATTAAAATTTAAAAAAAAAAAAAGCCAGCCTGGATGACATTTCATTTAATCCATAGGACTAAATTTTATTTCATTTTATTTTACTTTACTTTATTTTAAAAATGTATGTTTATGTTATTTAAATTAATAGAATATAATAGTTTTAATATTAAAATGAGCGTGTCCTGAGACGGTCTCACTTCATATGACTTTAGAGCGATCACATGCTCTCAGTGTGAAAACACCCTGATGTTGAGTGTCAGATGATGAGAATGAGTTCATGAGGGTATTGAGCTCTGGTTTGTCTTCCGTTAGTCTCCCCACAACATTTGCCACTCTTGATATGGACGGGTCTCGAAAACTTATCTTTGCTCTGCCAGGTAGGGACGGTGAGAGAGTTTATTGGTGTATTTTTTCAAAACACATACTAGTCTGTAATTTCAACACATAGATTGGGCTATTTTTCATGATCTGTTCATGTGTGGCTCTCTGGTGATTCACAGGTAATCCTGTGTCAGCGGTCGTAACATGTAACCTCTTCGTCATTCCTGCCTTGAGGAAGATGCAGGGAATCTTAGATCCACGACCCACTATAATAAAAGCCAGGGTAAGACCACCTTCAACCTTCAACCTTACATAGAATAAGGACCTTTATATATAAAGCACTTCAAAAGTTTGGGGTCAGTAGGATTCTTCTGCTCACCAAGGCTGCATTTATTTGATCAAAAATACAGTAAAATCACTAATATTGTGAAATATTATTACAATTTAAAATAACTGTATTCTATTGTAATATATAGTAATATGTAATTTATTGCTGTGATCAAAGCTGTATTTTCAGCATCATTACTCCAGTCTTCAGTGTCACATGATCCTTCAGAAATCATTCTTATATGCTGATTTGCTGCTCAAAAAAAAAAAAATTCTGATTAATGATTATGTTGAAAACAGTTGTGCTGCCAAAATTGACTGTGAAAACTGTGATACATTTTATTTTCCAGGATAGAAAGTTCAAAAGAGCAGCATTTATTTGAAATATAAATTTTTTGTAACAATATAAATGTCTTTACCATCACTTTTGTCCAGTTTAATGCATCCTTGCTGGATAAAAGTATTAATTTAAAAAATAAAAGAATATGTCAATGCATGAACTTCAAAACATCAATTGCAAAATATTCAAATCTATTGACAGCCTTAATAACAACATCTAAATTGTGCTTAATTGTTTTCAGTTGTCATGTGATGTGAAGCTGGATCCCCGTCCAGAGTATCACCGCTGTATTTTGACATGGCACCATCAGGAACCTCTGCCATGGGCACAGAGCACAGGTCACACATTTATAATTATTATTATTATTAGTCTCGCAGAACTGACCCTCATTATTTTGCCTATACATTGCAAGTAAATCACATGCATATGCAACAAAATTGCGTTAGGCAACTCAGTGTTTGTCACTGGCCATTGGCTAATAAATTGTTAAATTTCACTTTTCAATTTTAGTACAGAAAATTTTTACTTTGTTTTGTGTCCTATCACCACTTTAGTACGCCTAAACTTTCTGAGTGAGCATTTGACAGGAAACAATATATTAGCTCATTTATGTGTAAAAAGAGCCATGTTGCATGCCATGTAGAATTGATGCTCTACATGTAAATTATATTCTTTCTTGATTTTTTCCTTTCAGAATGACAGTGTTTGTTTAGAGTTATTCTTTGTTTTAGACTTTTTGAACAATTGTACAAGTGCCATCCCAATGCTAGCGTTTACCAAATACCTTTGATTTCAGAAAATCAGCTTTAGTTTTTTATTATATTAGTTTTTATTAATATTTTGAATTACTTTTTATTTTTGGTTTCATTTTAATTTTAGTTAAAGTTTTGGTCATTTTGTTGTGTGTTTTTGTCTTTTTTGTTGTTGTTTTTGTTGTTGTTTTTTTATGTCAATATAGTTTTTATTTTTATTTCAATTTTAGTTATTTTTGTACATCAAGTTAAATTAAAAAGTAGAAATGATTCCTTAGCAGCTAAGTTTAAGAGTTTTTAATATTTTATTTCATTTCAGTTAAAGTTTCAATTATTTCTAGTAACAAAAATGTTGTATATGGTTTTAATTTAAACATAGTAACCCTGATTCATAAATTTTCTACCATAAATATATCAATATGCACTGCTAAGAACTTCATTTGGACAACTTTAAAGGCGATTTTCCTGATATTTAGATTTTTTTTTTTTTTGTTTTGTTTTTTTTTGCACCCTCAGATTCCAGATTTTCAAATAGTTGTATCTCAGCCAAATATTGTCCTATCCTTACAAACCATACATCAATGGAAAGCTTATTTATTCAGCTTCCAGATGATGTATAAACTGGTTTTGTGGTCCAGACTCCAGGGTCACATATTTTCACGCTTTTCTCCATCTCATCTTCCTCCAGGGAACCAGGTTAGCAGCAGACTCATGAGCATGCGCAGCGCTAACGGTCTCCTGATGCTACCTCCCAAAACCGAGCAATACGTGGAGCTGCACAAGGGCGAGGTGGTGGACGTCATGGTCATCGGCCGTCTATGATGCCACGGCCGCGGGACGACGAACGGAGAGCGACGGGGTGGTTCACGGTGCATGTTCACATATCATTGACTGTAATATGCAACGGCACAGCTAGTTTTGTCAACATCTTGATCACAAAACTAGATACATATGAGAAAAAAAATATTATTTCAAAGAAAGAAAAAATATACTTTTAAATGATAAAATCTAATTATAAAAAGAGATTTATTCTGAATTATTATTAATTATTATTATTGCATTTTTCTTCTCATTATTATTAATTATTATTATTATTATTATTATTATATTAAGGCAACTTTGTTCTTTTCATTGCAGTTGCTTTGTGTGTTCAATGCTAGATCTTATAGCTGTAGCATTTTAATAGAAACTGTAGGTGCCTGCCAGGAGAGAAAAAAAAAAAAGAAGAAGAACATTATTTCCCTGTTTTAACGCAAAAATAACTGAGAAATGAGCGCTTTTGTTTTCGGACGCGGGGAAGGAACTCAACAACTTGAAATCTGGACTCTGGAGGGTGGCACTTTTTGTCTTACGTGTCATTGACATGACACTTTTACTTTTCCTCCCATTAGTACGCATCATTATGACATCACAAAGAGCTTTGCTTGTCGTTTATATCTCGTGAGTCTTGTTTGTGTGCGCAGTGCCAAACGCGTGGGTGCAAAAAAGGTCGTGCGTGGGGGAACACGGGCCTGGTCACCCAATCCCTGAAGCTTCCTTATAATCACATGACCTGGTGTAGCCCCGCCCCCATCCCCCAGGGGCGGAGTCACAGGCGAAAGTTTTATTTGAATATACTTCAAAAAAGATGAGGAAAAAAAGAAACCACAGCTTATTTAAGTGCTGACTGCCTTTTTAATCAACTTCACAAAAATGTACAGTAAAAAACAAACAATTGAATTGTACAGATAAATGTGACCAGCACTCCTGCGGAATATGACCAAGCAATGAGGAGACATTGAACAAATCTGTATAATAACATTTTCTGTAATGATAAGAACCTAATGAGAGAGAATACAATAATAAAATCCTTGATCATTATATAAAAATAGCATTGTGGAATTTTCTTGTAATAAAATGAATAAAAACATAATTCCTTAACGTGTGTGATTTCTTTATTTTTATTTATTTATTTATTTATTTTTCTTTTACATTTTATGTTGTGCTGATTGACCATTCTCTGCAGTGTTTTGGACAGCTGATCTTTAATGGTTTATATAGCAGTTTCATCATAAATTTCAGATATTATTAGTCTAGAATCAAATCTGGGTTGTAGTCATTGATAAACATCATTTTTCGAATTGTAACTTTGGTAATTGTGTTCAATGGCTGAGATTGATGGATATTGAAAATATGGGGAAAAGTTGTTATACAAATAAAAAATTTTTAATATTTACTTAAAAAATATCAAATATAAAATTATATTTTAATTTAATTTTTAAATATTTTATTTAATTAAAAGTATAAATATAAAATTAATTTTTAATATAAAATATTATATATATTTATTTATTTATTTATACACACATACACACACTTCTTATTAGTAACCTAATATGAATATATAATTTTTGTAATGTATATATTACAAATATGTATATACAAATTGTGTGTGTGCGTGTGTGTATATTTTAATGTAAACTTTATAATTATATCAAAATATTAATTTGCAGTTTATAATTATATATATATATATATATATATACTGCATATATGTATATCATAATATTATTATAATGTTATGGTAAACCAACACACTGTATATCATGCCATCTCAATTTTATGTTAGATAATTTATCTGACTTTATTACTCCAAAGAATATGAGATTTATTAACAAATTTCATTTATAGCCTGTATAGGTTATGAAATATAAATAAAAATGAAGAGGGTGAATTATATGTTTAGTTGTAGAAAATATCAGACGGTCAGATGTTGGTCAGACTCGTGGTCTGTCGGGTTTAGAGCAGATTACTGAACTCATGAAGTCACCGCTCATCCACATTAGCCTCAGACGCCTGAGCTGTGGACGCTCACACGTCCACTGGACCTGAGAGAAAACACCACTGGAATCACTGCTTTCTTCACCAGCAGCGGCTGAGAGAGACCTACCGCTCCATGCACACAGTGAGTAATGGCTTTATCAGGATAGAGTCAGTAGTTTTGTTTGTATTTATAGTCATTGACTCTGTTATGGTTGCTTTGCTTTTAGTTGATGTTGGGCTGCTGTATGTTAGTGTTTGGTCACAGAAAGGTCAAAGGTTCAAACCCCACAAGGGTTGATACATTAACTGTCCACACTGTTCATCTATCAGCTTTGCATTAAAAATGCATTGAAATTGAAGTGAAACTCAGCTGTGCATGAGCATCAGTGCAGCTCAGGAAGGACTAGAGGAAAACGTGTGAGAGCTTAGTAAGTTTATCTACATTAGTGGCTCTTAAAAGGTCTCAGGGGTCAATTACTGCTGTATTTATGGTCCAAACTGTTACGGGTGGTTTAATAACCACATGCAATGAAGTGAAAAGCTAAAGTGAACTGATCAGAATTCAATAATTCACTCAGTCCCTCACAAAAATTAGCAATAGTACCTTAAGTTTCTGTAAAAATACCATAGTTACTCACAGAAACTTGCTTTCTGTCATTTTATTTTTTAAATATTTATGACAGAGATGCTAACATCATGTTTGGACAGTTTTATAAAAATTGTAAAAAAAAAATCACAGAAATGGCTAGTAAAACATTTTATTAAATATGAAATTTGAAAGTAGAAAAACTAAAATAGTAGCTACATACTCCAATAATCATTGTTTTATTTATAAAATTGAAAAATCATTTTTTTTTACAGTGTAGCAGTGGCATTTTGTTCATGTTTGTAAGGCATGTTCGGTAAGGTTGAAGTTATTTATAGGCTACTCTATTTGTAGATCAACTATCCTTTAATTAGATGTGAAATAGTAAGAGATAATCTGTTAGTATTAATTTAGATATTATGTTTTATGGGAGATATGAACAAAACAGATGTCCATGCAGCTTGTCTAAATCCTCTTGAATGTTTAAGGAATTAATTATCTTTCCCTGAAATCTGCTTGTAGCTCGATTTATGTGAGTCTGCAGGTCCTAGTGATAGTGTGTGTGTGCGTGTGTGTGTGTGATTCTGAAGTTAGAGTTAACTAATCTCAGATAAACAGATGGTCGTCTTTCACTGCCACCTGTTACTAAACAGAGCTGAGCGTCTGCGTGCGTGACTGCTGAAACCTGATTGGTTCCTTCAGAGGAAGTGGATTTAGCCAAAATATTGAAATTTTGAAAATGACTTTTTTTAGCATTATTTTTTCAGCTCCATTTAGGAGCGCAAAAATTATACACTTCACCTTTAAAGGGCTCAAATATTGAAAAATCACATTTTCTTGATCTTTTGAGATAAAAAAGTTCATTGTATTTCTGATGTGAGAAATCCAAAAATCTCATCAGTTACTGCTCATTAGTTTTGATGTCAACCATAAAGGTATTTCATAATTAAATATATATTTATATTAATATATATAATAATATATAATAGACCACATTGCTAAATCATTATTATAATCATATAATAATATATATTAGACCACACTGCTAAATCACACATTGCTATATCAGACCACATTGCTAAAACCACCCGGTCCTGCAGATTTGCTTTATTCAACATCAAGAAGATCAGGCCCTTTCTTTCGGAACATGCTTCACAATTCCTTGTTCAAGCTCTTGTTCTGTCCAGGCTGGACTATTGCAATGCTCTCTGGGCAGGTCTTCCAGTCAGTTCTATCAAACCTTTACAATTAATCCAGAACGCAGCAGCAAGATTCATTTTTAATGAGCCAAAAAGAACGCACGTCACACCTCTGTTTATCAGTTTGCACTGGCTACCAATAGCTGCTCGCATAAAATTCAAGGCATTAATGTTTGCCTACAAAACTACCGCTGGCTCTGCACCCCTTTACCTAAATTCATTACTTCAGACTTATGTGCCTCTAGAAGCTTACATTCTGCAAGTGAATGTCGCTTTATTGTTCATCCCAAAGAGGCACAAAATCTGAATCCTTTGCCATCTTCAAGAATCGGCTAAAAACACATCTCTTCTCACTTTATTTGACCCTCTAACTCTCTATTCTAATTCTATTCTTTAAAAAAACTAACACTAGCTTTTCTAATCTTTTTGTATTATATCTATTTGTTTTCTTTTTATTTATTATACAATTAACAAAAGCAAAAAAAGGCCTCTAACACTTGCTTGCTCTATTCTTTTTCTATTCTATCTGTTTTCTTTTTATTTATTTTATAAATTAAAAAATAACTTGCTACGTGTACTGCCTTAAGCTATTTCAGACTTGTCATAGCACTTGCATATCATTGCTCTTTTGTTGATTTTGATTGCTTCCATTGTCCTCATTTGTAAGTCACTTTGGATAAAAGCGTCTGCTAAATGACTAAATGTAAATGTAATATAATATATTTAATAAGTTTTATATAATAATAATAATATATTTAATATACACTGTATATATATATATATATAAACTAAATATAAAAATAAATAAAATATGTAATATATTTGTATTATATATTAATTTAATTAACTGTATATATTTGCAGTATTCTTGTTTTGTCATTTATATATGTATATATCTTATTTATTATTATTATTAGTTATGTATATTTAGGTTCATTTATAATATATTTAAATGATGACATTGCATTTTATATATATATATATATATATATATATATATATATATATACACACACACACACACGCACATACACACAAATAATAATAATGATAATATATAATTAATTGTATTAATATTTAATACATTATAATATATTACACATATAATTTATATATATATATACAGGTGCATCTCAATAAATTAGAATGTCGTGAAAAAGTTCATTTTTTTCTTGTAAGTTATTTCAAAAAGTGAAACTTTCATATATTTTAGATTCGTTGCATGTAAAGTAAAACATTTCAAAAGTTTTTTTTGTTTTAATTTTGATGATTAGAGCTTACAGCTCATGAAAGTCAAAAATCTGTATCTCAAAATATTAGAATATTTACGTTTGAGTTTCAATTAATGACCATTCCTGCAGTATAAATTCCGAGTATCTCTTATTCTTTGAAACCACAATAATGGAGAAGACTGCTGACTTGGCAATGATCCAGAAGACGAACATTGACACCCTCCACAAAGAGGATAATCACAGAGGGTCATTACTGAAATGTGTGGCTGTTTACAGAGTGCTGTATCAAAGCATATTAAATGCAAAGTTGACTGGAAGGAAGAATTTGGGTAGGAAAAGGTGCACAAGCAACAGGGATGGCCGCAAGCTTGAGAATACTGTCAAGCAAAGCTGATTCAAACACTTGTGAGAGCTTCACAAGGAGTGGACTGAAGCTGGAGTCAGTGCATCAAGAGTCACCACGCTCAGACCTCTTCAGGAAAAGGACTACCAAGCCACTTCCGAACCAGAGACAACATCAGAAGCATCTTACCTGGGTTGTGGAGAAAAAGAACTGGACTGTTGCTCAGTGGTCCAAAGTCCTCTTTTCAGATTAAAGTAAATTTTGCATTTCATTTGGAAATCAAGGTCCCAGAGTCTGGAGGAAGAGTGGAGAGGCACAGAATCCATGTTGCTTGAAGTCCAGTGTGAAGTTTCCACAGTCAGTGATGATTTGGGCTGCCATGTCATCTGCTGGTGTTGGTCCACTGTGTTTTCTGAAGTCCACAGTCAACGCAGCCATCTACCAGGACATTTTAGAGCACTTCATGCTTCCTTCTGCTGACAAGCTTTATGGAGATACTGATTTCATTTTCCAGCAGGATTTGGCACCTGCCCACACTGCCAAAGGTACCAAAAGCTGGTTCAGTGACCATGGTGTTACTGTGCTTGACTGGCCAGCAAACTCGCTTGACCTGAACCCCATAGAGAATCTATGGGGTATTGTCAAGAGGAAGATAAGAGACACCAGAGCCAACAATGCAGATGACCTGAAAGCCGCTATCAAAGCAACCTGGGCTTCCATACCACCTCAGCAGTGCCACAAACTGATCACCTCCATGCCACGCCGAATTGAGGCAGTAATTAAAGCAAAAGGAGCCCCTACCAAGCACTGAGTACATATACAGTAAATGAACATACTTTCCAGAAGGCCAACAATTCACTAAAAATATATTTTTATTGGTCTTATGAAGTATTCTAATTAGTTGAGATAGTGAATTGGTGGGTTTTTGTTAAATGTGAGCCAGAATCATCACAATTAAAAGAACCAAAGACTTAAACTACTTCAGTCTGTGTGCATTGAATTTATTTAATACATGAGTTTCACAATTTGAGTTGAATTACTGAAATAAATGAACTTTTCCACAACATTCTAATTTATTGAGATGCACCTGCATATGTGTGTGTGTGTGATATATATATATATACATATATAATTGCAATACAAATTACAGCATTTGCAGAAAGTGGCTTCTGTTTTGTTGGCATGTGTTTCAGGGAATCAGGAAATCATAACTGCATCAATGTTTCCTGCTCTCAACTGTTATAGTATATTGTAGTTTACTGTATTGACCTTTACTATAAAACAGCCATGTTAACGTTACACATGAACGGGGACATGATGGAGGACTCGGGTGAGAACACTGAGATGGACATGGACAGTCCTGCCAAACTCATCGCTCAGTGCTGCAGTGAGCAGACCGAGAAGATCCAAGATGATCTAGAAGAAGTGATGATGATGAAGGAGGAGGAAGAGGCTTGTGAACTGACTCAGGACACCGATCTGAACTCTTCCTCGTGTCTCACGTCGGCACAGAGCAGCATCGAGGTCTTTTTTGATGGGATGGATGTTGCAGAGGAAGCCAAGTCAACATCAGAGGAGAGGAATACAACAGGTGAGAGACAATTAAGTAGTGGACAATCTGAAAAAGCATGATGTTTAGGGGTGGGTTTTGATTAGTATAAAATAGCTGATACCACAATAATAAGCTGAAAGAAGAACGAAATGAAAACTTTTACTAAGCAAGGATGCGTTAAATTGATCAAAAGTGACATTAAAGATATTTGTAATGTTACATAAGATTTCAATTTCAAATAAATGCAAAGAATCCTGAAAAATGTTGGTTTCCACAAAAATATTCGGCAGCACAACTGTTTCAACATAATATCAGCATATTAGAATGATTTCTGAAGGATCATGTGACACTGAAGACTGGAGTAATGATGCTGAAAATTCAGCTTTGATCACTGCAATAAATTACATTTTAAAATATATTCAGATAGAAAACAGAATATATGACAGAATATTTCAGAATATTACTGTTTTTAATGTATTTTTAGCAAATAAACTGAGCTTTGATGAGTGTTTAGTATCAACATTTTAAAAAATGTGACTACGCCGCTTAAACTAAACAGCAGTGATGAGTTCACCTCTGCACTTGTGAAGAGAAGACTCTTAACCTCAGGGTCCTCGGGTTCCTCAGGATGATTGTCCCTGTAAGAAGTGCACTTGTATCCCTTAACAAGATCATGTTTACTAGTGACAAATGTTGATATTTCACTTCACAATGTGAGATGAAAAAGCAAATTGTGCGATGTTTGGGGCAAAAACAATGGTATAACATATAAATACTGTGGTACATTAAAAAGCCTTGTAGGTGAATTGTGCAATTTTTGATATTAATAGAATAGTCTGCATAATTGTTTACAAATATATACTCATTCTTGTGTCATTCCAAATCCATAAGTTGTTATTGTTTTCATAATCTATTCCATTAAAGTTGTCTGTACTCAGGTAGTTCAAGGAAGCTCAGAGAGCTTTTTGTTTTGTTGTTGTATTATTAGAGATTTTAAAGAAGTGTTTTACAAATCATTATTTAGTAATCAGACATGACTGGAAAATTCATTTGTTAAAAAGTACATGGAAACCATTACCATCATTGTAAAATTTATATTATGTTTTTCATTACTTTGACTCATCAAAATAATTTAACCAATTGTAACTTAATTTTTAAGTTAAACCAGATTTAACTAGACAAGCTTAAAAAAATAAATAAATAAATGACTTGCATGTCCAATTTGATGTTACTTAAACATTTAAGGCAGCTTTTAAATCAGATGGAATTTTTTCAAATGTAGCACTAATGTTTGTCTCTTGGTGTTGTCAGAGCTGGAGGACTTGCTGGAGTCCCTGCAGCATCTGCAGCTGTGTCTGACGGATGCTGAGAGTCAGCAGGATGTTCAGCTGCTGCTGGAGCTGCTGCTGCAGTCAGATTTCCAGCAGGCGTTCATCACGCACTGCAGCGTGGCTCAGAGCATGAGACGCCTCTGTCCACCGTTCCCACTCACCGCACACGCACAGCAGCTCAGAGACGAGGTACAGCTCTCAACACATTACCAGACCAACATTCAGATTCAGCTGCATAACTGACATGCTCAATGACACTTACAGAAGCCCAGCTAACAAAAATATGTTCTAAAAACGTTTGCTAACATTCTTATCTAGTTACCAAAACATTATTTCTGAAAGTTCTCTGAACATTCAAAACATTTTTTTTAAGCGTTTTAAAAATGTTTTGGCTTTTGTTTTTGGTTTTTTTTTTTTTTTTTTTTTTGGTTATACAAAAGTTAAGGGAACATTTCGTTTTTTTTTTTTTTTTTTTTTTTTTTTTTTGCAGACATTATAGGAACCTTACATTGGAATGTTCTGAAAATAGTAACATTTTAAAAATGTTAGATGAACATCCAACTAAAATGTTACATTAAAAAATACATTCCATGAATGATTTATAAATAAAGCTGTTTTGCTAACATTTAGAAAACATTTATTTATGAAAATGTTATTTCTGAATGTTTTTTGGTTATGCAAACATTAAGGGAACATTCCTTTTTTCATATATTATGGAAACATTACTTTGGAATATATATATATATATATATATATATATATATATATATATATATATATATATATATATATATATATATATATATATATATATATATTAGTGCTGTCAATCGATTAAAAAATTTAATCGCGTTAATCACAGTCATGGACTGTATATATAATATATAATATATAATATATTTTATTTATAAAATATATTATATATTGTTATATATATTATATTTTTTTCATTCCATGAATGATTTCTGAGTAACATTATGTAACATTAAGTTATGCAAACATTATTTCTGAATGTTAATTAAAAGCGTTCAGTTTTTTAAATGTCTTAAAAATGTTTTTTTGGTAGGCAACATTCCATTTTATAATTTTACAAACATCATGGGAACGTTAGTTTTAAATGTTCTCTAAATGTTTTGAAATGTTGTAACATTTGAAAAATGTTGGATGAACTTTCAACTAAATATTTTTAGAAAAAAAAAAGCATTCCATGAATGATGTTTTTATCAAATTGGAAATTGAAGGTCTAGTCAAACACATTTCTTTGTGTGGTATGATATTCTCTGCAGTGTGCTCTGTTGCATACTGCACACTTGAAGTACATCATTCAGCTATTCCATGCATGCTACAAACTTTCATACCATGCCCTGTATATTTCAGAAATAGTAAGATTAGCAAGTTATTAGCAAGTTATTTTACCTGCTTATTCAACTCAGAAGAATTCAATAGCATGCAATTCTGCATGCTTAAAAGTAAATAATAAAATAATAAGCAATAATAAATATAAGCAATAAATAAATATATATAGCAATAAATATGTAAATCACTCACAAATATTAAGTAAAATAATCTTTTAATTAATTATTGTTATCTATATATTTCTGTATGCAAGGAATTATACACTGCCGTTGAAAATTTGAAACTGGTATGATTTTTTTACATTTTTTTGAAAGAAGTCCCTTATGCTCACCAAAGCTTTATTTATTTGTTCAAAAATACAGTAAAAATATTGTATACAGTGTACTGTATACAGTAAAAATACAGTAATATTGTGAAATATTACACTTTAAAATACATATATATGTGAATCTGTTCTTTTTTGTGGTATTTGTAGTCATTGTACTTGAGCAAAGGTGTCTGAAGTGCTTAATAAGGACGTGGTAATTGGTTGATCTGCCAAAGCAGCTGGATGAAGCTGGGTTTGTAATCCGTCATTGGCTTATGGACTGAGACAAGATACTAAGACAAGATCCTGGAGGCCAGAATGTGATCTGATGGATTATTACAGTCACTGTGTGTGTGTGTGTGTGTGTGTGTGTGTGTGTTTGTGTGTGTGTGTGTGTGTGTGCGTGCTGATTAGGTATTTAATGCAACGCAGAGAGGTGTTAGCTAGCTGTTTCATCATGTACTCAAGGTGAAATAACATTCACAAGCCTTTTTATATCTGTAATGTGATATATCATTGGGAAAGAGGATATTTCACTCAAAAAAATTTATCCATTTGACTAGATACCATATGGTTGTAGACATTTCTTACACTAAGAAAATGTATTATGATTTATGAGTATGATTTGTTCACCCAAAAATGAAAATTTGCTGAAAATTTACTCACCCTCAGGCCATCCAAGATGTAGATGAGTTTGTTTCTTCATTAGATTTGGAGAAATGTAGCATTACATTACTTGCTCACCAGTGGGTTCTTTGCATTGAATGGGTGCCGTCAGAATGAGAGTCCAAACAGCTGATAAAAAACATCACAATAATCCACAAGTAATCCACTCCAGTCCATCATTTAACATCTTGAGAAGTGAAAAGCTGCGTGTTTGTAAGAAACACATCCATCAAAATCCACCCACATATGTGTTTAGAAAGGTTTTGGCTTTCTAAACGGTGCTTGATCTGTGCAAATTTCTCTACTGATTCAGACCAGAACACTTTTTTCACTGGAGGAAGCGTTATTATGAATTATGAGCTCGTATTTTAGCAAGAAGCAATGTTTTGAATTTAACAACAGCTTAATTATAGAAGACATTGTCTCAAGACATTAACTGATGGACTCGAGTGGTGTGGATTACTTGTGGATTATTGTGATGTTTTTATCAGCTGTTTGGACTCTCATTCTGACGGCAGCCATTCACTGCATAGGATCCATTCGTGAACAGTTGATGCAATGCTACATTTTTCCAAATCTATTTGGATGAAGAAAAAACTCATCTACATCCTGGATGGTACATTTTCAGTAAATTTTCATTTTTGGGCATAAAATCTGTGCATAATATATCCAAGGGAGAATTATTCGATTTTCATCAGGTTATTTTTAATGAGCAACAGTCATAGTGATGCTTGTCTAGATGTTGCTGTACAGGTCTAGATGAAGCTCTGATCATCTGTGTTGTTGACTGCTGCTCTTGGTCTTCAGGTGGAGAGTGTCCTGCAGTCCAGCAAACACACTGAAGCCACAGAACTCACAGGCCTGCTGACGTCACCACACCTGCAGGTAAATCACGAGGAATCAATCTCACACAAAATCTGCATCATTTTACTAAAGTTTGATTGGACACACATCCTTTGACACCGGCAATAAGGAAATAGGAGTTTCTCCTCCCATTTAAAAGCTGATAAGTGAAATGGCCAGAAACATTTAGTTTTTAAATGCAGGACCTTTTCAAAGCATCAACCCAGCTAACAGTGAACATACTCACAACTTTAACGTTTTTTTAAAGGTTAAATAAATGTCAGGACAAAACGTTCTTAAAATAATGTTTGTGGAATGTTCCTATAACCTTATTAATATTTGCTATGCGTTGTCCTAATGTTGAGAGAAAATCAAAATTCCCAGGATGTCCTTAATGATATTTTTACTTGATGAACATTCTTATTCTCGGAATGTCCTTATGATGTTCTTTGATGTATGTTCTAAGAAATGTTTTCGTAACATTTAAATAACATTATAAATGATTATAAATGATATAATTGACAAGAAAACTGGAGATTTTAACATTCTTGGAATATTGAAAATAACTTTCAAATTACATTATATTTTTGGTAAAAAAATAAATAAATCAATCAAGTTAGTAGAACATTGTACAAAACTTTTTGTAACCTTTAAATAACATTCAAATCATGAAAATAAAATTGGACATTTTGTTGCTTTAGAAACATTTCAAAACAAAGTTACCACAATGTTTTTATTATCTAAATTTACTACCTGGGAAATGATACTCCATAACTTCAATTTTACATTTTCTGAATCTAAAAATTGATGCTGCCACCTAGGGTGCTAGGGTGTTGCTATGCAGTTTCTAAAGTGTTCTTAGTCTTTTAAAATGTTGCTAGGCAGTTGCTAGGGTCTCCTGGGTGGTTGCAAACATTGCTAGGCTGCTGCTAGGGTGTTCTCTGTGTTTGATTGGGAGTTGCTAGGTGGTTGCTAGGGAGTTGCTTTGCAGTTTACAAGGTGTTCTAGGTGTTTTAAAATGTTGCTTTGTGGTTGCTATGGCGTTCTGGGTGGTTGCAATGGTGTTGCTAGGTAGCTGATGGGGTGTTATCTGTGTTTAACCCTAAAACAGGCAAGCGTGGAAAATAATCAGCAAAAAAATCATTTCATGTCACTTTTTATATCATCTGGACTTAAGTAAAACATATTCAAAAGAATTTTTGTAATATTTGATATATTTTGTATTTTATGAGTTGTATCTCCCAGGTCACATTGCCTGTTTAGGGTATAAAAAACAGCCCAAGTCATCAGTAATTCTATGATTTATTTAATGCAAACAAATATGGATTATTCAAAATATGCTGCATGTATGACATGTCTAAGTGTCCTAAAATTGAGACATAGACATTTTTTGTATTTTTACATTTTTTTAACTCTCTCATCTTTATCCTCAGGGGTGGGCAATTCCAACCCTTGAGGTCCACTGTCCTGCACGGTTTAGCGCCATCCCTAAACAATCATATGATGTAATTTATGTAACAAAATATAATTTTTTATGTAATCCTGAAGACTTTTGTCAGATTTTTCAGATGTGTTTGATCAGGGTTGGAGCTAAACGCTGCAGGATGGTGGCCCTATAGGAGCAGGGTTGGACACCCCTGTTTTACCATAAAATTAGCTGTGTAAAACCCTACAAGCCCATTAAAAATGCAAAGATGTAGTCAACTAAATGTAATAGTATCCGTTTTGCATGCAAATATTAACATTTGCACAATTTTTAAACTCAAAATAAATAGAAAGGGGACTGTGTACAGGGGGCCTAGAGGCCAGGAAGGCCTATAAGGCTCTTCCCTAAGGGCCCCTGGCTCTGGAATGCAATTTCTACTGATGGGGATCTGCTCTCCTTGATGCGATTTATAACCCCCATCCACCTCCACCCCACTTCTCTGAGAGATTTTTTATCAAGGGGCTCCCCCTTGTATTTTATGTGATTTCTGTGATTTCTGTGTATTTTCTGTGTATTTTCTACACCCCCCAAACACACGAACAACATATGACTTAATTTTCTTTTTCAACATCTCAAGACAATGTTCACAATTAATACTAATAGTTGTATTGCATTTTTTTGCTGAAAAAAGTAAGATTAATATATCCCTACTTTCTACATTTTCTGAATGTCCAGCCCCATGGGCAGACGTGTTGGCTTTAGGTCAAACTGACAAAAAAAGCACAGAAAATTTGAACCAAGCTGTTCGGTGTACTGAGTGGTATAGCATGTTGCTATGCAGTTGTTATAGTGTTCTGGGTAGTTGCAAGGGTGTTGGTAGGTTGTTGCTAGGTACTTGATAGGATGTCCTCTGTGTTTGATAGGGAGTTGATATGTGGTTGCTAGGGTGTTGCTATGCAGTATCTAAAGTGTTCTAAGTATTTTAAAATGTTGCTAGAGTCTCCTGTGTGGTTGCAAGCATTGCTAGGCTGTTGCTAGGGTGTTCTCTGTGTTTTATAGGAAGTTGATAGGTGGTTGCTAGGGTGTTGCTATGCAGTTTCTAAAGTGTTCTAGGTATTTTAAAAATGTTGTTAGGGTGTTGCGAGGGTGTTCTCTGTGTTTGATAGGTAGTTGATAGATGGTTGCCAGCATGTTGCTATGCAGGTTTTAAATCGTTCTAAGTGTTTTAGAATGTTGCTATGCGGTTGCTGTGGTGTTCTGCCTCGTTGCAAGGGTGTTGCTGGGCTGTTGCCAGGTAGTTGCTATAGTGTGTTCTTTGTGTTTAAAAGGTAGTTGCTAGGGTGTTACTATGCAGTTTCTAAGGAGTTCTAAAATGTTGCTATGCGGTTGCTATGGTGTTCTGCCTGGTTGCAAGGGTGTTACTAGGCTTTAGTTGCTATAGGGTGTTTTCTGTGTTCACTAAGGATTTTCTCCTCCCATTTAAAAGCTGCTAAGCCTTTTATTTTGTTTTCAGAAATATGCATGATAATGTGGTTAGTTGCAATATATTGTTTGCATCTTTCTGTCTGCAACCACATCAGGCCACACCTGAACTAGTGAAGTAGATGCATAATTGTTTGATCAAAGAATCAAGACCTGATTTGTTGTCTAACATATTCTGGCCCAAAACAAGGGCGTGAAAACAACCTCTCCGTGTATCTGTTTGTACACACCACACGTTAGATCCAATTAACGGCCTTAGAAACAGATACCTGCCACAGAACGGGCCA
The DNA here is from genome assembly GCA_039654775.1 of Spinibarbus caldwelli. Taxonomy (NCBI): domain Eukaryota; kingdom Metazoa; phylum Chordata; class Actinopteri; order Cypriniformes; family Cyprinidae; genus Spinibarbus; species Spinibarbus caldwelli. The sequence goes on from CM077240.1 coordinate 32,122,518, forward strand.
CGAGATGATTCCCCTCCCCGCAGATATTCAGCCCACCTGCTGCGTTCTGTCACCACACACAGCGGCTGTTTAAAACAGCACAGCTCTATTATTCTTCATACAGTATGAATGCATGAGAAGGTAAGAGGTGATATGATGACTGACAGCACTGTGGGAGATTATGGCGGATCAGGTATATGTTCAGGTTAAACTGTGCATCGCGTTTGGCAGAATCTGGTGTTATTATTGCGAGGTACGAGATGCCTGTCACCTTCACTGAGGTAAAGCGCCAATCCTGTGGCCGGGACAGAGTCTCAGGTTAAATGACATGGGCAGGAACTTGTTTGGGTGCTTCTGGGCTTAAAGATGTTTGACTGTTTGCTTGTTTAAATGACATTTTAAAGCAGGGCTTTTTTTCAAAGCATACAGTTATTTTACGTAACTTGTTGCCAACATAATGCTAGGGCATTGTGAGTGGTTGCTAGGTTGTTGCTATGCAGGTGTTAAGTTGTTCTAAGTGGTTTAAAATGTTGCTATGGTGGTTGCTGTGGTGTTCTGGGTTGTTAGGCTATTGCTAGGGTGTTTGATATGGAGTTGATAGGTGGTTGCTAGGTTGTTGCTATGCAATGTCTTAGGTGTTCTAAGTGTTTTAAAATGTGGTATAGTTGCTATGGTGTTCTAGGTGGTTTCAAGGGCATTGCTAGATTGTTGGTAGGTAGTTGCTAGGGTGATCTCCGTGTTTGTTAGGGAGTTGCTAGGTTGTTGCGATGCATTGTCTAAGGCGTTCTAATTGTTTTAAAATGTGGTGCAGTTGTTATGGTGTTCTGGGTGATTGCAAGGGCATTACTAGTAGCTGCTATAGGGCATTTTCTGCGTTTGCTAGGGAGCTGCTATTTAGTCACTAAGGTATTCTGAGTGGTACAGCATGTTGCAATGCGGTTGCTCTGGTGTTCAGGGTGGTTGTAAGGGTGTTGCTAGGTAGTAGTTATAAGTTTTTGAAATTGTTGTTATGCAATTGCTATGGTGTTCAGGGTGATTGCAAGGGTAGTTGCTAGGTAGTTTCTATAGGGTGTTTCCTGTGTTTACTAAGGAGTTGCTGTGTGGTTCCAAGGGTGTTGCTATGCAATTTGTTAAAGTGTCCTAAGTGTTTTAAAATGTTGCTATCCAGATGCTATGGTGTTCTGGTTGATTGTAAAATAGTTGCTAGGGTGTTTAGGGTGTGTGCTATGCTGTTGCTGAAGTGCTATGAGGGTTTTTGTTGCTGTGCAATTGCAAGGGTGTTCTATTTGCTACGTGGTTTCTAGGGTATTGCAATGCGGATGCTAAGGTGTTCTGGATGATTCCTTACTGGCTCAAATCAAAAGAGTCGATGCTGACATCTCCATTCACCAGGGTTGATCTTCATGGCTCTTCCTCAGGCCCTGATGGAAGCTCATGACTGTATTGCTGAGCAAGAACTGGATGTAGAAACTATTGAATCCGTGGATCAGGATGAAAAGACCACCAAACTGGTTTCCCTGGAGAAAACTCGTGACATGCCTTTGGTAAGGGTCTGTATTATTCATCTACAAAATACATAGTCTCTAAGGGCAGCAATGAATATGTCACTGTAGTTTCTGAATGTGTTTGTTGTACCGCTACACCTTAACATTTCTTAGGGTGTGACCGTTCGGAACGAACATGACTGTGTTATCATCAGTCGGGTGGTGAGCGGTGGGACGGCTGAGAAAAGCAACCTGCTCAGTGAAGGAGATGAAATCCTGGAGATCAACGGCGTTCCAGTCCGTGGAAAAAGTGTTAATGATGTTCACAACATTCTGGTGAGATCCATAAAGTCCAAAACTCTTTGAAACTTACTTTACCAAAATCATTTGTTGATATAAGGTATACTACTGCTCAAAAAAAAAAAATCTCTCATGTTCATGAAGACTTTATTTTTTTTAAAATTTAAAATACAGTAAAAACAGTAATATTGTGAAATATTATTACAATGTAAAATAACTGTTTTCTATGTGAATATATGTTAAAATGTAATTGATTGCTGTGATCAAAACTGAATTTTCAGCATCATTAGTCCAGTCTTCAGTGTGACATGATCCTTCAGAAATCATTCTAATATGCTGATTTGCTCAGGAAACATTTCTTGTTATTATCAATGTTGAAAACAGTTGTACTGCTTCATATCTTTTGTGGAAACCATGATACATTTTATTTTTCAAGATGCTCTGATGAATAGAAAGTTCAGAAGAACAGCAGTTATTTGAAATCTTTTGTAACTTCATAAATGTCTTTACTGTCACTTATGAACAATTTAATGGACCTTGGTAAATAAAAGTATTAATTTTTTTCTTTCAAAAGAATAAAATCAGTTTACATCTGTGTTCTTCTTGTTTGTCTCTAGTCCTGCATGCATGGGTCCCTCACGTTTCTCCTCATCCCAAACTCTCAAAACAAAATATCTCCTCACCGACCAACTGTGGTATGACTTCATCTGTAATTTCTTCATTTTCATTCCTTCCATTGAATGTGTGTTTCTAGGCTTGTCTTCAACTCTGTTTAAAACCCTAGTAGGCTTCTTGCCACAATGCATTCTGAAATTGCCTCATGCATTAGTATACTTGTGAAAAATTTAAGATAGTTTATGAGGCTGATACCTTTGATAACTACTATTTTGAATAGATTTTATGCTTGGTAGCAGCTCATTAGGGTTTGGTACAAAGCTTATACATGTGCTTTGTCCTCGTCTCATCGTTCTCTTTCTTTACAGATGCATGTGAAGGCAAACTTCAGCTATGACCCATCTGAGGACCTATATGTGCCATGTAGAGAGCTCGGCCTCTCCTTTCAAAAGGGAGACGTCCTACACGTCACCAGCCAGGATGACCCCAACTGGTGGCAGGCGTACCGGGACGGACATGAGGACCAGAAGCCCCTCGCTGGCCTTATACCTGGTTAGAGCAATTAAAGAGTGCCTGCAGAGTTATTGGATAGAGACAGAAAAAAATGCATGTAAATCCATTGAAAAAATAATTTAATGTTTTGCTGAATAGGGCGACATACAATGATATTCATTATGTATTTGCAATGAATTTACACTTTTTATTTGCCAATTACGTTTAAACCCTGATTCAATGATTATAATGTTATTTTATTATTATTTAAATGGTATTATTGTGCTTATTAATATTTTGAATTTGAATTGAAAATATTTTCTATTATATATATGTTTTTCTAATTTTGTTGTGTGCTGTTCTTATTTTTATTTTATAATTATATTAATCTAATTAATAATTAATATTTATTTCAATTTTGGTCAAAAGTCAGAAAAATATTGAGATATACTTTTGCCACTATTGCCCATGTGTCATTTTCTTTAACACTGACAGGTTTGTGCTTTTCAGAGAAAATAATACATTAATTCCCTAACTAGTAGTTGCATGTCTAGTACCGTGGTAACAAGATCATCAGTGGTCATCATCTGTTGTGTTCTTTCAAGGGAAGAGCTTCCAACAGCACAGAGAAGCCATGAAGAAAACCATTACAGACAGAAATCAAGAGTATAAAGGTGAGCTGGACCACATCTGTCTGAAACTCACTCACTTCCTGCCAGAAAAAAAACTTCAATAGAGACACAAACACTAACTTTGAGCTTTCATCATCCTTAAAACACTTAGATGTTGCTGTTGATCTTACAAGTTTGGTGTCACTGATAATAGATATTCTTTCCTCAGGGAAACTTTGGTGTGCAAAGAAAAGCAAAAAGCAACGGAAAAAACTCTTGTTCAACCCTAGTAAGAATATTGGTGAGTATCTGCTGAATTTTTAAAAATGAAATCAAAATTGAAATTCATCCTTAATTGAACTAATTGTTCCTGCTGTTATTTTGTTAGTCATCAGTTCTAGTGCAATGAAAATGCTGTGGGTGGTTGCCATGTTGTTATTGTGCAGTTGCTAGGTGTTCTTAGTGGTTTCCAGTGTGCTGCTATGCAGTTGCTATGGTGTTCTGAGTGGCTTCTGGTGTTGCTATGTGGTTGCTAGGGCGTTCTGAGTGGCTCCTTGTGTTGCTATGCGGTTGCTAGGGTGATTTGAATGGCTACTAGTGTTGCTATGCGGTTGCTAGGCTGTTCTTAGTGGTTTCTAGTGTGATGCTATGCGGTTGCTGGGGTGTTCTATGTGGCTTCTAGTGTTGCTATGCAGTTGCTGGGGTGTTCTGACTGGCTCCTTGTGTTCCTATGGGGTTTCTAGGGTGTTCTAGGTGGCTCCTAATGTTGCTATGGAGTTGCTAGGGTGTTCTTAGTCATTTCTAGTGTGTTGCTATGTGGTTGCTGGGTGTTCTGAGTGGCTTCTAGTGTTGCTTTGCGGTTGCTAGGGTGTTTTTAGTGGTTTCTAATGTGTTGCTATGCAGTTGCTAGGGTGTTCTGAGTGGCTTCTAGTGTTGCTATGCGGTTGCTAGGGTGTTCTTAGTGGTTTCTAGTGTGTTGCTATGTGGTTGCTAGGGTGTTCTAAGTGGTAGTTTACTGGTGCAAATCCAAATGATCCACTGAAATTCCCTGGCTATGGCTTGAGTGCAAGTATAGGGTTTTTTCACTCGTTTTGGAGTGAATTTGAATCAGCTGATGGGTTTGAGGTGTGAATAGTTTCGGCTGGGTGAAAGGCTGAGGATATAAGAGTCGTTAGCTAACTGAAAGACGTTCATGGAGGGAGGTTTCTTTTCCTGCAAGATGGGCAATAAGAAATAACAATGAAAGTGTTTCTCACACACGAGTTGCAATTTGCATTTAAAAACAGAAGGCATGCTGAGAAGGAACACAGGTTTACCTTTAGCTTTTGGGATCCAGTGTTTACCTTTTGTCTCATGTTGTGGACATTCATTGTTTGGGAATTTCTCTGAAAACACATGTTGAGCTGAGTTCAGTTGCCCTTGTATAGACTAATGAGATTTATATTTTGCAAAAACTCATCAGTAATGAATATTTGTAATTGTTCAGAGCATTACACTGAGGATATCCTGACCTATGAGGAGGTGGCACTGTACCATCAGCCTCCCAACTGCAAGCGTCCCATTGCCCTGATTGGTCCACCCAACAGCGGACATGATGAACTGAGACAAAGACTGCTCTCTTTAGAGCCTGACCGATTCACCGGTGCTGTTCCACGTAAGATTATACTTTTTTTTGGCTTAAAGTTGCTTAATATGAAAGCCAAATTACAGGAGGAGGCACAATGGCTCGCTTCCAAAACCTAGTGATCTGCATCAATATTAAAATTGCATGTCAAAAGAGACTTATTACGGTGTAATGCTGTAAGATCATACTTATGTGGGCAGCTATCCTAAGTTTTGGAACAGAACTAATTTCATTACTGAAGGAATAGTTTACCCAAAAATTTAAATTTGCTGAGTTTGTAATGTATCTTCATGGGAACAGATTTGGAGAAATGTAGCATTGCATCACTTGCTCACCAATGGATCCTCTGCAGTGAATGAGTGCCGTCAGAATTAGAGTCCAAACAGCTGATAAAAACATCACAATAATCCACAAGTAATCCACACCACTCCAGTCCAGTCCAGTGATAATTACTACTGCTATAACTACTCCAGTTCAGTGTTTGTAAAAAAACAAATCCACCATTAAGCCATTTTAAACTGTCAGTTCTGGCCAAAATATGAGTCCATAATCCATAATAACACTTCCTCCAGTGAAAAAGTCCATCTCATGTTGTCTTTCACATCATAATCCACCCACATATTTGTTTAAAGCTGTTTTGGCTTGCAAATGGTGCTTGATCTGTGCAGATTTCTCTCTTGATTCAGACCAGACCCCTTTTTCACTGGAGAAAGCAATCTTATGGATAGAAGATTCAGTTTGAAGTTAAAACGCCTTAATGATGGATTTGTTTCTTGCAAACAAGCAGCTTTTTGCTTCACAAGACGTTAATTGATGGACTGGAGTGGTGTGGATTACTTGTGGATTATTGTGATGTTTATATCAGCTGTTTGGACTCTCATTCTGACGGCACCCATTCACTGCAGAGGATCCATTGGTGAGCAAGTGATGGAATGCTACATTTCTCCAAATCTGTTCCCATGAAGAAACAAACTCATCTACATCTTGAATGGCCTGAGGGTGAAGACATTTTCAGGAAATTCTCATTTCTGGGTTAACTATTCCTTTAAGAAAAACTGGGTTGCATATACAATCAGGATTTAAAGCATACAAACAGACATTTATTTATACACAGCCTGCTGTTTTGTATTGAACTTAGATGTATTTTTGAACATGTGTCACAGACACCACACGAAATCCCCGCACACATGAGGTCAACGGCAGGGAGTACAACTTTGTATCACGACAGAGCTTTGAATCTGACCTGGCTGCAAGGAAGTTCATCGAGTCCGGCGAGTTTGAACAGAACTTGTACGGCACAAACACAGATTCAGTCAGACAGGTTGTCAACTCAGGAAAAATCTGTTTGCTGTGTCTGCATCCCAGGGTAAGATGGAGTAAGAACCCATAATGGAACATGCATGGAATTGGTTTGCTGTATGTGAAATAAATAAAAAAATAAGCAAACTGAAAAGGTCAGTAAAGTAATTAATAGGCAATGTGCAATAACAGAGTGCAATGAGCAGACATAAAATGAAATAACAAAAGAAATTATATATTTATGTTTATTAAAATGGATACAAAAAAAAGCTGTGGAAATGTGATGAATACACACCTACATTCTACAATTGTCACTTAAGCAGTTTTTATTATATGCAGCACTATATATAAAAAAGAGCAGTAAAAAAACAAACAGCAGTTTTTATTTAAATATTTTATTATTATTATTTTTTATTTTTATTTTTTTTACATTATCAAATCAAACAAAAAATGCAAGGACCAAGAGTCAAGACACCACTAAACAAGAGTGCACTGAAATAAATATTTTTACATTGAAAAAATTGGTCTTTTATATATTTGGTTCTTAAAATATAAATTAAAGGGTCTGCTTTTCACGTCGCATAACTGATGATCTCAGTCTGTCGTTCGCACGTCACTCAAGATTGTGTTCCAATCAGAGACTGGGATAATCTCTACGTAGCGGCGGTAGGCGGGGCTTATGGAGAACGCTCTGAACGCTGTGAGTCTGCGCGCATGTTCTGCAGCGTCTGAACCCGGTTTGACGAGGCAGCGTTTAGTTTTCTTCATCTTTTCTGCTCGAAATGGCATCGGCGGAGGATGTCGGAGCGAAAAGGCAAATGTTTTATGAAATCGAGTGCGTTATAGACGATTGCGATACTGAAGTTGGATACAAACCCCTGTCAGACAGCGACGAGCTCGACGATTCGGCGGAGGAGGAGGAACCGCGGGAAGAAGAGTGAGTGATACGTTATGTGTAGCGTTTTTACCTGTTGTGGGGTAGAAAAATGATCCTTTTATTGCTTAATGCAGAATGCATTTCTTAAAGCTAGATTGGGAAAACAGTGCTTGCAAGACACCAAGCGTAGTGTGATAAATAGTGTAAATAACTCCATATAATCAAAACTAATACACTAATATATGAATCAGTTTAAAACATATCTATCTTCGCTATCTATCTACAAAGAGAGAGAGAGAGAAAGAGTGTTACATTATTACAGTTTTTCTCGTCTGCGAAATGGGCAAAAATCGGAGTGACGTCATCTTGCACTCAGGGGCGTATCCATATTTTTCTCCAATTAAATGTATAAGAATGTCCAGTCCTCTAAATATTGAACATTATTGTTCATGGCTGTGACATAAACTAAAGGCTATTGGATATTCTAAAAAGGGACGTGCCTTGATGCACCCCATTTCAAACTGTTTAAACCTGCTATTCTTATACAGGCAACTATATAATTGGGAAAAGATGCAATGATCATCTGTGCCCAAGAAAGTCTATAATACATGGAGAAAGCAGTCAGTTTCTCTAATAATTATAGAGTCTTCAAAATTGTCTGACACTGGTAAAGCATCGTTGCTATGCAACAAAAACAGCACTCTGCAATGGGAACTGTGCGTGTGTATATGCTGTTTGCAAAAAAAATACACAGCTTTTAACAGGGAAAGGTGCTTCTTGCTGCCAAATGGTATGGTTATAGCATTGTTAACCAGTCAAATGTTGACCCTTTTTTCCCATGCCAGACATAGTCTAGATAATCAGCAGATTCTAATTGAAGTAAGTTTTATAGTCTAGTGGGCAGTGCGCCATAGGGTACTGTTGTTTTTTTACAGAGCCTATGACTTTCAGAGAGACAGATAAGGCTGCACAATTTGGGTGAAAAAACTTAAAATATTCTAAGAAAAAGTTTGTGTTTGATTTTAATAAATAAATAAGCTATTATTTATTACAGCAAGATAAGGTTTGCTGTGATTGTTTGTAGGGATGCAGTATTTGGCCAAAAATATTGAGATTCATATATCAATATGACTATAAAATAATAATAATAATGATTTACTACTAAATAAAAAATAAACAAAATAAAAAATGGTGCTGCTATTGTAATATTTCACTGTAATATATAAAAAATGGATATTTAAGGAAACACAATATTAAAAATGATTTTATTTCACAACTGTAAAATTACCGTACTAATATTTATGTCTTAATTTTCAAATGTTCAGTTTGTCGGTACAACAGCAGGGAGCCCGTAAAGTTTCACTTTTGGTTTCAACAGCCAGTTTATAAGCAATTCTCTTTGAAAGTTTGGGAATGTGGTTCTTAAATGCACGTTTATAAGCGACCCAAACTCAGAGCAAATTTACTGATGAGTTTATGTAGAGCAGCATTTCCTGTGAACTGAGACGCTGAAAACACTGGATCGTGAGCTGTTCGTGTGTAAATGAAAACAGTGCAGTGCTTCACTATGAAACATATTGTGCGGTTTGACCTGAATTAATATATATATATATATATATATATATAAATATTAATTAATAGACGGCAAAGAATAGCAGAGTAGTCTTGCAAGCACTGTAGTCAATGTATTTTTTGCATATATTGTTTGCATTCATGAAATCATTTTTTTTCCCCTGTGGTTTTCATGCTTTCCTTTGCCTAAAGTGTAATAGATAACAATAAACCTCTTTAAGGTGATATAACAATTAAGTGTATTCATTATATGTTACAGTATTGATTCTTCTGAAGAATGGGAGCCTCTCAGGCGCTCAAAACTAAAGAGGAACTCATCCTCCTCGCCTTCATCGTCTTTACCACGCCGGAGAGGACGGCCACCTAAAACTGCTTTGAAACCCTCCCCAGCAGCACCAGCAATGGCCCGCACGCCAAAAAGAACCCCAGCCATCTCCTTACCTCGACGGAGAGGCAGACCGCCTAAAGACAAATCTAAAGCCAAGCTCTTTCCCAAACCCAGCCCATATCCAACGATAGTGCCTAAACCCCCCCCTTATGCCACGCTGATCCCTAATTCCTCCATTAAATTCGGCCCTCATTCCACATCCACCTTTACACTTAGCTCTAATTTCACTCCTATAACCCTTACCAATGCCGCCTCCTCCATTAAACTGAACCCTAATTCTACACCCATACTCATCTCTAATCCCGCTTCCACTTTTAAACTCAGCCCGAATTCCACAGCTGCGTCCCATCAAGCACCGATAGCCACGCTCATCTGTACACCAACATCAACAGGACTTCTGTTAGACGGCGACACCAACGAGATCAGGCCGGTGAAGGAAGAGGAACCATGGGAAGAGAGGTGAGTAAATGCATGAATAAAAGAATTTCCATTTATTTACTTATTTATTTATTTATTTACATTTGGTTTACAGTGTAATGTATTGAAGCCTTTCTGCCAAAAAAAAAAAAAACTCACTATTTGGAATTTTTCTTAGAATTTTTCATATTTGTCTCAGAATTCTGACTTTTTTTCTCATAATTTTTTGTTTACATCACGCAATTTCTTTTTTTTTTCTTTTTTTTCCCACCTCAAAGTTTATATTTGCAAGTTTATATTTATACATTTGTGAATTTATATTTCACAATTTGTTCTTTTTTCTCAGAACTGCGAGTTAAAAACTTGCAAATGTGAAATTGTGAGTTTATATCTTCTGAATATTTTTCTGACAATTATGAGAAAAAAAATCATGTCTGAATTGTGAAATAAAAAGTTGCAGTTACCTTTATTTTATTTAGATTTTTTGGTGGGTTCCATAGTAGTGACCTGGACACATTTCAATCATTCGATACATTTTTTTTCTCTTTGTTTTGCCTTTTTTTGTTGTTGAGAAATTAATATTAAGCAAGGAAACAATTCATCAAAAGTGACAGTAAAAACATTTATAATGCTACAAAATATTTATTTTTCAAATAAACGTAAAATAATAATGAAAATCATTGTATTACTTGAGCAGCAAATCAGCGTATTAGAATGATGCACTTTGAAGAATCACGTGACACTGAAGACTAATGATGCTGAAAAATTCAGCTTTGATCAAAGCAATAGTTTACATTTTAAAATATATTTCAGTAGAAAATGGCTATTTTGAAATTCACAATATCAATTTTTACTAAACAAATGCAACCTTGTGAGCATTAGAGGCTTCTTTTAAAAACATTAAAAAATTCACCAACCCCAAACTTTTGAACGATAGTGTAAATTATGCGACATGCATGCATAATGAAGCATCTTTGGTTTGTGTTACAGTGTGGATGCTATTGAAGAATGGCCTATTACAACGAAAGAAAGCCTAGAGCGTTCAGAATCACCAAATGCAAAGAGGCAACGACTCTCATCTCCGATCCCACAATCCACAACACCTCCACGGACAGACAGACCCTTGAAGCACAGCTCAAAAACTACCCCTAGTCCTCTGCCTGAACTTGCACCCATAGCCACTTCTGATCATGTGCCCACTTCTCAACCCACTCCCACAACCATCGATGAACCATTGACCGCTATACCCACATCTGATCCCAACCCTAATCCTGCACCCATCAGGCCTCGGGCCGACAGCGACATCAACAGCGACCTTGATGGCGACAGCGACGAGATCAGTGATTCAGGGAGGGAAGAGGAACTGTGGGAAGAAGAGTGAGTAAGGAAGTCTTGCATTTATTGTACATTTTTGTCATTCAAGTTTATTAGCACAGGAAACATTTTTGCATCTAATAAAAAGGTCTCGTGATACATTGAACTTGTTTGCTAAAGATGCAAGACATGGTCGCAGTGGTCAAAAGCAAAAACATTGTGTGTGAACAGCCATAGTCACTTTTTTTATACAAAATAAAATTCTATACAATGAAAGCAATTGCTTTCTGTTCCTGTTTCTCTCTTATTTTTAAAATACAAAACCTTGAAGATTCTTGAAAGGGTTATGTCAATAATATTTCAAGATAAACACTTGGACTGAAGCTGCTTAGATTTACTTGATTATCCATACATCCTTTTAGAAATATCATGTTCAAATGTGAGTATCAAATATGATCACCAGGCTTTTGAGGAACATTTATTTTCCTTTAACTTTCAGTTTCCTTTAACTCTTATTTATTTCTTTAACTCTCAGTCATCATTGTATTGGATTGTATTGTATATATTGTTCTCCACAATAAAAATTACAGAGCTTTGATCATAAAGGATTCCCGTGAGTCATTAGAAAGTCTCAAAAATCTGAAATTTGATTAAAATGTCTTAAATATGTGTATTCTTTTCTGATAGGCATTAAGTTTTGAGTTGAGGTCTAAAATCTAAAAATATAGCAGTTTAGTGCAACTCAGTGTTGTTATTGTATGTAGTCTTATTTACATAAATAACATTTTGCACGCTTCTGTTTAATTTAAATAATCTTTAAAAAATTATGTATTGTTTTTTTTTTTTTTTTTTTTTTGTTTTTTTTTTTGAGCTTGATCTTTCATGTGCAAGAGTGCTTTTCCTAAATATTAGCACGATTGCAAATGTGATGTAGATTTAATAGTTCAATAAACCACCAAAAAATAAATACAATGAATTTAGTATATATTCAATGTATTTTTAATCAATTTTGAGAAAGGAAACTTTCCAAATGAAACCACAGCAGATAAGCAGAACAGTTGTGCATCTCTGAGCAACACAGCAGTGCTTTATTATTGAACGAATTGGTGTTTGGAAGAAATCAGTTTAATTATTAATTCACTCATAACGCGGTGACTTGCCAACATCTACTGCAGTTTTACATTTTATTTAAAGTGCTGGTACCTTTTAATTTCAATTAAATATTTAATAAAAACAGCCTCATAGCATTATATTTATGCAGTGAATGCATTCAAAAACTTGCTCCGCAAAATGTTGTCTAATTGTCTGTTGTCTAATCAACAAAAACCCCAAACATATGGAAATATAATTTTTTTTTGTCAGCATTGCACTGTTCTAACATATAGTATTAATTTTTATTTCTTGGTGTCCTAAAAAGGTCTTAAAAAGCCTTAAATTTGACTTTTAAAAATGTGCAGCAACCCTGTCATAAAACTAAGCATTAAATTATCATCTTACTAAGACATTATTGGTAGATATAGAGTGACAACTGATATTTATATTTAGCTTACCTTTTGGCCATATAAATATCAGAACCTGCACCAAAATGCATATTCTTGTTCAGTTTGGGCCTCTGAATAAATTTGTGGTGTTTTTTTTTCCTCCTGGAGTACAAGTCCTATATATATTATCCTATATCATACTGTATGAGCAATAAAAGCCTGATGTATCAAATGTGATACTCGACTAAAACGCATGCAAACTTATTTATTTATTCATTTTGTCTAAAGGTACAATAAACTGTTCCATTACAAAAAAAAGTGGGAAATATTTTTTTTTATTATTATTATTTCATGTAAGGCTTTATAGGGTTAACCCAGATTCTAGTTACTAGTTTTCAGTTGTTGTTATTGTGGCCACTGAGTCCATGCATATAAAGTGTGTTTGTTTTGTATTACAGTCTTAATTCTGGTGACGATTGGAACCCTCTTCTGGAAAGTCCGGATCGTTCAAAATCCCCTGCATCAGCTCAATCTCCAAGAATAGGCAACCCTCCTACACCTACATCATCAGGACCGATAGACAAACTCTCTATATCCACGTCTGAACCTGATTCTGAAGCCACGCCCACACCCACTTTTGAAGCCACCACTTATCCCGCCCCTGAAGCCACTCCCACAACCAACCATAATTCCACTCCCGTACCCATCCCTAGTCCAGCACCCACATTACCACGAAAGAGAGGCCGGCCCCGAAAGCATGCTTTAAAACCCAACCTCATACTTAAACCAACCCCTGATCCTGCTCCTACAACCTTCCCAAATTCATTACCAGCTGCTGATTCCACTCCCGTAACCATCTCCGATCCCTCCGCTGATCCCATTCCGGCATCAAGTTTGGATCCCGCTCCTAATCCCGTAATCTCCACCAATTCTGAACCCAATCCCGAACCTGCTTCCACATCTGAAGCTATGCCGCAACCTGCTTCGACCGAAGAGAAATCGAAGCCCGTCACAACTCCTTATTCACAAAGCCAAACCAGAGGCAGGTCATGTTCTGCCTTGGATTCACCTTGGACGAAAGTTGACAGTAAGCCAAATAAGTGGCTTGACATCACCAATGAGGATGAGGAACCGGTACTACCGAATTTCTCTCCCAAGCGACCTCCAGGTCCACAGCTCACGACGGACTCAACGTATACACCCTTACAGTTGTTCCAACTCTTTTTCACCAACTCTGCAGTCAAGACAATCGTCCGAAACACCAACAGCAATGCCGAAAAGAGAGTAAAAGCTGGAAAGAAGTTCATCTGGGTACCTCTAACTGTAGCCGAGTTCTACTCGTATGTGGCGTTAGTTGTCTACATGGGACTGGTGAAGGCGAAGTCAATTGCAGACTACTGGGCGAGAAAACGAATGTACAATTTCTCATACCCGCAATCCATCATGTCCCGAGCAAGATTTCAGGCCATCTCCTGGAATCTTCACCTCTGTGATCCTCAGGAAGACGAGGAGAACAACAAAAAGAAAGGCACCATGGGTTATGACCGGCTGCTCAAAATCAAGCCTCTGTACACAGACGTTCTTTCGGCGTGTGGGAAACACTTTCACCCCAACAGAGAGATTCTGGTAGACGAGAGAATGGTCGCTACCAAAGCTAGGATTGGACTCAAGAGATATATGAATGACAAACCAACTAAATGGGGCTACAAACTCTTCGTTCTTGCCGATTCGTCCTGCGGGTACACCTGGAATTTCTTCGTGTATGAAGGAAAGACTTCAACGTCGTCGGGGAAAGGCGCTGGGTACGATTCGGTAATGAGACTACTGGATCACAAGGTCCTCGGCGAGGGTTATAGGTTATACATGGACAGTTTCTACACCAGCCCGACTCTTTTCTTGGATTTGTTGCAGAACGACATCCTCGCTTGTGGCACGTTGCGCCATGCCTCCAGTTTACCGAAGGTCAATGATCTGAGCGGAAGATCTGAATTAGGATCCATCCGTTGGTGTCGACAAGGTCCTCTTCTGTTCGTCAAATGGATGGATGCGAGAGAAGTCCTCATGTGTTCCTCGATTCACAAGGCGTTCACGGGGGATACTGTCACCAGGAGCGCCAAGGGTTCTGATGGGGTTTGGAGAACACGTCTAATTCCTGTTCCATCCGCTGTGAAGGACTACAGCAAATACATGGGAAGCGTTGATCTCTCAGATTCCCTCATAGAGTATTATAACGTCCTCCACAAAACCACAAAATGGTACAAGACCTTCTTCTTTCATTTTCTTGACATCGCAGTGGTCAACAGTTTCATCCTTCACCAAGAATTGGCGAAAGCTCAGAACAAGGTTCCTCTCAACCATAAATTGTTTAGGGAAACTCTTGTTTCTGAACTCGCACGTGCCGGCAGATGTAAGAATCCCTCTGCTGCCAAAGATCCCTCAACATCTGCCACGCCGGTCTCCACAAGAAAGTCGGCACACGTGCCTTCAACCCCTACTGAAACGAATGCACACTCGCCGTCCGACACGGAGTCGTCTCCCCCAGCCTCACCTGCCCAGACGGAGCGATGCTATCCGGAGTATTTCGGTTCTGATGCTACGCATGGGAGGCGAGTTTGTGTGATGTGCAAACTGCAAGGAAATAAAGTCAAGACTCCCATATACTGCTCCCACTGCAAGGTGGCATTGTGCTTCGTGTCGTCACGTAACTGCTTCAAGAAATGGCACATGGATTATCACCTGGAAGATTTGTAGATATGTTGCATGTTTGGGTTTTTTGAGGCCTTTTATGACCATTTTTCATTTTGTATGAACTTATTTGTATAGTTATGACTCTATTAAATACAACTACAGCTGATATAGTCTCGTGTTTTCTGTTTGCATCTTGGTGTAAATTTTTATCAGGTGCCATTTCTACCGAATAAGGGCACTGCTGAAATCCAATGTTCATCATAAAAAGAAATGTTTACGTAAAGATGAAGTGTGTCTTTTAGTTGTATCTTAGTTCAATGAAATCAACTGTAAGTATGTTGATTTCCCTGGAAGGTGTAACATGGACTTATCGAATAATTGATCAGTTTGAGGATCTCAACGAGCCTAACACAACAACATTGACTCATTGATGTCAGGAAAACTGTTTGATAAGTAGTTATTTAAGTATCATTGAGATTGTTAATATTAACAATCTCAATAATATATTAATTGTTAATATTTTGGATTATTAACAAAATATTAACAATTAATATATTAATTGTTAATATTAATAATGTTAAAAAATATTAGTAGTCTAGTTGAGTATTCTAAATGATAGTAAAAAATGATAGTAGTCTAGTTGAGTATTCTAGTGTTTTTTAATTTATTTTTTTTATTTTCTGATCTGCCATACAAGATTCACAATCATGACCAGCATTTGTTTTGTACTTTTCTTCCTGTACTTGTGGCGTAACTGTAGGTGTATATAACTTGTGCATTTTTAAAGGTTGATATTTGTTGATTTAAATACAAGTTGTGTGCTCATTCCAAACTTTAAACAATTGCAGTTTGGTCTGATTTAGTTATTAGTAAAATAATTATATTCTTGAGATAATTTAGGAAAACCTGCCAGGTAGGTATTTTCACCACATTTGATTGTAGGTATTTAAGGTTAAGATTACTATCTGCGATTTGAGGGATAATAACCTGCAAAAAATACCTAATGGTGCTATAAAAGATGAGAATTTTGTTTTATGTAATGATGGATGTTTCATCTGCAATAAGTTATATTGAGGCACAAGATGAGTGACAAAATCTTTAGAGAAAAAAAAAAAGACATTTTTAGGAATTTGTCAAATACTTGAAGTTGAATTAATGTGTTAAAACATTTGTGATCTAGAACAGAAAACTGAGAATCAGGTATTACGTTGTGATTGTGATTCTGTGTGATTTATTGCATCATATTAGAATTTATTGGCCTAAACCCCATTAATTTCTGACCCTGCCTAATATAATGCAAAAAAAAAAGTTGAACACTTAAGTCTAATTACAAAACATACAGGTGCATCTCAATAAATTAGAATGTCGTGGAAAAGTTAATTTATTTCAGTAATTCAACTCAAATTGTGAAACTTGTGTATTAAATAAATTCATTGCACACCGACTGAAGTAGTTTAAGTCTTTGGTTCTTTTAATTGTGATGATTTTGGCTCACATTTAACAAAAACCCACTAATTCACTATCTCAACAAATTAGAATATGGTAACATGCCAATCAGCTAATCAACTCAAAACACCTGCAAAGGTTTCCTGAGCCTTCAAAATGGTCTCTCAGTTTGGTTCACTAGGCTACACAATAATGGGGAAGACTGCTGATCTGACAGTTGTCCAGAAGACAATCATTGACACCCTTCACAAGGAGGGTAAGCCACAAACATTCATTGCCAAAGAAGTTGGCTGTTCACAGAGTGCTGTATCCAAGCATGTTAACAGAAAGTTGAGTGGAAGGAAAAAGTGTGGAAGAAAAAGATGCACAACCAACCAAGAGAACCACAGCCTTATGAGGACTGTCAAGCAAAATCGATTCAAGAATTTGGGTGAACTTCACAAGGAATGGACTGAGGCTGGGGTCAAGGCATCAAGAGCCACCACACACAGATGTGTCAAGGAATTTGACTACAGTTGTCGTATTCTTCTTGTGCGTCTTACCTGGGCTAAGGAGAAGAAGAACTGGACTGTTGCCCAGTGGTCCAAAGTCCTCTTTTCAGATGAGAGCAAGTTTTGTATTTCATTTGGACACCAAGGTCCTAGATTCTGGAGGAAGGGTGGAGAAGCTCATAGCCCAAGTTGCTTGAAGTCCAGTGTTAAGTTTCCACAGTCTGTGATGATTTGGGGTGTAATGTCATCTGCTGGTGTTGGTCCATTGTGTTTTTTGAAAACCAAAGTCACTGCACCCGTTTACCAAGAAATTTTGGAGCACTTCATGCTTCCTTCTGCTGACCAGCTTTTTAAAGATGCTGATTTAATTTTCCAGCAGGATTTGGCACCTCCCCACACTGCCAAAAGCACCAAAAGTTGGTTATATGACCATGGTGTTGGTGTGCTTGACTGGCCAGCAAACTCACCAGACCTGAACCCAATAGAGAATCTATGGGGTATTGTCAAGAGGAAAATGAGAAACAAGAGACCAAAAAATGCAGATGAGCTGAAGGCCACTGTCAGAGAAACCTGGGCTTCCATACCACCTCAGCAGTGCCACAAACTGATCACCTCCATGCCATGCCGAATTAAGGCAGTAATTAAAGCAAAAGGAGCCCCTACCAAGTATTGAGTACATATACAGTAAATGAACATACTTTCCAGAAGGCGAACAATTCACTAAAAATGTTTTTTTATTGATATTATGAAGTATTCTAATTTGTTGAGATAGTGAATTGGTGGGTTTCTGTTAAATGTGAGCCAGAATCATCACAATTAAAAGAACCAAAGACTTAAACTACTTCAGTCTGTGTGCATTGAATTTATTTAATACACGAGTTTCACAATTTGAGTTGAATTACTGAAATAAATGAACTTTTCCACATTCTAATTTATTGAGATGCACCTGTACAAAGAATCAGAAAACTTAAAACAAGACAAACAGTAATGCAAATTTGTTGGGTAATGTTTTTAATTGCCAGGAAAATTATCTTTATTATGACCTTGACATGTTTTTGTGATCTTAATTCATAGGATTTTGGTATTTGTTGCAGATTAGATTTGGTTTGAAAACAGATCCGTCTCGTACTATTAGACAGTGAACATTACTATATAATGTTTTGTGTTTGTTTCTCTGGTTTACATTTCATTTGGTTATTTGTTTTATATTTCTCAGTCCCTGCGAGTGCTGTGTTCCTCAGATCTTAAACCATACATCATCTTCATCAGGCCTTCCCCTCCTTCTCCTTCTCCTCCTCCTCCTCCTCAAGACCGATTCTCCACCCTGCTGACCAGAGGAGTGAAGAAACACATGGTCTTCAAGATACACATTTTTCCTTTATATCATTTACACTAGAAGTCAACTATATATATATATATATATATATATATATATATATATTAGTAAAAATATTTAGTGAATAGTACATATTTATATATACAGTAAATAAATGCATATATTTTTTTAATTATACATTTTTAATTCTGTATGAATTAGGTTTTTGAGAACATAATATTTCACACCAGATTTCTCTTTCGAGGAATTGACAAAACAATAATTGTCATGTTGTTTCCTTTGCGCAGCCTGAGGATGTGAGAGAGACCTTGGAGAAAGTGCGTGAGATGGAACACAGCTATGGTCACTTGTTCGATGCGGTCATCACAAACACTGAGCAGGAGAAGAGCGTCTCTGAGCTGCTGAGACTCATTGACAAACTGGACATCGAGCCGCAGTGGGTCCCTTCAGCCTGGGTCAGCTAAAAACACTTTTTGTTCAGAAGAAATTATGTGTTTTCCGTGTTGAAGGCTAGAAATGTTCTGATGATGAGCTACAAGCGGTATGTTTGAAATGGCCTGCCACCATACTAATACTATTATTGCAGTATGCATATTGTGCATATTATGCTACCTTTTTATGTGTGTGTCTGCTTGTTAAAGGAATAGTTCACACCAAAATGAAAATTTCCTCACCCTCAGGCCATCCAAGATGTAGATGAGTTTGTTTCTTCATCAGATTTGGAGAAATGTAGCATTGCATCACTTGCTCACCAATTGATGCTCTGCAATGAATGGGTGCCGTCAGAATGAGAGTCCAAACAGCTGATAAAAACATCACAATAATCCACAGGAAATCCACACCACTTCAGACTATCAATAAACCTCTTGTGAAGCCAAAAACTACATGTTTGTAAGAAACAAATCCATCATCAAGACATTTTTAACTTCAAAACATTGTTTCTGGCTAAAATATGAGTCCATAATTCATAATAATGCTTCCACCAGTGGAAAAGTCCATCTACTGTTGTCTCTCACATCAAAATCCACCCACATATACTGTTTTCGACTGTTTTGGTTTGTAAACGGTGCTTGATCTGTGCAGATTTCTCTCCTGATTCAGACCAAACCACTTTTTCACTGAAGGAAGCGTTATTATGGATTATGGGCTCGTGTTTTAGCAGGAAGCAACAGTTTGAAGTTAAAACATCTTAATGATTGATCAGCTGTTTGGACTCTCATTCTGACGGCACCCATTCACTACAGATGATCCACTGGTGAGCAAGTGATGGAATGCTACATTTCTCCAAATCTGATGACGAAACAACCTCATCTACATCTCAGATGGCCTGAGGGTGAGCACATTTTTCAGCAAATTTTCATTTTTGGGTGAAATATTCTTTTAAACATATTAATTCATGAGAATCCATAAATTCAATTTATGTATTCACATAAATATAGCATGCTGTACATCATGTACAGTATGCAGCACACTATTTTTCCATTCCAAAGAAGCCTAAGATGCTGCAATATAGACTTCTATAAGATTTGTGGAGATTTCTGCATTATTGTTTTATTACAGTATTTTGTGTTTGTAGTATTTGACTTCTAACATTTCCATACCTGTAAAACAAAAAAACAAAAACAAACAAATTATGTTCTAAACATAGACACATATCATCAGAATATTTCCTCAGCATGGAGGATATTTGTGAGCAGTTTCATATAGCTTTAAATCTATTTCCATGTTCTTATATCAGTAAGGTTATGTATTACACATTAATGACATTGCTGAATGTAAAACTTGTTGAATGTATAATTTGACAATACCTAAATCAAAACTAATGTTAAAATTGTTTTTCATTAAAAAGTTATTTTAAAAAGTTAAATGGTGTAATGGTATATATGCAACGATTGATAGTTTGAGTGCAAAACCACTGAAGCAACTCTTCTTTTCTTGCTTTAACATTTATTTTTGCATTGAAATGTAGTGAATATGTGAATTAGATTTTTTTTTTTTTTTTTTTTTTTGTAAATTTTAATATAATATTGTTTGCAGGGTTGCTGCAGGATTTTTAAGCTCAAATTTAAGACTTTTTTTAAGACCTTTTTTAAGACCTGCACAAATAAAATTAATACCATATGAGCAGGGTAGGGCAATGTCTATGATAAAGTATTAAACTGTAAAATGACATTAAAAAGCATGATTTACAGTTCAGATAGAAGTTTTCACAAAAACAAAAAGTTTTATAAAATGATACACTTAACATTTCAGCCTTTAAACCATTTTTTAAGAAAATGGATGAGTCAAAAGTATTAATTATTATATTAATTTAAACAATTATTATCAATAAATTATTATATTAATTAAATAACATACAAACACATTTCACTGTTTAGATTTTTATAATTAATTATCTTCTTATCGATCCACCAGTTCACATTTACAGCTCTGCGTGTTTGCAGGGTAAAAATATGGGTTGATTTTCGCATTGGTCTGAACAAAAACAACCCAATGTTCCTGCAATACTGGAGGCTGCAGTTCTAGGATTTCTTCTAGGAAGAATGCAGTTCTTTTTCTAGGAAACTATTCATGTTATCTTTCCATCTTATTTTTAATGTAAGAGCTAGCATGAACTGTTTGAGGGGGAGTCAGCAATCTCCATTTAGCCTTTTTAGCTGTGCAAAACAGTTCATTGTGCTGCTGGATGTTGTAAATTAGTATTTGTATTCAAATTATTTTACATTTATTAAAGTACTAATAATCACACAAATTTGTACCGCAATTGTTTTACCATTTACTGAATTTTAAGTGTGTCACACATCAGATGTGAAGCGCTGCGACTAATGAACTGAAGTCTCACACAAACACAAGTCTTTCTTTCCAAGAAAACTGAATTTAAAACCAGAATATATAGAACATATTGAAATAAATTAGGTTAAATATTTCAAGAGGGTTACCAATGGGTATGTTTAGGGTTAGGAGTTCGTTAGGACAATAATTAAGTGTATACAATTAAACAACTACATAATTACTTAAAAATAATAATATACAGAATTGAATAGCAAGTGCTATAAAATAGTATGAGCCACTAATGTTTAGTCATTTAGCAGATGCTTTTATCCAAAGCCACTTACAAATGAGGACAATGGAAGCAATCAAAATCAACAATAGAGCAACAACATGCAAGAGCTATAACAAGTCTCAGTTAGTTTAACACAGTACTCGTAACAAGTTTTTTTTTAATTATATAATAAATAAAAAGAAAACAGATAGAATAGAAAAAGATTAGAAAAGCTAGTGTTAGTTTTTTTTTTTTTTTAAGAAAACAAGCAGTAAATGAATAGAGTGCAAGTCTAAAAGGGACAAGTTTTTTTTTTTTTTTTTGTTTTTTTTTTTTAAGAATAGAATTAGAATAGAGAGCGCTAGAGATAGAGGGTCAAATATAGAAGGAAGAGGTGTGTTTTTAGCCGTTTCTTGAAGATGGCTAAGGACTCAGCTGCTCTGATAGAGTTGAGCAGGTCATTCCACCAGGAGGGAACATTTAATGTAAAAGTCCGTGAAAGAGATTTTGTGCCTCTTTGCGATGAACAATAAAGCGATGTTCACTTGCAGAACGCAAGTTTCTAGAGGCACATAAGTCTGAAGTAATGAATTTAGGTAAAGGGGTGCAGAGCCAGTAGTGGTTTTGTAGGCAAACATCAATGCCTTGAATTTTATGCGAGCAGCTATTGGTAGCCAGTGCAAATGTGACGTTCTTCATTCTTTCTTACATTCTTTTTGGCTCAATAAAAATTAATCTAGCTTTTGCGTTCTGGATTAATTGTAAATGTTTGATAGAACTGGCTGCAAGACCTGACATAATACATACATACAAAAAATAAATAAATAAAATAAAATAATTAAAACAAACAAACAAACAAACAAAAAACTATAGGGTCCTAGAAATCCAGTTCTGAAACTACAGCCTCCGGTATTGCAGGAATACCCTACTCACAGCAACAGCCTTATTCATGCTCTGCCAGCAGGAGGCGCTTTAGAACTGTTTCCGCGGTAACAGCAGAACACAAAGCAGCGCAGCACCGGACTTTGAAACGTGCAGCGCTCATATTTATTTATAGCCTTTCAAAGTTTAATCGTCATATTAAGCTGTATCGCGATTCTGGTCTGTACCCAAATTTAAGACCTCTTGACATCATAATTAAGACTTTCTTGTACAATTTAAGACTTTTAATGACCTTAAATTTGATAAAGTAAATTTAAGACTTTTTAAGGACCCGCGGGAACCCTGTGTTTGATATAATGCAGCATTCTTTATATTTATATATATATATATATATATATATATATGGAAGCCCTTTCCGCCACTGGATAAAAAAAAAAAAAACAAAAAAAAAAAAGAGAGGTAATTCCTTTTTTTCCTCACAATTGAGTTTTTTGTTTCTGCCACATAAAAAAAAAAAAAAAAATTTTTTTTTCAATTTTAATCACAATTCTGACATTTTTTTCGCAATTGCTGACTTCTTAAAATTTTGTTTATATATCACAATTCAAGAAAAATCTCAGAATTGTGATATTAAAAAACTGCTATTACCTTTATTTTTTATCCTGTGGCAGAAACAAGCGTTCAAAACCTTCAGCTGATTGTAAAAGTTTATAGTCAACATGCATTTGCAACCCATTTTAAGCCTATAATGTGAAATACCGAAAGGCTAGGAAATCTCAGCACTTCAACAGTGTACATCACACAAACTAATCAACAGCAAATGACCATTTACAACATTTATTGAAATTAAATTCACAGGAAGTGAAATCTGAGTACACATTTGCATTGAGAACAAACAACTGGGCATGTAGAAGAATCTGGGCTGATGTTCGGTAAGGACTGTGTCAACACTGAACTGTTTCTGCTCAAAGTCAAAGAGAAGCACGGTACGTCACAGAATATTCTCAGTTATCACACACCAGCTAACGGAGAAGATTGTACCGGTTTAACATGCATGCAATAAGACTGGAGTGTGGAATGATCATTTTAATTCATTTGAACTACTTTACAGGTTTTCTTTTCTGTTCAGACATAAAAAAACCCTTGCACTATAAACAGTTTTATGGATTCAGACGATCGACCTAAACATTTTTACAGCGTCTGTGATATATATTCTATTCATCCTAAACAAAACAACGTGACACGGCACCAACATACACACAAAACAAGAGCTTGCTCTTTTCATGTAAAGCTCGGCCTTGCAGGCTCAAAGAATAAATATGACGTGGTTTGCGGCTTCATTCAAACAGCAGGTCCTCGTCGGCCTCTTCGTTCAGCATGTTCACAGGCTCTGTGATCGGCCCCAGTGCCGCCAAACGCTGGGCGATCTCCTTCTCCGTCTTCTCACGGAGCTGCTTCTTCTTCTCCTGGATCTTCTTGAGTCTGCGATGGGAAAACGGGAGGATGAAGGGTTGGTGGATATTCTGAATATCTTATTTTGGACTGTATTAATATTATATATAATATTCCTTTAGATAACGTTAAAATAAATATTAGATTAATATTTCATTTGAACTGCCAAAAACATTCTGTGTATCAGGGTCACCATGGGTGCTTAAAAAGCCTTATGTTTTATTAAATTTAAGGTCATAAAAATCTTTAAAAATGGTGTAACTAAAGTCTAAATGATCATTTTAAGAGGTCTTACATTTGGGGATGGAAAAACAGGAATCACAATGCTGCCTAACGTGATTAACTTCAAAAAATTAGTATTAATTACACTGGAATGCTTTGCCTTTCTAAGTCAAAACACAATCATTAACATGCATTTATGACAAGCAATTATGAATTTATTTAATGATGTTTCTATTGATATAAGTTGCAGATAGTTGTTACAGTACATATTATCTCCCTCATTCTGAAAGAGCAAAATAAAATTCTAAATTTGATTTTCAAAATAAGAGTCCTGGTGCATTTTGGGATTGTTTATCAAGGAACAAATAAGAACATTATTTAACATGTTCAATATATAGATTTTACTGGTATCAGCACAATAATCTGGTTATTCCCATTCTTTAAACAAATTATTATTGTATCTGCAAACTCCAATAACAGTCTACCTCTAATACATATTGATTTTTGCTACATAAACCAATTTCATATAGAGATCAGGGTTATTATAGTTAACTAAAACTAAACCAAAACCATAAAAATCATTCGGTTACTGCAAATAAAATAAACGTTAAATTAAAACAAAAAACCTGAAACTTATTTCAACTAGTTGACAAGGCAATATTCCCTACTTTCATTAAGTTTAAAGACTAAAATAACTGAAATAAATAAAACAGTTTATTTAAATAAAAAATTATATAGATATATTTAAAAAATACTATTAAAAATGTCAAAAACACACCAAAATTATTAAAACTTTGATTGCAATTAAAATGAAAACAAAATATAAACTAATTTTAAACTACAATAGTATCTCGATATTAAAATAACACTGATATAACTAAAGCAACACATGTTTGAAACAGTAGTATGCTACATTGTCGTCACATGATGTCGCTATATTGCACTGCGGTCTCACCTGTAGAATTCCTCTCGCTCCCGCTCATCCAGCTCAGTAATGATGTACGTGAGCGTGCGCTCGATCCTGGGAATAATCACTGAGAGAAAAACACAAGAGCGTCATGTTATAGTGCTTTTAAAGAAGCCTGAAGGTTTCGTTCTCTTCAGAGGTGGCTGTGAGATCTCACCGTGCTCGATGGCGTTCACACGGCGGTTTGTGATCTTGATGGCCTCGTCCAGCGTCACAAAAGAGGTCTGTGCATGAATGAATCACATAAAACATTGATTAAAAATGTTCTACATCAAAAAATTTTACATTTTCCTTTATGAATATGGATACACACATTCATACCTGCAGTGAGGCCAGCTCTACAAGAAGCTCGACTGCTTTGGCGTAGTTCCTCTTGAGCCGAGACAGCTGCTCTCCACCTCTGGCCAGACCAGTGAGCTCATAACCTGCAGAGAAGAAAAAATACATCTGAAATGATGATGTGTTCATATGATCTTCAGTATCATGCTTTTTCACAAGTATTTGCTATCACCCTCAGGCCATCCAAGATGTAGATGAGTTTGTTTCTTCATCAGATTTGGAGAAGTGTATCATTCCATCGCTGTCTCAGCAATGGATCCTCTGCAGTGAATGGGTGCCGTCAGAATGAGAGTCCAAACAGCTAATAAAATCATCACAATAATCCAAAAGTAATCCACACCACTCCAGTCCATCAGTTAATGTCTTGAGCAGACAAAAGCTGTGTGTTTGTAAGAAACAAATCCATCTTTAAGATGTTTTTCCACTTCAAACTGTTGCTTTCAGCTAAAATACGAGTCTATAATATAATAACGCTTCCTCCAGTGAAAAAGTGGTCTGGTCTGAATCAGGAGAGAAATCTGCACAGATCAAGCACCGCTTACAAGCCAAAACAGCTCTATACAAGTATGTGAGTGGATTTTGATGTGAGAGAACAACAGGAGATGGACTTTTTCACTGGAGGAACCGTTATTATGGATTCATTATGGACTCATATTTTAGCCAGAAGTTAAAACGCATTAATGATGGCAAATACGCAGTTATTCGCCTGAAAAGATGTTAACTGATGGACTGGAGTGGGGTGGATTATTGTGATGTTTTTATCAGCTGTTTGGACTCTCATTCTGACGGCACCCATTCGCTGCAGAGGATCCATTGGTAAGCAAGTGATGGAATGCTACATTTCTCCAAATATGATGACGAAACAAACTCATCTACATCTTGGCTGGCCTGAGGGTGGGCACATTTTCATTTTTGGCTGAACTATTCCATTAAAACATGAATAGAACAGGATTCTTACTGTCTCCTCCCTCCTGGTAATGCTCAAACACCGGTAGAGTAACTCCTGAGAACAAACACAGGTGACATTCATGATGAGGTGAGCAGTTACAGAAGAAATCTCACAGTTTTTTTGTTACTAAAAATGATTTAGCTAGTGAACCTGCAACATTGTCCTTTTTTGCTCTGACCTTCACCTGGGCCTTGTTCACGTTCTGAATGACTGTAGTACTGATGGGACAGAATTCAAACACATTCAGTGAGATCTGGTATCAGATTCTTCCTGTGATGCATCATAACTATGAAAAACATTGCTTTAATGAGATTTTTAACTACCTGAAGTCACCAGCAGCAAATTTGGCCTCAGCTAATGAAAAGGCGGCTTCTCTCATCACCTCTCCCATCAGCGTCTTAGTCTGAAAGATTAAAATAGTCACATCATTGTTAAAAAGAAAAACTCAAAAAATATAATTTTGAAAATAATATTAAATAAAAAAATAAAAAAATAAATAAAAATAAGCCACAAAAATAAAGTCAACATGTAAAATAAATAAAAATGTCTAAAATAAAAGCATAGGTATGATGTTATACCTCAATGATTTTTCTAAGAATTTGCCGAAATCGCATGGCCAGAGCATCAGCTTTCTTCTTCAGCAAACTCCGGCCAGTTTGAGCTCCTTTCAGTCGAGCTTTCATTATGGTCTGAGCCCTGATGCAACACACAATAATACATAATAAACAAACAGCAATATATACAGGCCATGAATATTAAGGGAAATTTATGACTAGTCATGCAATTCTCGATTATTAATTGTACATATTGCATTATTATAGGTTACAACCACTATATATACTTTGTATTTCTGTTCAGTATCTCTCAGTTCTGGTCAGTAGACTGTCGGGCAGTAAAGGGCTCACATGACTGTGAATAATATCACTTCCTCTTCTGAGTCCACTTAAATTACTGCAAGATTTAGTTTAACTTGATTTATATGCACATCTAGAATATTTTCATCCATCATATCGAGGTATATATTTATTACTCTACAAACAAAACGTATCTGCGTAATAATAGATTGGCAATATGATATGCGTGTTTACATTATATAACACGAAATTTATATAAAATACATCATATTTAAAATGTGTAAATGTACAATTCAGCTATATCATTAAAGTTTTTATATCATTAATGTATTTTTTTAATTATTACTATTTTTGTAAAATAATGTAAATTAAGCGTAATGCAGACGCTTTCTATAACTCTTTATCTCCGATCAATTAATAAATCATAAAACCTAGAGGATGCACGACTCCAGCGCATTCAATATCATCTCAGTTCGTGCTTTGAGATTCTAACTGCTTTCTAAAACCATAAACTGCTAAAATATGTTTATATCAAATGCTGTCACTCTGTTGTTTTCATGCACGATTGAAAATAATGAATCTGATTTGCCTTTATGAGCCGTAATACTCACATTCTAGAGGGAAAAATGTCGATCCGATCTTTTCCGGACATCTTTCTTCTTTATTGAAACACTGTATCAAACTTCTGAGACGCTTTGCTGTTGAAATCGTCAAATAGATCGTTTAAATACAGTGTCAAATTATTTAAATGATTATAGTACCATCGCTATGACCGCAGCTACAGCACGCAGGATTTGATCAGCTGACTGGAGGTCATGTGATCCTCCTGAACGCAGCGATTGGGTACGTCACTTCCGGGCGTGTATTCGTTCGTAGCCGTATTCACATTTCAAAATAACACTCAACAGTAATGACGGTAAAGCAATTTGTTTTGTTTCCCTAAAAAGAATTTGCACCTTTATTTAATTTATTTTGCTTAATGTTGTATTTATTTATTTTAATTTATTTTTTTTTATTTTTACTTTGGCTTGAAGAACTTTTTGACGGTGTCTGGTCTGCTAACAGTACATCCGTGTGTTATCGGAGGATATAAGATGATTTTTGACTTTAAAAAAAAAACCGGAACGACCGTAAGAAACAATCAGTATTCTTTAAAGAATAAAAGAATCTTTATTCTTTATATATAATCTGTTATATAGTTGAAATCTCCTCCTAAAAATATGCATAATTTTGCAGACTTTTATTTTGAAGTATGATTGACAGCGGCCGTGTTGACGCAACACCCCTGTTGTGTTCGCTGGTCGCTGCGGGCTTCATTCTCTCTCGGATCGCAGGATCAATGGGCAACTGACGCTCGCAGAAAACGACCGTTTCTAGAGATTTCAAGGGTTTAAAGTGAGCCGATTGTGACACCTGTCAGGTGGGATAGAGTTACCTTTACTTCCGTGATAGTTTGGCTCATGTTAAGCTCGTTTTTGCGATGATATGAGGGTTTTAATTGCTGCTGTCAAAACGCATGTGCCGCATGCGCGCATTTACTCCGCACTGATGAACAGATCAATAAATAGATTAATAGATACCTCAACAGATAAATAGATGGATAGATAGATGTACTTTTTATATCTTCAGCGAAATTAATATGTAAACTGTAAATTATGTGAACGTTACAATATTCATCAGAAAATTACACATCATGCAATATGCAAGATATCCAACAAATAATACAATATACAGAAAACTGTAGACCTGGGGGAAAATAAATAATAGAAATAAGATTAAAATAAGTAATAAAATTACATTGACAGATAAAATTGAGATTAAAATAATAATCACATTTTTAAAATACAAATAATACAGCTGACTGAAATAAACAAATACAAAAATGCATAAATGATCAATTAAAAAATAGACTGAAATAAAATAACGCACAGTACTACTATACTGAGCAGTGTTAATTTATTTGAATTGTTTTTATTAGTATTTTGAATCAGTTTTTATTTTTGTATTTATTAAATTTGTTAATTTTAGTAGTTTTATTTTATATATATATATATATATATATATATATATATATATATATATATATATAAGGTTAAACTAAATAAAAATGAGTAATATTGCCTTGGCAACTAGCTAAAATGAAAAGTGTGTTTTTTTCAGCTAATGTTCATTTCAAATAACATTTTTTTGATGGTTTTAATTTTTAGTTATTAACTATACTAAAAGCCTTTTTCGTTGATAGTGAGTAGCAAAGATATTTTTTGAATTATTTAAAAAAATAACTTAATACACTATTTTCATAAGTCATATTTAGAATATAAATGTATTTTTTTACAGTATAAATTGGTTCTTTATACATGAAAATATATAGCTGCCTTTTAAATTTTAGAATGGGGTCCCTCACATCAGAATAATCATACTTGGGTTTGTGTGGCATCTAAAAAATTGAAAAGCATTTGACTCTGTATCTAATAGGACTAATGGAAATAAATCCAACATCAGATCTGAAAAAAAATGAATGCAGTTAGTCTTGTGCTCAATAAAGAATTGCTAGTTATCACCTGCATTGTTTTGATATGGTCTCATTGTATATTTTTAACAAGCTTTTGTCTTCAAAGTCACATTAAAAAAAAAAAAAAAGTATTTGCAATTCTTTTACAAAAATACATTTCAAAAACCTCAAATTAAAAAAAAAAAAAAAAGCAAGTCAAGACATAAAATAAATAAAACCACCTCAAAAGCGCAAGAATGATGTGCATTTATTGTGTTGCACAGAGATGCCGGGCCTCAGCTGTAGGTTTTATCAGCACCGTTTCCCGGAGGTGGAGGATGTGGTGATGGTGAACGTTCGCTCCATCGCTGAGATGGGTGCGTATGTCAGTCTGCTGGAGTACAACAACATCGAGGGCATGATCCTGCTGAGCGAACTGTCCCGCAGACGCATCCGCTCCATCAACAAACTCATCCGCATCGGACGCAACGAATGTGTGGTGGTCATCAGAGTGGACAAAGAGAAGGGTGAGTCTGTCACAGACACAAGCATCAATACAGAGAGAGAGAGCTGCAGTCGGCCAGACGTGAACTTTTCCATTAAGAGCTAATATTTGCCCTCTGGAATTGATTTCCAGGGGCAATTTTTATAATTACTTTATTAATT
Organism: Spinibarbus caldwelli; assembly: GCA_039654775.1. NCBI lineage: Eukaryota > Metazoa > Chordata > Actinopteri > Cypriniformes > Cyprinidae > Spinibarbus > Spinibarbus caldwelli. The sequence continues at coordinate 32,152,797 of CM077240.1, forward strand.
GTATCTGTGTTGTCTTTAATATCAAATACTTAAATTTAACCAAATAATTAAATCAATCAGAACACTGTTACTAATAACAACAAACTTATTCACAAACGATTCATATATGCACGTCTACTGTTCAAAACTTTGAAATAAGATTTTTTATTTATTTTATTTATAGAAACTAATGCTTTTATTCAGAAAGTGACAGTAAAGGCATTTATAATGTTACAAAAGATTTCTATTTCAAATAAATGCTGTTCTTATGAACTTTTTATTCATCTGTGAATCCTGAAAAATAAAATGTATCACAGTTTACACAAAAATATTGGGTAGCACAGCTGTTTTCAACATTGATAATAATCAGAAATGTTTCTTGAGCAGCAAATCAGAATATTAGAATGATTTCTGAAGGATCATGTGACACTGAAGACTGGAGTAATGATGCTGAAAATTCAGCTTTACATCACAGCAATAAATTACATTTTACTATATATTCATTTAGAAAACAGTTATTGTAAATTGTAATAATATTGCACAGCATTACTAAAATATGCCAAACTCCAAACTTTTGAACAGTAATGTTTATATATAAAATATATATTTTTAAATTTACTTAAATTTTTAAAAATAAAAATCTCTCAGATCCGTTCAGCACTCTTATGAAGCAAAGCTTTTCATTAATTTTTGAAAATGTTTTTTTTTTCCTTTTGATTTTTCCTTATACTGTATCCTTTTTAAATGTATTTTAAGGTTCAGAGAAGAAAAACTCTAAAATAATTACACCAATCAGCTGTTTACAAGTTCTGTTTAAAATTGTATATCAGTTATACTTTTAAAAAACAGCAACTCATAGGGCTGCAATATTGATAAAAATCATTATTGTCGATTATGATGAGAGAATTTGTGAGCACAGAATTCAGTCAGTGAACGCACACACTCAACAAAACATTTAAGCACTGAACACTTTAAACACATCTGATTGGCTTGTTTTCAGCGCTGACCAATCTTAACAGTGCAGTGTCATCGCTGACTAATCGGAACGCCTCTTGATTGGTCATCGCGTTCAAAAGCTCAGCAGAAACATGCGTGATTGGTTGACAGTCTCAGTGCTACAAAAAAACAACATGCGCAGATCTAAATGTAATTCCGCAAATTGACAATTTTCATATATTTTCATATTTCATTTTAACCATGACAGACTTAACTAAAACCAGAAAAAAAAAAACTTGCTACATGTACTGCGTTAAGCTAACTGAGACTTGTTATAGCACTTGCATATTGTTGCTCTTTTGTTGGTTTTGATTGCTTCCATTGTCCTCATTTGTAAGTCGCTTTGGATAAAAGAGTCTGCTAAATGACTAAATGTAAAACTAAAACAGACATAGTTCAGTTGTGCAGGGTCAGTTTTTGCTCCTTAATCTTGAATTTGAGGGGCATTTTTGTCACAAGCCATCATTCAGTTCCAACCCTGGTTTTACATTTGAACGTTTTGGCATGTTTTTGTTCTTTAGGATACATTGATTTGTCCAAGAGAAGAGTGTCTCCGGAAGAAGCCATCAAGTGTGAGGATAAATTCACCAAATCTAAAACAGTGAGTATGCATTTTTAATTTTTTTTGAAAATGGAAGTAAAATGTAATGTTTTGTGGTTTGAAGATGTTGTTGTTGTGCTGCAGGTGTACAGTATTTTACGGCATGTGGCTGAAGTGTTGGAGTACACTAAAGACGAACAGCTGGAGAGTTTGTTCCAGCGAACTGCTTGGGTGTTCGATGAGAAATACAAGAAACCCGGATACGGCGCCTATGACGCCTTCAAACAGGCCGTGTCGTGAGTGTTCAACTCCTCAACTTTCAGTGACAACTCACTTTTTTTGAGATCAAAAAAGGTCACCTATGAGATTTTTGGGGGGGGGGGGGGGGTATAGGTATTGTATAGTATTTATTTTACCCTTTGTTTCAAAAAGTATGTCTAAAAGGTCTGACGTGGGAACGGTGAAGAGAGAGAGGACTGACATTTTGCATTTTATGTCATCATTGCGGTCTAATCAGCCAATATGGTCTTAAAGCAGCACTGTGTAACTTTTTCTGTGTTCAGAATTTGCAAAATGTATATAATGAGAGCGTACATCATCTTCCAGACTGCGTTTTTGTCTTATCCCGAATCACTACGGTACACTTATAATAAGTGCTTATATTCGGACTATTGTAGCCTGTTCGGGTTGTCACCGCTGCGGAGTAACACATACCTGCGTGAATCGCCATAGACATAAACTTAGAAAAGTAGCTCCGGTTAGAATATTCTTCCGCGGGATGCGTGCAGTTCTGTTTATTAACCGCTAGAGCGCCAAAAGTTACATATGCTGCGTCCCAATTCGCATACTATCCGTCCTAAATAGTATTCAAAAATAGAATTAGTATGTCCCAAATCATAGTATGTTTAAAAAAGTATGCCAAAGATTCCCGGATGGTCTACTACTTCCGGTTAGAATTCGAAGTGCAGATCGATGCACACTCTAACGGCTAATATTGCCCACAACACATTGCGCGGTGGACGAGGATTCGATTAGAACTACAAACACGCATAAAAAGTGTTAAAAACTACAAACATGGCGGATATGCGCGACCGACGGACAGGTAGAGAAAGGGATTTGAGTGATAAATAATCAATGTCTAACCTAATGAAAAAATATCAATTTAATGTTATCCACGTTATACTTCATCTGCAGCAACACTGTGAACTTTTATAATGATACGTTTGGTCATTAACTTTGAAATGCATCATTATGCAAATACATGAGCAGAGTTCTCGGCATGAAAGACCCGCGATGTGCTTCTTTATTTCTCTCCAGTACGGTAGGAAATCAAATTAAACAAAATGTGGATGATGTTAACTGTGACAAGATGATTGACAGGGCAGTTTAAACAGTTACAGGATGCACGTAACTAAGCAACAGAGCGTCCCTTAAAGAAGCAGCTGTGACGAAGTATTATGTCCCAAAGCTTGCCTACTATTCTGCTACATACTCAAAAGTATGTACTTTTTCTTCACAAAAAGAGTACATACTTTTAGGGCATAGTATATGTAGGCGAATTGGGACGCAGCAATAGTGTTGCTTTAAATAGCCTGCATAGCACTTCATCTTTTATATCAAGGGACTTTGACCAAATATATTCAATCTTGATAAATGTAAAATGTTGCAACAAGATGTTAGTTTGTTTGTTTGTTTGTTTTTTGGTGAAAAATGACAGTTTTGGACATATAAGGTAATAAAAATATTTTTAAAAATATCTTAAAGTGACTACAAATGAGCATGTAAAACAAATATCTTTAAAAGAAATTCTGCATGGAGCATGCTCTGAAAACAAAGCAAGAGTTTTAAGTGAACGAGAAAATGTTTTGCTTATTTACTCTGGTTTTATTTCCAGCGATCCGTCCATCCTGGACGGTTTGGATCTGACGGAGGAGGAGAAGGACATGCTCATCGACAACATCAACAGACGCCTCACCCCACAGGCTGTCAAAATCAGAGCGGGTACTTATCATCAAAATCTGCTGCACTTTTCACTATGCAGAAAATTACAGTGCAAAGTTATTATTAAGTATTTTAATAAGTTTAAAACCTTTTCTTTTTATTTTGTGGAGTAAATTTTTTTTTTTTATTATTATTTATTAATAATAATATTTATTATAATATATTAGTACTTTCATGATTTATATAAAAGCAAATTAGTAACAAATAATTTAATTTTATAATTTTTGTTTCCAAGCTATAATCCACAACCATAGCAAGTGTGTGTGTGTATATATGTATATACTTCTCTTTTCAAATATTCTCTGTAATTTTTTAAATGTTTTCAAATGCAAATTCAATGAGGCTTCAATGAGTTTGAACAATTCATACGCATACTGCTGCTCAAAATTTTGAAGTCAATAATTTTTCTTTTAAATGAGTAATTTTATTCAGCAAGGTATTTATCAAAAGGGGCAGTAAAATGTTTATAATTTTAGAAAAGATTTCTATTTTAGATAAATGCCATTTTTAGAACTTTCTATTCATCAAAGAATCCTGAAAAAAATATGAACATTGATAAAAAAAAATTAAAACTGTCATGTTAAAGTATAATAATATTTCACAATATTATTTTTTGAATGCCAAAATTTTGAACTTAGTGTTTGTATATAAGCATATATTTAGAAGAAAAATCAGTCTTTAAAAAATTCTCTCAGATCCACTGAACACTCTGTGAAGCAAAGCTTTGCATTGTTTTTCTTTTTAATGTTCAAAGGAGAAAAAAACAAATTAAATACACAATAAAAAAGCAGATTGAAATAAATAAAAATTGGATTAAAATCATCATAAAACTCATTAAAATAAAAAATAACAATTGATTAAAATAAACAATAAAAACATTTGATTCAAATGTATAAATTTGTAAAGTTCAAAAAACAAATATTTTGTTCTCCCTTTTATATGCCATGCATTATGTTCATGTGTGTTCAGTGTGATGTTTGCTTTGTCCCATGGACAGACATTGAGGTGGCGTGTTATGGATATGAAGGCATTGATGCTGTCAAAGATGCGCTGAGGGCGGGGCTTAACTGCTCCACAGAGGCCATGCCAATCAAGGTGAGATCTACTTCCCTTATATCCAGTCCTAGCAGCTTCATGAGCTGCAATTCTGTAATTAAAAGTGTGCATTTATTTCCTTTCAGATCAACCTGATAGCTCCACCGCGATACGTCATGACCACCACCACTCTGGAGCGCACCGAGGGTCTGTCAGTGCTCAACCAGGCCATGACCGCCATCAAGGAGCGCATCGAGGAGAAGCGAGGGGTCTTCAATGTCCAGATGGAGGTCAGACACTTTAGAGCTTCATACATTTACTAAATATCACAGATGATATATATGGTATACATGATGTTATTTACAATATACAGTAGATCAGGCAGGGTTCGTACGGGTGCTTGAAATCCTTGAAAATGCTTGAATTTTAACAGTGTTTTCAAGGTTTGAAAAGTGCTTGGATTTTGGATAAAGTCCTTTAAAAAAGCAGTTACATTGGTTTTATCATAATTCGCTTTCTTACAGAATATTGGAATTGTTTTTTTTTTTTTTTTTTTTTTTTTTTTTTAATACAAAATAAGCTACAGCTCCGCTGGAGTCAGCGCGTGCGGCTGTAGCGTGATCTGTCGGTCTTTATTGACGCGCGCCTCTGATGGAACAGAGTGGGAGATAAAAACACGTCGGGAGGTTGCCGCTTCAGTGAACGTTGGCTTGAAAACGACAAAAACAAATTATGGTTAAAATAATGAAAAGTCTCCTCTAAATTCTGCTTTTTTTCATGGGAGAGTTTGCGCTTTCTAGTCCTTTAAAAGGTAAGCAAAAGTGCCCATGCTCAGTTAAACGAAATATGTTAAGGCTATCACGATTAAAGGGAAATAATAAAATAAACATTTCAAAGTCAAAATGCAGTGCGGGTGTTTTTATGTTAATTTATCTCTGAAGTGAACCGACTGCCTTCAGAGAAGTTTCAATGGCATTTTCGTTTCATCTCACCGAGGTATAATATCTGATAAAGTAGCATTTATGAGCACAGCGCTGCTTTGTTTACAGCCGTTACCAGGGAAAAAACACTTTTTCACACAGGACCATGTGGGTTTGGATTTTGTTTTCCCTTCATAAAAAAAAAACCTTAATTTAAAAACTACGTTCTGTTTACTAGTTATATTTGATTAATATTTAAATTAGTTTGATGATCTGAAACATTAAAGTGTGACAAACATATAAAAAAAATCAGGAAGGGGGCAAACAATTTTTCACACCACTGTGTGTGTGTATGTATATATATATATATATAAGCACATACTACAAATAAATACTAATAAAATTGGTACATAAAATACATAAAGATTCAAATAAATAAAAATGAATTAAAATAAAATAAACAAAAAAAGATTAGAATAAATAAATGAATACACAGTACCAAGTATAAATAATAATTAGATATTTTTTTTAAATTCTTTCAGATCTATTGAATGCTCTGTGAAGCAAAGCTTTCTTAAACTATATTTTTTCCCTTTTTTTTTTTTTTTTTTTTTTTACAAAAATTAGGATTAAAGTAAATAAAGGCATAGTGCAGTACTACAGTGAGTAGGAAAAAACACAAAAATCCAATGCAGTAAATAAGCACATTTAAAGTATTTGCTCTGATTGCGTGTTTGTCTTCAGCCTAAAGTGGTGACGGACACAGACGAGACAGAACTGCAGCGGCAGCTGGAGCGTCTGGAGCAAGAGAACGCAGAGGTGGATGGCGATGATGACGCTGAGGAGATGGAGGCCAAAACGGACGAGTAGATCAACAACTGCTCCAGCACAGAAACCGTTCCGATGAACTGTTACCAACCACTGATGCTGCAGCAACTTCACTTTTACACAAACATTATAAAGCTGATTTCTGAACCGGTGGCCTTTTGACCCTTCACAACTCTGATCAATGTTAACATTTATGCTGATTCAATGATGCAGAGTGAAGACGGTGATTTTCTGTGAAGTAAAACCTGCTTCAATCTCAGTAAAATTCTGGATTCTTTAGCATCTGTATTTATTTACATATTGACATGCTGCAAAGCTACTGTTAAATAATATTTGAAAGTACGTATTGTGTGAAATTTTTGCTCAAAATATCTAACCAAAAACATACGAGTGAAAGTACAACTTTACATTGTACTTAAGCATTTAAAAAAACAAAACAGCAAAAATAAAAACTAGAAACGTTTTTAAATTTTTAATATATATAGTAAAATAATTTATATAAATTTAATTTTTAAAAATATTTTCAAATACATTATTTATTAAATTAATTATATTACTTGTATTAATTATTAAACGCCAAATGAATCAATCAATTAAAATGTTTTGTCAGACAGACACAAGCAAGGTTTGGTTGAGGAGGGAAAAAACTACTACATTGGTTGTTTGTCCCAGCAAATATTTAGGTGAATGAATGTAAATAATTTGATTAATATTAATTGCTTAGCCCAATTATTAGAAAACATTAAATTCATTAGTACATAATGTATATTAATGTTCAGTTAAACTCATTTTACGTCAAAACATTTTAGGTACTGCAAACTTTTCCAGTGCTTTTCAGTGTTATAGTTTACTAAAACTAAGAGCATAAAAAACATTTTATAAAATTGTATAAACACATACAGACACACACATATATATATACACACACACTAGTCAACATTTGAAGTGGATCAAATCCTTTCATCAAAGTTGTCCTAACTTTTTGAACTTTTTTGATCCACTTCAAATGTTGACTACTGTGTATATATACACATTTTATATATATATATATATATATAATTATATATATATATATATATATATATACACACACACATTTCAGCTAGTAGCTAAGGCAACTTTTCTCATTTTTATTTAACTTGAACTTAACTAAAACTGATATAAAATGTAATACAAACTATAAAAATATTAAAAATGACAAAAGGAAATATCAAAAAACATTCAAATTTTAAAAAACCTGGCAAATATTGACCTGAATGAGAAAATACTGTAAATGTTTCCAGTTCTTTTCAGGATTATTATAGTTTACTAAAACCATATTTTCTTTTATGACAAACTGAAAAACATTAATAACAACTATATAGACATTAAAAAATACTTAATGCTAAAACTTTAAAATCAAAATGGGAAATATATATATATATATATATATATATATATATATATATATATATATATATATATATATATATATATATATATATATATATATATATATATATATATATATATATATATATATATATATATAATATATACATATGTATATTAAAAAAAAAAAAAAACTATACCAAACTATAAGTGTCCCAATGATTTCAGGTCAAAATAAATCATTTTCTTTGAAAACACCATATAAATGAAGAATTCACTTGCCTTAATTTCAAATCATTCCAAAATAATAAATATACTAAAGCGCTTTACACCCTGAAAATAACCCATGGAAATATTTAATATTGAATATTAATTTAATTTTACTGTTGCATTTGATCTGTTGCAAGTATGGACAGACACACAGCTTCAAAGTTGAAATCAGAACACATTAAAAAGCACACAAAATGATTTTACTAAAAAAAAAAAAAAATCACTTTTATTCAAAACATCCACTGATAAGTACAAAAACAAAGACGATCAATCGTTGTGATGTCAATCAGTTTAGCGAGAGCTTCTGAACAGTGTCGGGGTCAATCAACTGCTTTAGTTTTAGCGAAACAACTGGGGAAAACTCTTTGGTTTGGTTGGTGAGTGCGACCAAAAGAAGAGAAACTATAAAATCACAACCCAGACAAGATTGGCAATCATTACAGTAACAATTTACAACGGCTTCCTCACAGAAAGAAGCGCTAACCGGCCGAGACGAAGCTATGCTGAAGACGGATTCAACAGGAAGGCCCTGAGAAATCGAGCCTCTTCCTCTCGGCACTCGTCGCTGGCGGTCTGAAGGAGGTGTCTGGGACGTGAGAAATCAAACGGCTCAGTGTGTATTAACTCCAAAGGTCGGAAATGATCGAGTTTCCCAAGTTGTTTTGAAACCTAGATGAGCTGTCCGGCCCAAACGGGAAGTAAAAAGCAAAGTTCATCAGCGTTCGGTGCTTGTTCATTTCCCGAGGCCGATCTTCTTGGCTTCGGTTTCGTAAATCAATAACCTCCACATTTTAACTATGAAGACCTCGGCCTCTTCGTCCAGCACCTGAGGAGACGAAGGTGAAGGGTTCAGATTGTGGAGCTGTGGAAATACAGCTTCAAAAATGGTGCAAAAGACCAAACTTACCATCGCAACGTCATCCAAGATGCCTTGAGGTGTGCTGTGGGCCATTACCTGAGAACAAACAGCGATTGGTACTGAGATTAATATATAAATATATTCAAATAAATTATTTCATTGATAAGCACTTTCAAACACAGTATTTCAATAAATTTATTACATTAATTATATTTCAATTATATTGCTATTTTATTAAAACAAATAGATAATTATTCAAATATTCAAAAATGTGAATTAATTTTGAAGTTATTTTGTAACTTTATTAAAAATAAAATATAGTATTTAAATTATTTGGGTTTCATTTTTTAAAATTATTTTATTAAAATAAAATAAAATGACAATGTAAATACTTTCTTTTTTTTTTTACAATTTTAAAAATCTAAATTTATTTTTATATAATTAAAAATAAATTGACATTCAAATAGTATTTAATGAAATTATGTAAATATTTACATAATTTTTTTTATTAATAAAAAAGTTTTTAAAAAATCATTTAAATACTATTTATTTTATATATATATATATATATATATATATATATATATATATATATATATATATATATATATATATTAGTGCTGTCAATCGATTAAAAAATTTAATCGCGTTAATTACAGTCATGGACTGTGATTAATCATGATTAATCGCAAATTTAAAATACTAGGATTTACCTGTAAATGTGTTGAAAAAAAGAAATTCATGACATGCATGCTGTTTTAAGGAAACAGAAACTTTCACACCTCCGCCAGGTATGAGACATAATCCTTATTATTCTTTTATCATTATTCTTCTGTTTTTATTCAGCCATTATCAGCTTTTAAACTGGCAATAAAACGTTTACCAAGCCACATCGCTTCAATCCCAGTTTACATTTACCCAACTATTATCAAAAGTATTTCTAAATAAATACTACAACATTTTCTTGCGACCTTACGTGAATTATTATGACAAAATGCATTATGAAGAAGAATTGGACCTGTTCTGCAGGTGCATTAGAGCTAATATTAGCATCATGCTTCATAAGACAATTTATGAGATTAATTGTACACTTTTACTCAAAACTCACTTTAAACCACCATCGAGTGTTTGTAATAACTTCTTTTTGCGATCACATGTGGAATTTGGTCGTTTATTGTTGTTAAAATATGCTATTTATAGCCTTTTATATCGCTGCACAAATTAGCATAGATGTACACATTCATCTCAAGAAAAACACATACAAATATCCTATCGTAATCGTGTGTTTATTATCTTATATAATCTATAGTGGCTGTTGTCATGTTTATTTCTGCTGTGTTGTATGCTGTGGCTGAAACTCACGTTGTTTGTGATGTTATAACCGCCTCTCTGTTCTTAAGTTGTCAGGGATACATTCCAAGTATAATATACATTAGTAAAAGGATCTATTTTAATTTTTATTTCTCTATATACACTTTGGGTGGCCGCGGTACAGTATAAAAGTAGCCCAAAAAACCGCAACCCGCAGCTCTGTAATTTTTTCCCGCGACTGTATTTTCAAAATAGCCCACTAGTGCCGTTACCCTGGCAACACTTGTTCACTGTATCCTCATCACACACTGATAGATAACCTTCCGCGCTGCGATGACGGGAAGAAGTTTGGGTCAAACCTTATCGCATGATTAATTTGCGTTAAAAAAAATATTAACGCGTTAAAATTTTTAGATTAATCGCATGCGTTAACGCGTTAACGTTGACACCACTAATAAATTTTATATATATATATATATATATATATATATATATATATATATATATATATATATATATATATATATATATATATATTTATTTATGTATGCATTTATGTATTTATTTGTGTGTGTGTGTGTGTGTGTGTATATATATATATATATTTTTTTTTTTACATAATGCATTTAAATCAGCACTCAGCCTCTAATGAAGAAACATCTTACCTTGGAGCAAACAAAGTCAACTAATGTGGCTTCTTCTTCACCAATGTACTCTACAATCTTCTTATTGATCCACGGTCGAATACGCTTCTCCATAAGGGTCTGTGAATATTCAAAAACGTTTTACAGTTATACATTAAACACGCATTAAAACAGCTCAAGAATTAAGAAAAACACTCCACTTTGACTACAAAAAAAAAAATTAAAGGAATTGTTCAATTTTCATTTGCTTACACAGAGAAAAAATAAATAAATAAATAAATAAATAAAATAAATTATGCTTTCATTTGATTACCAGTTTTTGATCCAGAAAAACTACAAGACAACAGAATTTCTGAAAAAATAAAAGATTTCATAGAGCCCTATTACATATACAAAAAAGTAAACTATTAAGCTGTTAAAGTTTTATAAAATCATTTGATTAGACACAGTTAATGATAATTTAAAAAAAGAATTGATGCATTAAAATGGAATCCTGAAAAATTAAAACAGGAAGCACGGAATTAAAAAAAAAAAAAAAATAAAAAATAAAAAAATTAAAATGAATATGGAGAGGGAAAAAAAAAAAAAAAAAAAAAAAAAGATTTCATAGGGCACACTGCTGGTAAATTGTCAAATTTACTAACATTTAATTATTAAAATAAATCCAGAAAAAAAAAATTATTAAAGGGGTCCTATTATGCTCTTTTACAAAGTCTTGATTTCGTTTTAGGGGTGTACTAGAACATGCTCTCATGCTTGGTGGTGAGAAAATACCTTTCTCCCCAGTCTGGCACAAACGGCTCGATTAGTTCCGGGTTTGATGAAGGCCCGCCTTCCAAAAAACTAAATGTGTTGTGATTGGTTAGCTGTCCCAGTGCGTTGTGATTGGCGAACAGCTAGGCAGAATGACTAAAATCAAATTAATTCTCTGCCAGCGGGAGAGAGCGAGGTTTCTCCGGTAACGCTGTACACAAAGCAGAGCTCCACTCACAAACACTGCTTTATCAGGCATTATATCCAAGATAAAATGACATCCAAAATTTTCTGAAGACAGTCGGTTTCCATCAGAAATACAGTGATATAAAAACACCCGCACCGGGTTTCGATTTTGAAACGTGCATTCGAATTTCCGGAGGCAGGATTTATTTTAATGATATTCTAATGGGTCAATTTGTGATGTCACAAATACAGGAAAACAACTTTGTAATCCAAACGAGCCGTTCGTTGTAGTTCTTGAAAAGGGATTTTTTAAAAACAAAATATCTCCCTTTGGAGTGGACTTCGAGATTTGTAACTTTGTAGATCTTTTTATGCCCAAACATACACACTACACACTGACTAAAATTCAAAAAGTGAAAAAGCATAATAGGACCACTTTAAACAGAATATGGGAAAATATAAAAGAATTAAAAAATAAATAAAATAAAAAAAATAAAGGTTATGTATTTTGTTTTTTACTTCTAATAAATTGTTGTTAATTTGTACAAGTTTCTAGATTTATTAATCAGACATGGTTTTGGATTAATAAAGCGGATTTGCTGGGCGCTGGAAGCGTCACCCTCACCGTGTCGACGACGGACCAGTCGAGAGGGTAGTTGAAGAGCTCTGGTTTGGCAGTGGGAATCTTCTCGATCAGACTCTTGATGTGTTTGCGCTTCTCTTCTGTATTGACTCCTTTGCCACCGGCCGCCGCGCTCATGTCTGCTCCCTTCTCCTCATCCTCGTAGTCTAAAGGCACCAGCTTCCTCTTCCGAGGTGCCTCGTCCACTTCGTCATCGTCAAAGCGATTGAAGACGCTCTCCACCGCCAGCTTCTTCCGCTTGGCTACGCTGGGCTGTCCTGGGCTACCGGTTGAACCTTGTGACGGGATAAACACAACGTTTCCTAGTGAAAACTGAGCCAAATATCACTAAGAACTAGTTTTATTTGTTTAATTCATTTTATTTGTTATATGATATATTGTTATATAATATTTGTGTGTCATTACATGCTGAAAATAAAATAATTCATTTAAATGCCATAGTTAAATATATTTATTATCATTAATAAAAAATAATAATAAAAATTAGTTTAGATAGTATATCACTTTATTTTTCATTAAATAAAACAAAAAAAATTAAATACTATACTTGGATGTATTTATCTTTTTAAATTTTCAATAGAAAAAAATTTAAATACTATATTCTGATACATTTATCAATTTATTTTTCCATTTATAAAAAGTGCACATGTAAATGTAAATATACATTTTTAAATTAATTTTTCATTAATTAATAAAAATAATGAATATAACAGTTAATTTAAATACTATACTTGGGCATATTTATCTTTTCGATTTCCATTAGAAAAATAAATGTTAAAAATGAAAAGTTTTCATTTATAGCAATTATTATTATTACTATATTTGAATATTTATCAATTTATTTTTCATTAATAAAAATTATTTTCAAAAGGAACAATTCATTTTCGACATATAAATAACTTTAATTTTTATTAGAAAAAGAAATAAGAATAATTCCTTTACCATATTTGAACATTCATTAATTTATTTTCATGAATTAATAAAAAAAAATTAAAAAAGGAAAAGAAAATAATTTATTTAAATAATATACTTGAATATATTTATTTTAATTTTGAATATATTTTTAATTTATATTTTTCATTTGATTAGAACATTTAAATACTTCAAGTGCAATTAAATAAATGAATCGGAATATTTAAAGTATATTTGCAAAACAGAAGAGAGAGAGTAACTCGACTCAATTGTGCGATTTGTATTTGATATTGGCCATACCATCCTGATTGGAAACCTTTCTCAACTCAAACTCACCTAGTTTGAGGCTAAGGCCAATCTTGGGCCGGTTCTCCTCCTGGAGCGGGATCTCGGGTGGCGAGTTCTCGTGAGGGATGATGATGCCGCAGGGCGACTCTTCTCGGGGCGTGTTGGGCGTGGCGTTTCCGCTGGCTGAGGACACCGAGGGGGCAGCCACGATGGGCCGCATGGTGGGTTTGAGGCAGGGTTTCACCTCATCTTCATCCTCTAGCTCCTCCCCTTCCTCTACATCATCATCAGAGGGGACGTGAGACTTACGCCGCTCTCTCTCCCGGCCTCGGTCGCGCTCTTCTCGAGAGGGCTTGTGCTCTCTCTCCTCCTCGGGCTCGGGCTTCACGGGTGGCTGCCGCAAACGCTCTGCCTCTTCCTCCATCTGACGAACACAAAAGCATAAGATGTGAAACAGAAGAGCAAAACACTGAGCACTTTGGTTTTAAGCCACGAAACACTGGTCAGCACTGAGATGAATCACAATACACAGTTTGATTTGAAACATGTATTTGAAAAGCAGAAGACAACAAATAGTTCCATGACACACTGCAAATGAGATTATATATAAAAAAAAAAAAAAAAAAACGTATAATATTAAAATACTGGCTCCATTATTATGAATAATTAATTATATATATATATATATATATATATATATATATATATATATATATATATATATATATATATGAATAATGTTAATGACAATACAATTATTTAAATAATAAAATTTAAATATTAGATTTACATATTTATTTTTCATTAATTACAAAATAATTAAGATTCATTTAGATACTATACTTGATAAAATTTTAAAAAATATATTAGTAACAAATGAATAATTTAAATGAAACATTACTCATTTAAACACTATACATGAATATATTTAGCAATTTATTATTTTATAATATTTAAAGCAATTAATAAAATTGAAACATGAAAAAATTTAATTTCAAAACTATACTTGAATATTTGTTTTCATTAATAAATGATTAATAAAATAATTTAAAGAAAATAATGTAACATTTAAATACTACACTTGAAAATATTAAAATTATTAATCAATACATTTTAAAAATAAAGAAAAAATCTAATTTAATAAAATAATTTAAATAAAATAATATAATTAATTTAAATAGTACACTTGAATATATTTAAATTATTACTCAATACAAATTTAAAAATCATGAAAAAATATTTAAAGATTGAATCTGAATATATTTATAATTTCATCAATTAAAAAAGGTATTAATGAAACTGAAATAAAACTCATTTAAATATTACATTTGAATGTATCTGTTTATTTTTCAGTAATTATTTTAGTTGTCTTTTTTTTAATGAAAACAAATTCATTTAAATACTACATTTGAAAATGTATCAATTTGTATTTTTCATTTGATATGTATTTAAAGTGCATTTCACTAAATGAATATGAATATTTGAAGTATATCAGTGAACTCACTCTGCGCAGCTCAGCGTCTGGATCAGGATGTCCTTCTGCTAGCAGCCTCTGCCTGATCTCCTCCAGCTCTTCCTTCTCCCGCTTCCTGTCACGTTCATCCAGCTCCATCTCCTTCTCTCTGTCCCGCAGTCTCTTCTGAAGAGCGCTGCCCCTGCAGGCAAAGCAGAGAAACAAACCATTTAGGTCTCATCCACATTTTTCAGACAGCGTTTTGAGGACTTTAGTAGCAAGATAACTAGATTTGTTTGTTCTCAAGGTAATATGCCATAGGTCACTAACAGGCGGACCGCGGTCCGGGTCCGGATTCAGAAGCTATCCCATACGGACCCGGACCAACAGAAGGTTAAGATTTAAAACCTGACGGGGCGCTTCTATTTCAACCGGCGCAGCTTTTGTAGTCTTTACGGTAGGGTTGTAGGCTCGCCAACTGGTGGACTGCGGTCCGAATCCGTGAAGGCTTTTGACATAATGCAGCGTTTCTCAATCCCAGGCCTCGCTGGACATCACCGGATATTCTGCCATGAATCCAGTTCGAAACGAGTGTATAAGTTCCATTCAAAGGTCATTAAAGTGTGCAAGACGTGAATTTAAATTGTATTTATTTACAGAGGTATATGATGTCACACTCGTCTGTGTGTGAAGACGCTGGAAGCGGCGCAGGGCAAGTAAACTTTAAACGGATTTCCCCTGCTCAGGGAATAGGGAGCAATGAACACTGTGTAGGGATCATATCAATGGGAACACAGTTTATGTACGTATCTCACGTCAAACGAGCTGGTTATCTGAATCAGGTGTGTTAACTAAGGGAGACATGCAAAATATGTAGAGCGGGGGGCACGAGGACTGGGATTGGGAACCGCTGACATAATTAAATAAAAACCAAACGCTAATTTCTAATAAATCAAATTTATATCAAGCACATCAAGGCCAGCTTTAGAGCCGTTTGGGTGCAGTCGTGCGTGCAGCGATGAGAGCAGAGAGCAGCGCAGACAGATTAAACTTTCAGTGAGTGAAAAACAATGGCATTTTCAAAAATTAGGAAAGTTGACAGGTCCTTAAAAACTCTTAAATGGTACAAGAAAGTCTTAATTATGATTTCAAGAGATTTTAAATGTGGGGACTGAAAGACAAAAATTGCGATTAGACTTAAAAAGGCTGTCACTGTATAAATAAGAGCGCTGCACGTGTCAAAGTCAGCTGCTGCGCTGCTTTGTGGAGTCTGTCTCTTGGGCTTTGTGTACTACCGTTCCGAAAGCGCCACCTGCTGGAAGAGAATGATTTTCCATTTTCAATCAGCCTGAGTGTCTGCTGTTGTCAAATACCAATGTGAAAATCAACCCATGTTTTAAGCAGCAAAAACGCAGAGTTGTAAATGTGAACTGGTGGATCGACAAGAAGATAATGTGTGTTAAAATGTAAACACTTAAGGCAGTGAAACATTTATATGTTATTTAATTAATATAATACTTGGTCGTTTTTGCAAAAACCTGTTTCTGAACTATAAATCATGCTTTTTACAGCCTTTTTTTTTTTTGTGCAGGTCTTTAAAAGTCTTGAATTTAAGCTTAAATACCATGCAGGCACCCTGGCCTGGCAAAAACAATCAATTGTTTTTTTATATATAATTGTCCGGACCTCGGCTGGTGGGGAGGGTTCATTACTGGACCTCAAGCCGATTTAGTTGAAGACCCCTGTAATATGCCATTTCAGATTTATCTGCCTCTAAATGTGATGTAAAAAAAAATAAAAAATAAAAAAATCAGATTCGATGGTGCACAGAACTCACCTGTAGTATTTTGGGTCGTCTCTGTCGTCGTCATAGTCTTCCAGAAACTCCTTCAGCCGTTTCCCTTCTTTAGCCTGAGAAAACAATATGAGAGAAACATTCAGTAATTCAAACAGAAACATCCTACATATTCATTTTCCCATTTATTTTTCATTTATAAAAATTAGTAATATTAAAAAATGAAAAATTAATTTAAAATATATATTTGTACTATATCCAGTTATTTTTCATTAATAAAATCATTAAACTATAAAAGACAATTCAATAAAATAATTCAGTTATTATAATTGAATATTTTCCCATTTATTTTACATTAATAAAAATAATTAAAAAGTAATGAAAAAAATATTCGCTTAAATACTACATTTGAATTTATCAACTTATTTTTCATTAACCAATAAAAAAAAAATTCAATTAAAATATTGAAATTAAAATTCATTTAAATACTTTATTTGAAAACATATCCATTTGTTTTTCATACTAAACTTATTCAATTACATTTTTCATACTAAAATTATTCAATTACATATCCTTTCATTAATAAAATAATAATTTAAAAAAACTAATGAAAAAAATATTCATTTAAATATATTTCAATTATCAATTTACTTTTCATTAGTAAAAAGTAATCAAGAAAATAATTCATTTAAATTAGAGCTGTCAAATCGTGATTATACATGTATGTGTATACACAAATATACACAGTACACACTTATATATCATGTAAACAAACTTTTATCTTGGATGCAATTAATCGTGATTAATCGATTTGACAGCACTAATTTAAAATACTATATTTTTATAGTTATCAATTTACTTTGGAAACATTCTCCATATTATCCATATATATTTTAGGCTGAAATGCTTATGTAAATAGATTAGGAAAATAGTTGTTTACCATTTCACGCCGGCGTTCCTCCTCTCTCTCCATCTCCTTGCTGTAGTCTCTGGCTTTCTTCCTCTCCCTGAGCTCCCAGTTCTTCAGACGCTGTTGTAATTAAAGAAAGTAAATAGTGGATCAAGACAGTTAATCATTCAGTAATGTCATCAGAGATACTGAATACAGTCGTTCACCTCCTGATACGCTGCCTCTTTCTCTCGCAGCTTCCTCTCCAGTTTACGCCGTTCATACGCCTCTTCCTCATCTTCCTCACGATCACGCTTCTTCTCCTTATCTCGGTCTCTATCGCGACTCTGTTCTCTGAAAACAGACAGCACCCAACCACGATATATGAAGTCTGTACTTTATTGTAGACACAGAACTTCAGATTTTGACTAAATCTGAATATGTTGGCATATACATTTTGTAGCTCTACAAAAAAAAATAAAAAAAAATAAATAAATAAATAAAAATGATTATAAATACCTTAACATTTTGTAAATTTCTGTATTTATGTAAATGTTGCAGAAATGTATATGAATTTTATATATAAATAATTCATAATTTAGCATAAATGAGATGTTGGTAAATATAAATACAAATTTATGTTATAAATATTTATAAATAAATTATATTTAATTATAAATAAATTATATTATAATTAAATGTTGACAAAATTAGATATACTACACATATATATCTTTGAATAAAACCTTGTTAAAAGGTATCAAATACCTTTCAACAATTTGCATATTTATATTCAGAAATAAATATTCAGAAATATAAATGTATAAATAGACACGTTTTAAATAAATCAGGAATATAAATGAGAAAATGTTAATATAAATATTTATGAATAAATACCTTGTTAAAAGGGATCACATACAGTTTGAAAATTTTTATATTTGTACTGATAAATATTCATAAATGTATAAATCTATAGAAATATAAACATGGATAAAAAAGAAAAATATAAGTGAGAAAATGTTAATATAAATATATAAATATTTATAAATAAACACCTTGTTAAAAGGTATCAAATACCTTTCAATGTCTACTTATAAATTTTCAGAAATAAATGTATAAATATATATAAATATAAAAATATAATTGATAAATAAAATGGGGTGAATATAAATGACAAAAAATTAAATTATATATATACTGTGTGTGTGTGTGTGTGTGTGTGTGTGTGTATATATATATATATATATAAGTGCTGGTCAGTAAACCGGTTCATACTGAATACCGTTGTTTATTTTTCTTATGATATGAATTTTTTAAATACCACAATACCGGTCGTATGTACCGCAACACCGCAATGTCGTTTAAACAACGTTCGGAACGCGACACTGTTTGAGAGGGGTTTCTTTTCACTGTTGCACTGTGGCGAGGGAACAGCTGCACGTGTTACTGAGCGTGAAAGTTCTGAAACTGAAGCTGTAGAACTACTAGAACGTGAACTCCGCCACAAAAATCCACCACCCCCTGCCATCAGCTCCCGCATCTCACAACCACACACCCACCCAAGCGTGACTTTAGCACTATATTTAACAACTTTCAGACCCTTTTAGCGGCTTTTTTTCCATAGAATATACATACTGACTAACCTAGCGACTTTTTTGGATAAACCTTAGCTATGGTTCAGTTGGAAGATGATGTCGCCAGTGCTGCCCCGCGAGCGCGAGGTCTGACTCTCCCGGCGCACTGACGCCTCTCTCAGAGAAGCAGCGCATTCAGCTGGCCGTACCGCAGCCGACTTGTCAGTAAATGAGTATGCCACGTGGACACGCTGTTTTCATTCAAATCAAAGCGCAAACGATGTAAACAGTGTATCCGCGTGGCGCAGCTGACACAGAACAGCATACGCTATTTGCGCCCAGTGGATTTTCTCCAAAATGGCTAGTGTGACGCGGAGGAGATGAATTGTTGAATAAAGTCGATTTTTTTTTTTCTTTGCGTACAAAAAGTATTCTCGTAGCTTTGTAAAATTACAGTTGAACCCCTGATGTTAAATGGATTATTTTACCGATCTCCTTGCTACGTTTCTGGATGTTGATCATGTAAATTCTATTGCTGTCTATGGAGGGTCTGAGAGCTCTCAGAATGCATCAAAAATATCTTGTGTTCCGAAAATGGACGAAGGTCTTACGGGTTTGGAACGACATGAGGGTGAGTAATTAATGACAGAATTTTCATTTTTGGGTGAACTAACCCTTTAAGACCCATTTGTACTCACAGGCATATGATGTGTAGTTTTACAGGTATTTAATTATGTATTTTAATTAATTGCTATTATTGTTTTTGATCTTCTTGTACAGCACTTTGGTATATCTTCATGGTTTTTTAAGGTGCTTTATGATTGATTGATTGATTGACTGACTGATTGAATAGGCTACTTCAGCTGGAATACTTCAAACCAGAGCTATTTTTGTTTTATATGCTGCTAAGAAGACACCCCAGAAGATGGGTCAAGTATAGCTCCATCATTGTTCAAAGTAAAAAAAAAAAAAAAAAAAAAAAAAAGTTTAATAAATAAAGAATTTGTAAAAATCAAGGAAATTTCTCTGGCATTTCTTTCTTTTTGCTGCATCAAAAATGTACCGAACCGTGACACCACTGTCTCGTATCGAACTGAACTGTGAATTTTGTGAACCGTTACACCCCTAATGTATATGTATGGAAACAAACAAACAAACACACACACACACATATATACATATATAGTGCCTAGCGAAAGTATTCATACCCCTTCATTTTTTGTGTTATGTTGCTGCCTTATGTTAAACTGCTTTTAAATTACTATTTTTCCACATCAATCTATACTCCATAATGGTAAAGCAAAAAAAAAAAAAAAAAACAGGTTTTTAACATCTTTGCAAATTTATTAAAAAGAAAAAAAAAAAAAAAGATTCCTTTGCGCAAGTATTCATACCCTAATCTGGGACAGTTGGAATTTATCTCAGGAGCATTCATATTGCTTGTAGATGTTACCACACTTTGAGTGAAGTTAACCTGTGGCAAATTCAATTGAATGGGTATGATTTGGAAAGGCACACGTCTTAATAAGGTCTAACAGCTGATAATGCATATCAGAGCAAAAACCAAGCCCTGAGGTCCAAAGAACTCCCTGTAGAGCTCAGAAACAGGGTTGCGTCAAGCCACACATCCGGGGAAGAGTTGAGAAAAAAATTCTGCTTCACTGAAGGTTCACAGAAGCATGTAGTCTCTGTTACCCTTAATGGAAGATGTTTGAAACAACCTGGACTCTTCCTAGAGCTAGCCTCCTGGCCAAACTGACCAATTGATAGAGAAGGGCTTTGGTTGGTGTGGTGACCAAGAACCTGATGGTCACTCTAGTTGAGCTCCATGATCATATATGCAGATGAGAGAAATCTACAGAAGGACAAACATCACTGCAACACTCCACCGATCTGGGCTTTATGCCGGTGTGGCAAGACTCAATCCTCTCTTCCGTGTAGACACATGAAAACACACTTAGAATTTGCAAAAAAGCACCTAAAGGACCCTCAGACTGTGAGAAACAAGATTTTCTGGTTTGATGAACCTCAATTCTAAGCATCATGTTTGAAGCAAACCAGGCACTGCTCATCACCTGCAGAGCACCATCCCAAAAGTAAAGTCTGCTAGTAGCAGCCTCATGCTGTGGGGCTGTTTTTCAGCGGCAGGGACTGAGGGACTCGTCAGAGTAGAAGAAAAGCTCAATGCAACAAAATATTGAGATAGCCTTAATGAAAACCCTGTCCTGAGCATTCAGAACCTCAAACTGGGCAGAAGGTTCACCTTCCAACAGGACAATGGACCTAAACACACAGCAAGAGTGGTTTATAGACAACTCTGTGAATGTCCTTGAGTGGCCCAGCCACAGCCTGAGCTTGAACCCAATCAAATATTTCTGGACAAACCTGAAAATGTGCATCTGTCCCCGTCCAACCTGACAGAGCTTGAGAGGTGAAGAGAAGAATGACAGATAATTGCCAAATGCTGATGAGTAAAGCTTGTCGCATCAAACAAAAAAGGCTTGAGGCTGTAAAGGTGCTTCAGCTATATATTTAATTAAGGGTATGGATACTTGTGCAATGTACTTATTTCAGTGTTTTATTTTTTAACAAATTTACGAAGTTGTGACAATTCTGTGTTTGCTTTGTCGATATAGTGTACGAAGTGTAGAATGATGTGGGAAAAATAGTATTTTAAAGGAGTTTAACAAGGCAGCAACATAAAAAAAAAAAAAAAAAAAAAAAAAAAAAAATGAAGGGGTATGAACACTTTCGCAAGGCACTGTGTGTGCGCGCGCATATTATATATATATATATATATATATATATATATACACACACACACACACACACACATATACACACACACGGGATGTGCAGGTCTAGTCGACTAGTCAGTACAGCTCCTACTAGTCGACACTGAAATCAATAGTCGATTACACGACAGAAAAAAAAAAACCTTATTTTATTCAAATTACCATCATTTTTAACGTTACATTTAAAACATTTTTAAATAAGTTAAAATAAAACTTTTGAAAAATAATACATTTCAAAATATTTAAATGTATAATTTTTTTTTTTTTTTAAAGCGTATCTGGGCAGAAACTACATTTTTACCTCAGACCTCGCATGCATTTTGTCAGTTGCGGCGAGCTCAAAAATGACCACACAAAAGACCAGCAAGGTGTGGGATTATTTTGAAATAGAAGGAAATGGAAAAGTTGTGTGTAAACTGTGTAATGTCAAATTGGCTTACAATAACTACTGGAGCGATGCGTAATTATATTCAATACTAGGGATGTGCGCTACGACTAATTTGACTGTCGTTTAAACTGAAGTTTTGTATCCGAGTAGTCTAAAAGCTAGAAACTCCCAAAAAATGTCAAAAGAAAAATACTGTGCATGAGTCTATATAATAGCCTACACTTGAAATACTTAATCTTTGAATCACACTGTCAAATCCCTCAATGAATTCTGCTAAAAAATAGGTCACGATTATGCCGTATGCTTGCCTCGCGTTATCATCATTTGATTTTAGGTGGTCTTTAAACAGAAAAAAATGGAAGCGCAAACACTCAACATAAACCAGTGCATAGCTTATTTATTCAGATCGGCTGGAGCAATGCAGAAATGGAAAATCAATCAATAGACTGACAGAATTCTTCATTTTCATATAACGTTAGCTAACATATTAAAACACAAGTCAAAAACAATTGGAAAGTTTATCAAGGAATAGGATTAAAACAGCTTTTAAAAATGTTCTTCATGTTGGCCATATTGTCTAAAAAAACAATGCTAGTTTTACTTACTCAGACCATGCGCATTTGTTCAGTGAATTGAACATGTTAACGCGGTCTGGTGAAAGATGGGACTAGAGGTGATTCTGCACTTGGGAAGAAAAAAATAAAAAATAAAACGCTCGGCAGGAACTGAAGTCAGAGGCACGCAGAGAGATAACTACAAGCAAGCAGACAGTTTCGAAAAGAGCCTGAAAATCCCGCACCACCGAAGTGGGTCTTCGTTTAGAGGAATAGACGCGCGGACGGGATCGCGGACCGCAGCGGCGGGTTGTAGTGTATGACATGATTGATATTTGCTGGCTTTAGCTAGCCTCCAAGCTAACGCATACGTGCCTGTATTGAATATGATTACGCATCTCTCCAGTAGAGTTATTGTAAGCCAATTTGACATTACACAGTTTACACAAAACTTTTCCGTTTCCTTCTAATTCAAAATAATCCCAACACCTTGCTGTTTCTTCGCGTGGTCATTTCGAGCTCGCCGCAACTGACATGAAGAAAACGCATGCGAGGGCTGAGGTAAATGTAGTTTCCACCCAGATACACTTTTAAAAATATTTATATATTTAAATATTTTGATGTGTATTCTTTTCAAAAGTTTTTTTTTTTTTTTAACTTATTTAAAATGTTTTAAAATAAACATTAAAATGATGGTAATTTGAATGATAAATTTTTTTTTTTTCTCTCTCTCGTGTAATCGACTATTGTTTTCAGTGTCGACTAGCAGGAGCTGTACCGTTTAGTTGACTAGTCCTGCACATGCCTATTCAATACAGGCACGTATGCGTTAGCTTGGAGGCTAGCCAAAGCCAGCAAATGTCAATCATGTCATACACTACAACCCGCCGCTGCGGTCCGCGATCCGACGCGTCTATTCCTTGATACACTTTACTATTGTTTTTGATTTGTGTTTTAATATGTTGGCTAACGTTATATGAAAATGAAGAATTCTGTCAGTCTACTGATTGATCTGAATAAATAGGCAATGCACTGGTTTATGTTGAGTGTATGCTCTTCCTTTTTTTCTGTTTTTAACGACGGCCTAAAATTAAATAAATGATAACGCGAGGCAAGCATACGGCATAATCGTGACCTATTTTTAGCAGAAGGGATTTGACAGTGTGATTTAAAGATTAAGTATTTCAAGTGTGGTCTGTTATATAGACGCACGCAGAGTTTTTTTCTTTTGCCATTTTTTGGGGGTTTCTAGCTTTTAGACTAGTTGACTAGTCGGATACAAAACTTCTGTTTAAACGACAGTCAAATTAGTCGTAGCGCACATCCCTAATATACACATATACGGGTGCATCTCAAATTAGAATGTCGTGGAAAAGTTCATTTATTTCAGTAATTCAACTCAAATTGTGAAACTCATGTATTAAATAAATTCAATGCACACAGACTGAAGTAGTTTAAGTCTTTGTTTCTTTTAATTGTGATGATTTTTGGCTCACATTTAACAAAAACCCACCAATTCACTCTCTCAACAAATTAGAATATGGTGACATGCCAATCAGCTAATCAACTCAAAACACCTGCAAAGGTTTCCTGAGCTTTCAAAATGGTCTCTCAGTTTGGTTCACTAGGCTACACAATCATGGGGAAGACTGTTAATCTGACAGTTGTCCAGAAGACAATCATTGACACCCTTCACAAGGAGGGTAAGCCACAAACATTCATTGCCAAAGAAGCTGGCTGTTCACAGAGTGCTGTATCCAAGCATGTTAACAGAAAGTTCAGTGGAAGGAAAAAGTGTGGAAGAAAAAGATGCACAACCAACCGAGAGAACCAGAGCCTTATGAGGATTGTCAAGCAAAATCGATTCAAGAATTTGGGTGAACTTCACAAGGAATGGACTGAGGCTGGGGTCAAGGCATCAAGAGCCACCACACACAGACGTGTCAAGGAATTTGGCTATAGTTGTCGTATTCCTCTTGTTAAGCCACTCCTGAACCACAGACAATGTCAGAGGCGTCTTACCTGGGCTAAGGAGAAGAAGAAGTGGACTGTTGCCCAGTGGTCCAAAGTCCTCTTTTCAGATGAGAGCAAGTTTTGTATTTCATTTGGAAACCAAGGTCCTAGAGTCTGGAGGAAGGGTGGAGAAGCTCATAGCCCAAGTTGCTTGAAATCCAGTGTTAAGTTTCCACAGTCTGTGATGATTTGGGGTGCAATGTCATCTGCTGGTGTTGGTCCATTGTGTTTTTTGAAAACCAAAGTCACTGTACCCGTTTACCAAGAAATTTTGGAGCACTTCATGCTTCTTTCTGCTGACCAGCTTTTTAAAGATGCTGATTTCATTTTCCAGCAGGATTTTGCACCTGCCCACACTGCCAAAAGCACCAAAAGTTGGTTAAATGACCATGGTGTTGGTGTGCTTGACTGGCCAGCAAACTCACCAGACCTGAACCCCATAGAGAATCTATGGGGTATTGTCAAGAGAAAAATGAGAAACGAGACCAAAACATGCAGATGAGCTGAAGGCCACTGTCAAAGAAACCTGGGCTTCCATACCACCTCAGCAGTGCCACAAACTGATCACCTCCATGCCACGCCGAATTGAGGCAGTAATTAAAGCAAAAGGAGCCCCTACCAATCATTGAGTACATATACAGTAAATGAACATACTTTTCAGAAGGCCAACAATTCACTAAAAATGTTTTTTTTTTATTGGTCTTATGAAGTATTCTAATTTGTTGGGATAGTGAATTGGTGGGTTTTTGTTAAATGTGAGCCAAAATCACCACAATTAAAAGAACCAAAGACTTAAGCTACTTCAGTCTGTGTTGAATTTATTTAATACACGAGTTTCACAATCTGAGTTGAATTCCTGAAATAAATTAAGTTTTCCACGACATTCTAATTTATTGAGATGCACCTGTAAGGGGAAGTCATGGCCTAATGGTTAGAGAGTTGGAGTTCGAGACTCAGGTCTGGCAGGAATTGTAGGTGGGGGGAGTGAATGTGTAGCGCTCTCTCCACCTTCAATACCATGACTGAGGTGCCCTTGAGCAAGGCACCGAACCCCCAACCGCAGCATAAATGGCTACTCCGGGTGTGTGTGTTCACGCTGTGTGTGCACTTTGGATGAGTTAAATGCAGAGCACAAATTCCGAGTATGGGTAACTATACTTGGCCACATGTCACTTCACTTAATACACACACACATACATACATACATACATACATACATACACATAAAAAAATTGTTAAAAGGTAAAGTAGTGATGACTGATGAGAAAACCGGTGGATAAAGTGAAGGCTATGTATACATTCTGAAATCAAGACAAGCACTTGATGACGTGACGTCTCGTGTACCTGGATTGACTGCGGTCTTCGCTGCGGTCGCGGCTTCTGTCTCTCTCCCACTCTCTCTCCCTCTCGCGCTCTTTGGTGCGCTCGCGGTCTCGATCTCTTTCTCTCTCCCTCTCACGCTCCCGCTCTCTCTCCCGCTCCCGCTCTCGGTCCTTCTCCCGCTCGCGGTCCCGTCGTTCCCGTTCCCTCTCCCGCTCCTTGTCTCTCTCCTTGCGCTCCCGCTCCAGCTCTTGCCTCTCCTTCTCTCTCTTCCCCTTTTCCTCTTCCAATTTCTGTGGGAAAACGGGGAGGGAAGTTTTCGGATTAGCAACTGCTCACGCACAAGACAGAAGTACAAGACACAACATCACTCTATGAGGAAGTGGTTTACAGTCCCTGCCATTCACATACGCACTCATATAAAGGCACCAAAAGTCTGAGACCACTAGAGTATTTTAATGCAATAAATGTTGAACTATAAATTACATTATCAGCATAACTGGTCAAAATTTGAATTAAGAAATGAACATCTCAGTTTAAGAACGTCTCAGTATGTGATATTTTAATGACAGTATCACTGGATCTACATGAACAAAATCTAACGATCATGTTCTCCAGAATGATCTGAGATCAAGCTTCCATGGAGGTAAAAGCATCTACAAAGAATCACATGATCAAATACCTATTTGCTTAGTGACACAGAAATAATGCAGAACCTTAAAAGTGAAGATGGTAATTTGAAAATTTTAATTGAGTTTACAAATCTGTTTGGTGGAGCTAGTGAAACAGAAATTACACGTTTCACTTTTAAAATGTTCTTCATGCATATGTTTGGCTTGTTTCTGCCACTAAATAAATACATAAATAAAAGGTAATTGCGGCTTTCTTACAATTCTGCCTTTTTTTGCAATTCTAAGGAAAAAAAAAAAAAAATTTAATTACGAGATATAAACTCACTATTGAGGAAAAAGTCTGAACTGTGACAAAGTCGCAATTATCTTCGTTGCGAAAAAAAAAAAAAGAATTGCGAGATAATTCTAAGGGGAAAAAAAAGATCAAATTGGAATCGTGAGAGTGTCAGAACTTTGTATCTCGCAATCTTATGAATATCCCAAGTAATTGCAGTCTGAAAAGTCTGAATTGTGAGGAATAAACTCTTCTGAATGCATTGTAAATATATTTAAAAGACTAATTTTAATATGAAATATGCGGAGCCATTTCATAAGTTTCAGAATGTGTGTGTATAGTGTATATTATATTACATACATACATACATACATACATATATATATATATATATATAGATAGATAGATAGATAGATAGATAGATAGATAGATAGAAAGGAAATGTCTGAATTTTAAGAAAATCTGAATTGTAAGGGAAAAAAAAATCTCCTGAATTCATAAATATATTTAAAAGTCTAATTTTATATTTTACTTTAATTGATATTATTTTTTATTTAATGTTTATTTCATAGGTTTGTGAGTTTATCTGAGATAAAGTCGCAATTACTTTTATGTGGCAGAAACGGGTTTCCAACATGCATGTCTGATCTCAGTTTTAAATATTTTCATAAAACGTCATTTGAACTTTTCATTTTTTCATTGCGGACTCTTTGACTTTTGAATATCTTGCATGATGACAGAGGACAGTATCTAGACGGAACAGCATGTAAATCAAGAAATTCTTTAGAAATTAATAAAAGGAAACCTGTAAACCACTTTTGAGATATAAATTTGACGTTGCAAACAACTGAATAAGATCAGAAACAGTTGAGGGCGCTGTAATTTCCATCTCATCACATGATCAACAGAAAGAGGCTTTAATCCTTGTGAAACTAGTTGTTTGTGCACTTACAGGTGTTGACTAGCGACTCACAGCGCTTCCGTGGCCCTACAAGCCATTATTGTTAGGCCTGGGAGGAAAAGCAGGTCAAAGGATTCACAAGGAAAAATAAAAAACAAACTATTCTCTTTGCTTGCAACAATCTCACAAATAACTTCCAGACATTTTGAAAAACGTTGCGACAGGAGCATTGCATACTGTATTTGTTAGATTTGCTTCTTTTTCTTTGCAGTTTCTTTGTGGTTTTGATAGAAAAGGCAACAAATGAAGGTGTAGAGACTGCTTACCCCACTGCAGACGACACGGGCCCTCAGAGGATTGGACCGAGCAATTATGAAATGCACTGAAGAGCAGCATGACACCCACGGCTTTAGTCTCAATTCAACAGCTCTCGCATCGCAGTTCGCCAAAATATCTGACTTCTATCAACAGCTTCTACTTCCCGGAAGACCAAAGCCTCCTGAAATTATTATAAATATATTTAAAGTCTAATTTTAATATGAAACTATTTCGTAACGCCTGAACCATGGGTGTTACGCAACTGTGAGCAGCAGCAGCAAATAAACAGGTAAAACAGGAGGTGAAGATGAGACAGGAAAATAAAACAAACTGTAGATACCGGCATTTAGCTGAAAATAATTACATAAACGCATGTCATTTACAAGTGACGCTGCTTTTAAATAACATTTCTACTGGTGAATTTGACAGGACAGTTAGGCAGGATAGTCTAAAGGAAATCTTTATATTATTAACATTTTACATCAAGTCTTCATTCTAGTAATAACTACAGCACATTTAAAAGTAGTGGCAGAAAGTAGATGGACAAAAAAACCTTCAGAAAATTAAAAATGTCCCTTGGAAACTAACTAAGAAAGTTGAAGCAAAATGACTAAAGTACTACAAATGATAAAAGCACATTGAAAAAACTACTAATACTGAAATTAAAAACTCAAATACATACAAATAAAATCTATTTCAAATTATTTAAAAATATTTATAATAGTATATAAATAACATTCTTATTTACACAGAGATCTGATCTGATCATCATCCAGTCTGTCTGGAATGACATGAAGAAACAGAAGAAACCGAGACAGACTAAATCCAGAAGAACTGTGGCAATGTCTCCAAGATGCTTCAAGAGATTCTGTGTAATAGAATTGTGTGTAAAAAAAAAAAAAAAAAAAAAATTTTTAATTTATTCATTTATATGTTCGCTACGCATATGGGACTTTTTGCCCAAATATAACCGTAATCACCCAGAAAAGGAATCTCTCCTCAAGATGAATGATTTGAGAAATCATTTGTGTCTGTGACGTGTCAAAGTTTAATATTTAGTGTTATGAGGCTGAGTTTATGAATTAAACATTAGGCGCCAATTTCTGGGATTTGAAGTAATTCTGTGACTTTAGCGATACAAAATGTTAAACCCACTCACACACACACAAAGAAACACTTAAAATGAAAAGAAAAGAGTGCAAGCAAGCAGGAATGAAGAGAGGTGATTGCAGACTCAATCACAAAGTGAATTCATACCTGTAAAATCTTCAGAAAGTCCGCGTGCTGTGGAGGGGCGCCCCCTACTTTCACAAGAGCCGAATGGGCCAATTCACTGTTATTCAAGTCAGCAGTATTCATTATAGCACCAACATCACTTTTACTAGCAGACCCACACAGCTTCACTGGCCGCCCATGTCTCAGAGAACCAGAAAATGAGTCGTTTGGCAGTTTATCCCTTTTCTAAACACTGTAGACATGATCTAACACCCTCATATGTATTTTGATATTAAAACCACCCGTATGAGCTGAATTTCAGAGCGAGTCGGTGCAGTTGCCTCTGTGCGAGTCCTCCAGAAGGGGGCGCCCAGTACAAGTAGAGAAAAATGGAAAGCTCATACTTACATCCTATTCTTGCAACTTTTTCCAAAGCTGAGAGATTCATCTTGGTTTAGTCACCATATGATCTCTATCATAATGGTGGGGTTTAATGAATAGATTAGCTTTTAGGGAAGTGCACAGAACGTCCATGCATTGTATGCGTGACTACATTTCCCACCCTTAACATGAAGGCCACACTACAGTTTACACAAGCCACTGCTATATACGCTCTGGACCCAAATGAGGCCCAGTCTTAAACTGATTCCTGCACTATATCATCAAATTTAAAGCTTAAATGTAATAAAGTTTTGCTGAGCTAAACGGAATTGAAAGGCATAGCATCTACTCATGCTGGTGTGTTGTCAAACTAAACTAGGTGTAAGAGGCTGTTGTGCTCTACCTGTGATATGGAGTAAATTTTATGGAGTATTTTACCTTGTGTGTATCACGGAATTTGTTGATCTCTCTGGAAATCAGATCTCTTTTGTCATCTTCCATTTCCATGGCACTGATGTCATCCTAAAGAAATGGAAA
This sequence comes from Spinibarbus caldwelli, assembly GCA_039654775.1. Lineage (NCBI taxonomy): Eukaryota > Metazoa > Chordata > Actinopteri > Cypriniformes > Cyprinidae > Spinibarbus > Spinibarbus caldwelli. The sequence goes on from CM077240.1 coordinate 32,183,373, forward strand.
CCATGGTAAAATACATAATATACCCTCTCTCTCTCATATATATATATATATATATCAGACAGTGTATCACAAAAGTGAGTACACCCCTCACATTTCAGCAACTTTATTATAACTTCTCAAGGGACAATACTATAAAAATGAAACTTGGATTTATTTTAGAGTAGTCAATGTGCAACATGTATAGCAGTGTAGATTTACTGTCCTCTGAAAATAACAACACACAGCTATTACTGTCAAAATAGCTGGCAACAAAAGTGAGTACACCCTAAGTGAACATTTCAAAACTATGTCCAAAGTGTCAATATTTTGTATGAGCACCACTGTTATCTAGCACTGCATTAATCCTCCTGGGCTTGGAATTGACCAGAGCTGCACAGGTTGTTGCTGGGATCCTCTTCCACTCCTCCATAATGACATCACGGAGCTGCTGGATGTTAGACGCATGACGCTTCTCCACCTTCAGCTTGAGGATGCCCCACGTGCTCAACAGGGTTCAGGTTTGGAGACACACTTGGCCATTCCATCACCTTCAGCTTCATCAGCAAGGCAGTTCTCATCTTGGTGGTGTGTTTGGGGTCATTATCATGTTGGAAAACCCAGTTTCTGAAGGGAGGGCATCATGTTCTGCTTCAGAATGTCACAGTACATGTTGGAATCCATGTGTCCCTCAATGAACCGCAGCTCTCCAGTACCAGCAGCACTCATGCAGCCCCAGACCATGATGCTACCACCACCACCATGCTTGACTGTAGGCAAGACAATTTTCTTGGTACTCCTCACCAGGCCGTCACCACACATGCTGAACACCATCTGAGCCAAACAAGTTTATCTTGTCTCATCAGACCACAGGACATTGTTTGCAGGCTTTCTTGTGAGCCAGCTTCAGAAGAGTCTTCCTTCTAGGACGACGGCCATGCAAACCGACTTGTTGCAGTGTGTGGCGTATGGTCTGAGCACTGACAAGCTGACCTTTCACTTCTGCAACCTCTAAAGCAATGCTGGCAGCACTCATGCGTATGTTTTTTGAAGCCAGTTTCTGCACCTGACACACACTACAAGGACTCAACTTCTTTGATCAACCCTTGTGAGGCCTGTTCCGAGTGGAACCCGTCTTGGAAAACCTCTGTGTGACACTGACCACTGTACTGTAACTCAGTTTCAGGGTGTTACCGATCTTCTTATAGCCTAGGCCATCTTTGTGGAGAGCAACAATTCTAATTCTTAAATCCTCAGAGAGTTCTTTGCCATGAGGTGCTATGTTGAACATCCAGTGGTCAGTATGAGAGAATTGTACTCAAAGCACCAAATTTTAACTGCTCTAATACAAGATACACAAATTTGTATAGTCCTGTCAAGCAGACAAAAACATGAACATGATGAATAGGACATGTGGCTTTGCATGGTTAAACGACGTATAGCTGTTATCACTTAGGGTGTACTCACTTTTGTTGCCAGCCATTTTGACAATAATGGCCGTATGTTGAGTTATTTTCAGAGGACAGTAAATCTACACGGCTAAACATGTTGCACATTGACTACTCTAAAATATATCCAAGTTTCATTTTTATAGTATTGTCCCTTGAGAAGATATAATAAAATAGTTGCTGAAATGTGAGGGGTGTACTCACTTTTGTGAGATACTGTATATACGTCATATTTTCAAAATTGTTTAAAATTGTGTACATACAATTGTGTGTGTGTGTGTGTGTGTGTGTGTGTGTGCACATATCACACGCAAGAGAAAAAAAAATTAAAACAAATATTTAAACACGTGTCTAGGGTGGCCCTTATTTTTGGACTTTTGAAATCTTCAGCTCTCACCCTCCCAGTCAACTCCCCTTAATGAGAAATAGAAACAAAGCAAATTTTGCTGAGATTGGACTAAGTTTAGGGTGTGCTCAACAAAGTTGAAATTTTTAATATAGTCTTAATGACAATAACAGCACGTTACTAATAATTACACAAAACCATTAGTAAACTGTGAATTGTTAAAAATAAGAACACAGAACAGTGTTGTCAGTCTTAAAATGTTCAATTACATTAGCGCCGATAGCCTTGTGGGCAGTGAGCTGACATGTAGCGCTGTTGCGCTTCAGGTGTCCAGAGTTTAAGTCCCAGACCTAGGAACGAACACTCGTAATGAAGTAGTTAAGAGTGTTTTGCTATTGTTGTGAAATATTGCCAAGTATAGTAACCCATACTCAGAATTTGTGCTCTGCATTTAACCCATCCCAAGTGCACACATACAGCAGTGAGTAGTAAACAACTCGCACATAAACCGTGAACACACACCCGGAGTAGTGAGCAGGCATTTGCTCCAGCACCAACTGGAGCAGTTGGGGGTTCAGTGCCTTGCTCAAGGGCACCTCAGTCGTGTTATTGAAGGTGGAAGACAGCACTGGTCATTCACTGCCCCACTCGAACCCCTGACCTTCAGGTTACAAGTCTGACTCTCCAACCTTTAGGCCACAACTGCCCCTCATCTCTGACATCAGAAAGAGTCAACATTTTATCAATGAACAAAAACTTTGCTAATATCACCAATCAGCTCTTGAAGTACCTGCTGATAAAAAGATATCTTCGTTGAGCACACCCTAAATGACAAATTATCTAGATGGAATTTTACATACATTACTAACTTCTACTGGAGAAACAAATGAGGGGGTGAGAGGTTAACATTTCCAGAAAATAAAAAGAAAAAATTGCCACCCTAACGTGTACATCAAACAACTGGCAAAACATTAAAGAATAAAAGGCCAAGATAAACTAAAGTCTACCTCGTCCTTCTTTTCCCTCCTCTTTTTGCGGCGACTCGACTCATCGTCCTGAGATTGAGCGTTCAGCTCACTTGAATACTCCCGGATCAGGCCGTCAATAGCACCTTTGACAATTTGGTCCCGCTTCTTAGTTTCTTCATCCAGAACCTCCTCTTCCTCTTCACCAGCACCATCCTCTGCCTTGCCATTCTGCCAGACACACAGATCTAAACTCAGCATTTTTGTGGCAAAACGCATCTGAGATTATCGCAAAATTAGTAGTCAAAAATACCATTGAAATTTTTATAGCATTTACTTAATATTACTCATAATATTTAATACTTTTCTTTTCAACAAGTGAACACTACGTTCTTATATTAGTATCAACCTGACATCAAACTGTTACACTTACTCCATTTTCACTGGTGCTCTTCTTCTTTGCTTTCCACTCATCCAGTTGTGATTTGGTTTTGGCATCGACTTTGACCAGAAGTTTCTTTTCTCCAATCTGCAGTTCATGTAGCAGCCGTAGAGCTCGTAGAGTAGATTCAGGCTCTTTGTACTCACAGAAACCAAATGCTGAAAACAAAGAACAAAAAAGATGTTTGTGAGGAGCCAGTCTGGCATATTCACAACATTCACAGGCAATGCAAATAGGATTATACGATTTTCAAAATAAAAAAAACTGACATTGCCATATTTTCTTCTTCTGCAATATATTTTGCAATTTGAAAAAATGCAGCAATTTTCACCGAATCGTTTGAATAGCTAGCTATATTCAGAAAGAATAAATCGTTCTGGGGTTAGTGTATTGATTTTGGTGGGGAGTATATCTGCATAGGAAAAATAAAAAAACTAAGTAAAAGCTTAACTTTAAATTTTTTATTTTTACATTTTTTAAATCCTTTTCGGGCTGCAAGATTTGGGAAGAATTTGGTAAATGGTTATACTAATTTGATTTACCTTTTTACAAGAACCAATTCAAGCCTCATTCAGTAACCATTTCAGAGTTTTAAAAAAAATATTTCCACTTAAGTTTTCATAGGCCTCATTCTCACTGTTTTTGACCACTTCAATGACTGTAAAATAATAATAATTATGATTTTTTTTATTATTGATTACAACATGGAGATTGTGATTTTATAAAAATATTACAATAAGAAATGTATTGTAATAATACGTACAATAAAAATGGTAAAAAAAAATCAATTTTATGTATTTTTATATTTATTTATTTATTTAATGTAAAATTACAACACAAATATCTGTCTTAATTTATTCATTTTCAAACAGTAAACCATCCAGCTGTTATTTTAATGAGTTGCAGGTAGGGGTGGGCAATATTGAGAAAAAAAAAAAAAGCGCTCTCGATATTTTTTTGGGATTTTTTGATAACGATAATTAGACGATATTTTGCCGAGTGTGTTATTGTGTTGATATTTAACTACCGTGGACAGCTGCAGTTTTTTATATTCTTCATATTCTGTGTGGTCAGTTCACATGAGTGATAGAAATTAATCTTTTCATATACGTTTAAATTGATTTTTACCTTTTACGGGGAATTTTATCTTTAATAAAGCCATTTTTTCTAAAAGTGTGCATATTTTGAGTCAAATTCTTACACTTAATCAGTCAATTAGAATAATAAGACATCTAGGCTGTTATCAAACAAATGAAACCAGTATCAACAAAATTTTTGCAGAAGTTGCATCTGAAGTGGCATTTAGATGTATTTACACACTGTTTAATGCAGCTCAGAGGGACATGGAGTGCTTTAACCTGTAGTTACAAATGCATAATGTTTTGATATTTTAAACAAAACATTGAATACTGATATTTGAAATTATTTTAAAATGAAAAGATACATTGAATCATTTAAACGGTTGATTCATTCAGGAACGAAGCATCATCATGTTGCTCAGAGATGCAAAACAGTGCTGTAGCTGTCTGGAATTATGTTTTGTTGGCGAAATGGAGCAACAACAGCCAATATGGTGTCTAAAACGTAAGTCTCTTAATATTAACTTATTGTTTATTGAACTGTTGTATAAAATCAATATCACATTTGTAATCATGCTTATTTTTGAAGAAAAACGGCACTCTTCGTGTGCTTTTTAACTATATGGAGAAAAAAAAAATAAAATATATATATATACACACACACACAAATATACACACATTTTCTGCCGCCATATCTTGAATTTTGTGATCATTCTTAATGCATTTTACTAGACTGAATAATACAGTGAAAGAACACTCTAAATGTGCACGCGCTCTAGTCTAGACTTCATCACGTAATGCAAGCATGTGTTCTGTAGGTGTTTTGTTTGGTTTTTGCAAAATACTCGATAATGTCAAATTGCACATTGTTAAAACAACAATTAGGATATTATCGCAGAGGATATATATATCGCACACCCCTAGTTGCAGGCAAATAAAAATACGCGCTGCTGATTTCAGCTCAGAACGTAAATGAATGAAGCTGTTCTCAGACGCTGAAACATAGAATCATGAACTACTACACATGCGTAAATACCATGCTTGAGACTGGTGAAGCATTCATTTATTTAATTCAATCGCAGCCTGCATGATTTCATACTCACACTAAGCCTCATCACGATATTGATTTTTAGTGAAACTAACCGGGCTCAAAAGAAATCAGTTTAGGGATTAAAAAATGTTTACCTTGGAGTTTCCCTGAGGCACCTTGAACTCGTTTCCAGCTCAATACCAAACCACATTTCTGAAAAACAAGTGGTTATTATTAATATCAATCCAACTAACACTTAACACAAAATGTTACCAAGAGCTATTTCAATTTAGAGTAAAACAAAGTGGAGATCAGAGATGAAAAAAGTTTCACTTGATAATGCAGAATGTATAAAGAATGCATAAGTGATTAATTGTGATTATTATTGGTTGAGCTTTGAGACTGGATCTGATGTGATACTCACAGCCAGCAGCTGTCTGATGAGCATGTCAGATGCTTTCTCAGATATGTTGCCCACAAACACGGTGGTCGTGGGCCCGCTGCTGTCATTGCTGTCTTTTGCCTGAGCAGCGCTTTCCTTCCTGGGAGCAGCAACTTTACTAACCACAGTCATCGCCGTGGGCACGAGAACCTGATACATTACATCACAATTACAGGATTAGTTCACAACAGAATAAACATTTCCTGATACTTGACTCACCCCCATGTCATCCAAGATGTTCATGTCTGTCTTTCTTCAATCGAAAATAAATTTTTTTTGAGGAAAACATTACAGGATTTTTCTCCATATAGTGGACTTCAATGGGGATCAAAGGCTTGAAGGTCCAAATTGCAGTTTCAGTGCAGCTTCAAAGGGCTCTACAAGAACCCAGCAAGGAATAAGTGTCTTATCTAGCCTAAAAAAAAATAAATAAATTTATATATTTTTAGAATATAGTCCACTAAATGGAGAAAAATCCTGGAAGGTTTTCCTTAAAAAACCTTAAGTTCTTTTCAACTAAAGAAAGAAAGACATGAACATCTTGGATGACATGGGGGTGAGTAAATTATCAGGAAATTTGAAATAACGAGTGAACTAATCCTTTAATATGTAGCCATGTGACAAAAAACTAATGTGATGGTGACTGATATAAAAATGAGATATGGCTTCTCTATGAAAATCTGATTCAACAGGATGCATCTCCATAGCATATTTTGCATATTAAGATATTTTGATACAAACATATGCAAGTAAACATTGCTGTTTATTAGTGTGCATTGTTCCATATAAATAAATTGTTAAATATCTTTATTCCTTGTGTTCATTTATTGAGAAACAAAGTTGAAAACATGCCTTGTTTTAATGAGATTGTTACTTAATTCTACAGTTTTAAACACTCTGAATTTACTTCAAAGCAATGGAATCTGAGCAAATACATAAAGAGATAGATATTTCAGAACAAAGTAAAACACTAGGGCTGGGTATTGAGCCAGATTTCACAAATTGATTTGATTTTGATTCAGTTCAATAGGATATATATCAGGTACAGTACATGTCAATTTTTCTAAAGGAAAATAATCTCTCAACAAATGCTTTAAAATATATGGAGATCCCTGACAGTTTAGAATTAACAACAGAGTACCAATTTCAATATCCGTTTATATTAGATACAATAAAACTCAAAAACTGCTGAAAACAGACATATTTACATTATGTTTTATCAATTTTGTAACAACATAATTAAGTTTCTACAGTGTATTGTAATGATATAACTATGTTTCTAATTATGTAGTGCACACATTTAGCAAACGGCTCCACTCTAAAGTTATTTTTTCTAGCTAACTAACAAAAATTATGGACATTGAATGACTTTCCTAAAATAAATATGATGTTATGTGACATTGCTTACAAGCTGTTTTAGTGACATCTCTCTGTGGTTGAAACACTGATTGAGCAATTAGATGAGAGAGGATACATTTCAGTAAGTTGTACTGTTTCTTTCAACACCTTCTGATGTTCATTCATGTTTATTTTGTGCTGTAAATATTACTAAACTGTCACACCACATTAAAGTGTCATGAAACCTCCCTGTTTTAGCACTGGTCTTTCACACCTTAGATTTGAAAAAGACTCCAGAAACGGGCATGTAAAGCTGTGGAAAAGTGGGAGTGAAGAGGGGAGAAAACAACCAATAAAACACAGACCTACAACACACTCATTATACAGACAAAATGAATATTAAAAAACTGAGCAGAGAAAAAAAATAAACAATGGAGGTAGGGGCTACCTTGATATGTTTTAAAAATATAATAATAATGAACTCCCAAGAAGTCTTATCATTAGAGACTACTAACAACTACAATGAACAAATCAAATATGTTTTGATAAATTATTATTTGAAATAAACATCAGCAGAGATATTGGACTATATGAAAAATGAACAACAACATTTTAAAGTTCTAATAATAGTTTCACGTTTACCAGCACTACATTCTCAGAACAAATGACACACATCAGTTTAAAACATAAAAAATAAAGGCATAGTTAATTTATGTGTTTACTTTTCAGTCTATATCATTGTTTGCTGTGTATCACAATCCATCGTGTCATCGCGTTCATGATCAGACGTGCCGCTGTATCAGTGCCCTTATTTGTGCATATTTCAATTGAAGAAGACATGATATGTGCGCATACACGGTGCTGGTTCATGTTTGGAGCACGAGAGAATATGAAATATGTTCACAAAAACTTGAAACATGCTTGCTCCAGTCCAGATATGAACTATGATCCGTGCAACGAGTGTTGTTAAACTCATCGCGGTGTTCAGCGCAGAAACTGCTCTTCTCATGCGCACTCCAGCCATTGTTACATATGAAATATTCTTACGGTCATGTTTACAGAGGTGAACTGACAGCGCGGAAGCTCTTTCATGAGATTTTAAATTCTCTGCTGTAATACGACCTCATGCATAATACAGCACATTCTCATGAATAATACTGAGAAAAGCTCAGAAAACTGATGATGTACACGCGTACTCTCCAGCCACTCACCACTCCAAATTAACAAATATACATCACTTTTTGTGACGTTGGCTCAACTTTGCTTTTTGAACTGGAAGAACGAAATGGCTTCAAAAAAAATGAAGGAAAAAAAACAAAAAGAAAACTTTTCCCTTAATAATAGACACGAGTGCTACTGTTGTTTTCACTGATGTGCAACCTGTACATATGTAAATATCTCAAAAAAATGTTTTAGGGTTTCATGACCCTTTAAAGCATGCCAAAAAAAAAAAAAAAATTAATTCTGTGATAAAACTGACAGAATTTGAAAGCCAAGACTTTTTCATATCAAAAGTAACAAAGCTCATTGTGATTATTATATGGGATGTGCACACAATTAATGTTTAGTGACGTTTTATTCACGCATCAACTGAAAAAAATAAAATAAATAAAGACTAAAAGATCGATTCTTGGGATTTAAGAATCGAAATTGGTTCTTCAGAATGAAAATTAAATAAAATTTGGATATCAATATTTTTAACCCAGCCCTATAATATAGCAATACTTCATAGTGGAAAATACTTTCTTACATACATACATATATTTAGACTGGAAATGACTAAACTAATTCAAAGAAATTACATTTTTCTATAATTAAATAACATTACCGCAGGGGCTGGAGTCATAATGCCCATGTGGACAGGAATCATTGGGGTTCCTAGAAAGGAGAAAAATCAACAACATCAGGAAATAATGTTCACCCTAATTTGAATTTGTCAAAGTTACATTTTATAATCATTTAGGCTCATTTAACATAGACACTGTTCACCTAGCACTGCATAACAGATGTAATGCTCCCCAAAAATTAAAAAATAAAAAAACTGATCAGATCATAACCTTCCTTGAAAATATTACATTAAGCATGACAACAAATCTGTTATTCAAACTTTGAATACTCAAAGCAAGCAACACGCTGTTATACTCAAGTTGTAACAGTTGACACTTTCATAAAAGCTCACTGAATGCTCTGGATTTCAATGAAAGCTGCCATTATCAGGGCCGCATTAACAATAGTGCTAATTAACAACTAGGCGGGGCTGAAGCCCCAGGGCCCGAGCAAGGAGGGGGCCCGTGATTGGCTGTAGAGTAGATTGACTGGCCATCGGTAGCGCGGCACGCCAATCGCCAAAGCCCCACCACGCCCCCCACTTATTAGTGTTATTATTTAGTGGAACTTTTACGTAAATTCCATGCATTACCATTAGATATTGAAACGTCATGTTTGAATTGGGCTTTTACCAAATCAAATGCATTTATTCTATAGCCTATTTGATTTTGAACGACCTGTGCACGTATTTATAAGGTGATCGCTGCGCCTGATGTCCACATTCACCTCTTCACTTCGTTCTGGTGTATGTGGTCACTAGAGGTCGACCGATTCATCGGTTTTGCCGATTAATCGGCACCGATAGTTGATTTGCGGAATCAGTTATCGGCAAAAATCCATGCCGATAGTTTTCCGTGTTGCGTCTGTTGCTGGAGTGGTTGAGAATGGTCTGCTGTCATTATACAGTAGGAGAGTGGCCTCTAGAGGCGGAAATCACTGACAGCACGTGTTGCTTGTTTTGGAATGTGACACTGAGCGCTGCACAGAGCGGGAAACTTCAAACTCGCATTTAAATGCAGCCGACAGAAAATCCTGCCGCGGAACAGAGCGCCATTCACATAGTTTTCCATTAAATAATATTATAGCCTATTTGTCTTAAATCATTGTTAATGTACATAATGACTTCACCCTACGCTATAAATTATGTATTGTGCATTTTTCAGCAAAACATTTGTCCTTCTGTGGCTCTAATACAGTCTGTATGCTTCATATAGAGAGCTGTAATACAGATTGCACTTTTTCTTTCCGTTTGCTCTGTTTTTTTTTAAACACCGAACCTCAAACTCATTTATGCCACATTTATGCTTGAATTGAACGTGACGCGTCTGGTGTGTGTGAAACCCATGACTTCTCCAAGACGCAGTGCTGCGCTTTTTCACAGTGTGTCACTTGCATATTTTTTTGTTTATATTCTGAATAGATAATCATGCAGTGTTCTAAAACAGCAGCAAATAAAATGTGAGCGTACACATACAATATCAATAACCTATGCATGTAATTTTAATTTGGCCTTGTGTAGGTATTTCAAGATGGCCATCTTTAAGCATGACTGTTGAAATGAAATGGTAATACTTAACAATAAGAGTCCATTTGTAACATTAATGAAAGCTGTAGAAGTATTGTTCCTTGATAGAGTATGTTCAGTTCATTTCAACATTTACTCTTCTTAATAGGCTTCATCTTTAAATTTTAAAGTTTCTTCTTTTAACATTAGTAAACTATGAAATAACTTTAATGATCAATATAGTAATTAATATTAATACAAAATTTTTATTCATTTACAAAGTATGGTTCAGTACTGTTACTGCTTTTTTAAAAATAGTAAAACAATTTAGCTTTCATTCAGTATCCATTGTAAAAACTATCGGTTAATTAATCTGTATTGGCCAGCGTGGTCCAACCTAGCTATCGATATCGGTAAAACCCACTATCGGTCGACCTCTAGTGGTCACGCAAAGAACAACCTTCAATAGCTAAAAATATAAGCTATTCTAAAGAAAAAGTGAGAGAGGGGTTTTAAAAAAGGAAAAACTTGAGACATACAGCTGATAAAACGAGTTAGTCAGTAAAATCCCCAGCTATCAGGTTATTTTACTAAAGCTGATGATGGAGTGGAAGTTGTGGAACAGCAAGTGGACCAGGCACATGGAGCAAATAGAAACACAGCGTCATCGTCCCCACCGATTTTATGTTAGTTTGATTATTGACTTTAAGTGAGGGTAATTTTTTTGGATTTTTTACCCAAGCAAAGTCTTTGAGAAACTGACACATTGCACTTATGGAGACTCCAGGTAGGTTGCAGTTCTGGAAAATGGTGGTGCTGGAGACTAAATGGTTCCTGATGGTTCCACACCTAATTCTTCAACTTAATTCTTAATTCTTTTGCAGTTGATGTGTCTTTTCTTCCCCACCTGTTTTTCTGACCATGCTGACCCAATGAGCATTTCACTGCCCAATGGTCATGCCTGAACTTTGCAAATTCTATTATTGCATTAGTATTGCATTCTTCTCATGGGCATGTAATCATTTTTGACTTTTAGTCTGAGTTAAATCTCTTTTTTGGCTCATTTTATCTGTAAAAGAAAACATGCCTAATAATTATCCACACCTGAATATAAGAAGTTTTTCACATCCAGCCTTCATGGAGAATAATATATATGACTTATAAATGAATAAATACAAAATAAATAGTAGTTATTAAGATTGATGTGGTTGGGAATTGGTAAAATGTGCTTGGAAAAAAAATATGACCAGAATATCAACTTGCCTAATAATTATGGACGCACTGTATAACTACTGTTGCCATTTGTTTCAATAATGTAAATCAAACATCAGAAAGAAAATCACTCACTGTCCTTGACTGAATCACTTTTGTAAAATAAATAAGAATGAATGTATATTGAATTTATAGACTGAAGACTATTCAGTATATTTGTACATTTCTTGTTTTTCAAGTAGGTTGATTTATGTATCTTTGTTCTATTGTAATTCGTGACTGTTTACTTCTCTTCAGTAAGCTTGTTTTTACTTAGGCTAGTATTACTTTTTGTGATATTAAAATTGGCAACAAGAACCGTGAAGTTTCAGTGCATCAAATTTTGATATAGGTTTTAAATAGGATTTTTATCCTTATATATAACACACACACACAGGTGCATCTCAATAAATTAGAATGTCGTGGAAAAGTTCATTTATTTCAGTAATTCAACTCAAATTGTGCAACTCGTGTAGTAAATAAATTCAGTGCACACAGACTGAAGTAGTTTAAGTCTTTGGTTCTTTTAATTGTGATGATTTTGGCTCACATTTAACAAAAACCCACCAATTCACTCAATCTCAACAAATTAGAATACTTCATAAGACCAATAAAAAAAAAAACATTTTTAGTGAATTGTAGGCCTTCTGGAAAGTATGTTCATTTACTGTATATGTACTCAATACTTGGTAGGGGCTCCTTTTGCTTTAATTACTGCCTCAATTCGGCGTGGCATAGAGGTGATCAGTTTGTGGCACTGCTGAGGTGGTATGGAAGCCCAGGTTTCTTTGACAGTGGCCTTCGGCTCATCTGCATTTTTTGGTCTCTTGTTTCTCATTTTCCTCTTGACAATACCCCATAGATTCTCTATGGGGTTCAGGTCTGGTGAGTTTGCTGGCCAGTCAAGCACACCAACACCATGGTCATTTAACCAACTTTTGGTGCTTTTGGCAGTGTGGGCAGGTGCCAAATCCTGCTGGAAAATGAAATCAGTATCTTTAAAAAGCTGGTCAGCAGAAGGAAGCATGAAGTGCTCCAAAACTTCTTGGTAAACGGGTGCAGTGACTTTGGTTTTCAAAAAACACAATGGACCAACACCAGCAGATGACATTGCACCCCAAATCATCACAGACTGTGGAAACTTAACACTGGACTTCAAGCAACTTGGGCTATGAGCTTCTCCACCCTTCTTCCAGAATCTAGGACCTTGGTTTCCAAATGAAATACAAAACTTGCTCTCATCTGAAAAGAGGACTTTGGACCACTGGGCAACGTCCAGTTCTTCTTCTCCTTAGCCCAGGTAAGACGCCTCTGACGTTGTCTGTGGTTCAGGAGTGGCTTAACAAGAGGAATACGACAACTGTATCCAAATTCCTTGACACGTCTGTGTGTGGTGGCTCTTAATGCCTTTACCCCAGCCTCAGTCCATTCCTTGTGAAGTTCACCCAAATTCTTGAATCGATTTTGCTTGACAATCCTCATAAGGCTGCGGTTCTCTCGGTTGGTTGTGCATCTTTTTCTTCTACACTTTTTCCTTCCACTCAACTTTCTGTTAACATGCTTGGATACAGCACTCTGTGAACAGCCAGCTTCTTTAGCAATGAATGTTTGTGGCTTACCCTCCTTGTGAAGGGTGTCAATGATTGTCTTCTGGACAACTGTCAGATCAGCAGTCTTCCCCATGATTGTGTAGCCTAGTGAACCAAACTGAGAGACCATTTTGAAGGCTCAGGAAACCTTTGCAGGTGTTTTGAGTTGATTAGCTGATTGGCATGTCACCATATTCTAATTTGTTGAGATAGTGAATTGGTGGGTTTTTGTTAAATGTGAGCCAAAATCACCACAATTAAAAGAACCAAAGACTTAAACTACTTCAGTCTGTGTGCATTGAATTTATTTACTACACGAGTTGCACAATTTGAGTTAAATTACTGAAATAAATGAACTTTTCCACAACATTATAATTTATTGAGATGCACCTGTATGTGTGTGTAAATATATACATACATACATACATACATATATATATATATACATACATACATTATATATATATATATACATACATACATACATATACATATATATATATATATATATATATATATATATATATATATATATATATAATTATTGTGATGGGAGGCCCTGCAGTAAGTCATAGCCCTGGGGCCCAGTGAGTTCTTAATGTGGCCCTGGCCATTATAATCAACATGTATGCATTTGGCTGACGCTTTATCCAAAGCAACTTAGAGGTATATATATATTTGCCAGTATGTGTTCCATGTAATTCAAACCCATGATCTCGCTGTTGCTAACTCTATGATCTAACAGTTGAGCCACATGAACACTAATACGCCTACACAAGGTCTGATAAATCTATTTTATCTTGATTACCAGGAGGCATCGACGGTGGAAACCCAGCAAACTGTGGTGGAGGGATTCCTGGCGGCAACGTTGGGATGCCTATTTGTGGCCGGTTGAGATGAGGAGGGAAAGACATCTTGGGCAGAACACCCACCTTAAATAGAAGACAAACACATCATTAACTGGGATTTATACAATGTTTAGGCGGCTACAATACACACACTGCTCCGCTTACACAATCAAGATCTTCTCTTAAGTTAGTTCTGCAAGTCCCCTCATAGTTTACAGTATCTATAGTACTATTACTGGAGTCTACATCTAAAGCTGTTAAATTTTATGTTGAATGCATTTAATTTATAGCACACAATAACCAAAAATAAACAAATAAACACCAAATCAGAAAATCTTGACAGACCGATTTCAGGACGATGTGAAATCAATGAACAGCTCTGAATCAGCCTGAATTCGACCTGAAACCAGCTGAAAGTTCTAAAATCAACATGAAATCAGGTTAAAGGTTTGAAATAAAGCTTAATCTATTCTAAAAGACATGAAATTCCCTATATTTTAATTAACTGTCCTCTAAAAAAAAAAAAAAAGCAACAATAAACTGAAAGATAAAACTTAAAGTACTGAAATCAGCTTGAAATATTGTAAGGATTGAAAATCAACCTGAACTGAGTTTAAAGAACTGAAATCAATCAGAGATTAACTGAACGTGCTGAAACCAGATGAAAGGTCTTAAAATAATTTAAAGGCCGATTGCACGTTGTTGTAACGTCTCCCAATGTGACTAACCATTGACGTTAGCTAACCAAATAAACAGGTGTATGATAGCTAAAATTGTGTATAGCGTAGAAATTGTGTTGCTTATATGAAATGTAGTAATTTTAAACCCATAAATCAGACCGGTTTGTCAGAAAATACCAGCGGGAATCGTTTCAGTCAGACCGGGCAACTGCTAGCCGCGAGCTAACGGTCACAAAAAGCCTTTATTCTGACCTCTCTCAACAGATTAACTCGTTTTATCAAAGTCTTGTACGAAACAATGAAAATATGAACTCAAAACGATAACCAATACTTCAATAAATCATACTCACTCAAACCAAATCGATATCAACTCGCTTCTCGCACGGAGAGTTCACCGGATCCGTAGTAAAAGCAACGAGCAATCGAACCTGCAGTTTCCGGTGAAATGGAATTCTGGGAAAATAACGGGCAAGTTAAAAGACCTCTGATTTAAACAAAAGCCTAAAAAAAAAAACTAAAAAAAAAACTAAAATAAAACATTTTTTTAAAAAACTAAATAAAATAAACAAATAACAAATTAAATGCAAATATACAATAAGTTTGGTCTTAGAATTTCTTGGTGTGGGATATAATACCATGATCTTGTTTGTTGATTTTCAGATTTCATATCAGTTATTTTTAACATACAGAATTACATTCAGCATGTACTTCATAAATGTCTGCAAAACATTTGCACATTTATCACAGTTAAAAAATAGTTTTTCCTAGTATTGTTTTACCGTATTATTACTAACCATATTCTCTGTTGATTCTAAATAAAACATGAATTCAGAATATCCCACAGCAGAATTATTCATTAACTTCCAAGGTTTCATATTTGTATTCAATTAATTGCTCATGAAATATGAACAACACCAAGAAAATATTCAAATTAAATGTATCTCTGGTTAAATCTAACAAAACGGTCAATAAATTTCCAGGGCGAATTTACCCCGAAAACGTATGGGCACATTTTATTTTATGGCCACAAAGAAATAATTTCTTGTTGTTTTTTTTCCTTTTGATTTTGGTGTGGAATTTAACTAGAAGTTTCTTCAGATTCGCCCTTCTAGGCCGCAAACTGCATTTGAGTGACAGGTGACGTAAGCGAAGGCGGGATTTTCATGGAAAGTGCTGGAAAGAGACAAAGCACCACTACTTCCAACGCCTGATGTTCTTCCGATGCAAAACATAGTGCAGTCAATTATGCGTCGTTTGACTATTTGACTATTTCATGTTTTAATGACAAAAAATATTTTGACAAGGTGAAAACTGTATAAAAAGTCACCTATCAGGGAAGCGCACATTTTGTGCGCATCTTTCCAAACGTTACCTGTTTTTATAACTGTTTGGTGTTCTCTGTCTAACAATCAAACATTTATTAAACATCACACATATCATTATAGTTACTAAGAGTCAAATAAGCATGCTTATGGTTTATTTGCAATATTGTGCAAGGAAATCGTTGGGTTTTAATTCAAAACGGAATTGTTTTAATAAAAAAAACTCATTCCGGGTCCTTTCTTGCAGGAAACATTTTTATGAATCTCAAATAACAGACTCCAGACGTGTTTTAAGTTCTAAAATTTGTTTTTATTGTATTTTATTAAGCGATTCTTAAGAAACGTATCACTATATTATTTCAGTTATTTAGACGTTATTTACATGTGATGCTGCGCCGGGAATAAATGCGATGTACACAAATAAAACCGTGTAGCTTGTCTTTGTTGATGATCTATAAGCGGCTCAGAGTGAGTCAGCGCGGAGGGATACAGCCGCACATTCAAAGGCGGAGTATAAAGAAAAGAGCCGCGCACGCGGGGCTCTATCCTCTCTGCTTCCCTGAGTATCAGTGTAGGGGAGATCAGCTGTTTCTGTGGCGGTTAAACCATCAAAAACCAACGAAACTAACCAAAGTAAGCCATCAATTGCCATCTAAAACGATTCTATATCATTTCAGGAATGAATCTAGACTTAAAGATCGGTGTTTAATTTCGTTTTTCATTATTTATTTGGTTCGCTCTTTGACCTGTACGTTACTGTAATGATGCGGATGCCGGTTAAGAGTCACTTGTCTCCGATCTACAGACGCGGACTTCTGTCTTTTTATATTTTGAAATAATCGTACGTTAATGTAGGATGTTATGTTTATGTTTTTATGGCTATTTAATGAGTTGATGAGCAGGTGCAGTGGTTTACAATGCTGTATAACTGATGCTTGTATAGTTACTGGTTTCTAAGCATCTTTTTTTAAATTTCTTGCTATAATTTATATGTAAGTTAATGTATGTTAGAGTCTGAGGTGACCGGATTGGGTGGTTGGTGTATTAAAAGCAATCCTATCTTTTTAATTAAAGTTCTTGTATTAGCGTTTAAAGTTATTGAATAAGCGTCATGAAAATTGTATTTATTCCGTTGAATTTAAAAAAACGCAATACACATCTAAATCGGTTTAATTTTAAGGATTGCATCAGTAAAACACGTGTTGAGCTCATTGTCCTTCTGCGCCATGTTCTTCCGCATCCGGGCCTCTTATGCTCTGGTTTGTCTTGCATAACAGTACTACAAGTGATAAATGCTTTCATTTTCTTTTAACCCTTTGTTTGTTCAATTTAGACATTTATAAACAAAAACAAAAAAATCTGTAATAATGTGCACTTATGTTGAAGTACATAGTTTGTAGACATGTTAAACCGTGTCCACGGATATAATAATGATGATCTGAATTTATTTTCTCAGATGCCTGAAGAAATGCGCCAAGAGGAGGAGGCCGAGACCTTTGCCTTCCAGGCAGAGATCGCCCAGCTGATGTCTCTCATTATCAACACCTTCTACTCCAACAAGGAGATCTTCCTCAGGGAGCTCATTTCCAACGCCTCTGATGTGAAGACCAGTGATAGACTGTTTTTTATAAAGTGTCATATATGGCTAGCTCTAGCAATAAGACTATATTGTTCCTGTGATCAACCTGTTTTTCCCCATTCGACAGGCTCTTGACAAAATCAGATATGAAAGCTTGACGGATCCCACTAAACTGGACAGCGGCAAGGACCTGAAGATTGACATTACCCCCAACGTTCATGAGCGCACACTTACTATTGTTGACACTGGTATTGGAATGACCAAAGCCGATCTCATCAACAACTTGGGTACTATCGCCAAGTCCGGGACAAAGGCCTTCATGGAGGCTCTACAGGTGATGTGTCTGCCAGTTTTGGCATGTTTATCAACATTTCTCCATTGAATTTAGTCTCTAATGTTTCCTGTTCATCTCTCCAGGCTGGTGCAGATATCTCCATGATCGGGCAGTTTGGTGTGGGCTTCTACTCTGCCTACTTGGTGGCTGAAAAGGTCACGGTCATCACTAAAAACAACGATGACGAGCAGTACGCCTGGGAGTCATCCGCTGGCGGCTCTTTCACAGTCAAGGTGGACCATGGTACGTTACAAACTCATTTTTGATGTAGGGGTGTGCGATTATATATTGTCTGCGACATTATCGTAATTGTTGTTTTAACAATGTGCGATTTGACATTGAGTATTTTGCAAAAACAATTCAAAACACCCCTACAGGGTGCACGCATACATTACATGAAGTCTAGACTAGTGCGTTTAGAGTGCGTTCTTTCACTGCATGGTTCTGTCTATTTAAATGCATTTAGAATGATCACAATTTCAAGACATGGGGACAGAAAATGTATATTTATACCACTTCATATAGTTAATCAGTTTCACATGAAAAGTGCCTGTTTTCTCCTAATATTACCATGATTACAAATGTTTTATTTTTTTTTACAATTCAATAAACAAGAAGTTAATTAAGAGACTTAATTAACGCCATATTTCCTGTTTTTGTGCTATTTCGACAACACAAATAATTCCAAACACAGCCACAGTGCTGTTTTGCGTCTCTGAGCAACATGAAGGTGTTTTGTTCCTGAATGAATCAACCAACCGTTTAAATGATTTGGTTTAATTGCAATGACCCACTTAAGTGTCTTGCTGCCACCTACTGGCAGTTTTAATTTTGCATTCAGAGTGACTTTTTTTTTTTTTTTTTTTTTTTTTTTTTAAATTTAAATTTCAAATATCCATATTCAACATATTATGTTTAATCTATCAATACATTATTTATGCATTTGGTAATTGCAGGTCAAATGCATTCATGTCTTGCATTAAGCAGTGTGTAAAAACATCTAAATGCCACTTCAGATGCAGCTTCTGGTTTATTTCACTTGCTTGGTAACAGCCCAAATGTCTTATTCTAATTCACTGATTAAATGTAAGAATTTGACTCAAGATAATGGACACTTTTAGGAAAACTTTAGGAGCTGGCTGTCCACGGCAGTCCTTAAGGTACCAGCACAATATCAGACTCAGCAAAATATCATCTAATTATCGTTATCAATAAAATCCCAGAAAATATCGGGATATTATTTTTTTTTTTTTGTCAATATCGCACACCCCTACTTTGATGACATAAGTGCAATATTAAGGGTGATTGTGATGTTCACACACCTGCCGATCTCCAGGTGAGCCCATTGGCCGTGGAACCAAAGTCATTCTTCACCTGAAAGAAGATCAGACCGAGTACATCGAGGAGAAGAGAGTGAAGGAAGTGGTCAAGAAACACTCCCAGTTCATTGGATACCCAATCACTCTCTTCGTAAGTGGGATTCGGTTTAACTAGTGGAGTTGAAGTACTCCGATCAAGTTGCTCTGGTAGTTGAGTGATGGCAAAATACCAATTTCCACGCAGGTGGAGAAGGAACGCGACAAGGAGATCAGCGACGACGAGGCAGAGGAGGAAAAGCCTGAGAAAGAGGAGAAGGAGGAAGGCGAAGACAAACCCAAGATTGAGGACGTTGGCTCAGATGATGAAGAGGACTCCAAAGACAAGGACAAGAAGAAAACGAAGAAGATCAAGGAGAAGTACATTGACCAGGAGGAGCTGAACAAAACCAAACCCATCTGGACCCGCAACCCTGACGACATCTCCAACGAAGAGTACGGAGAGTTTTACAAGAGCCTGACCAACGACTGGGAAGATCACCTGGCTGTCAAGGTAACAAAATGGGTTCTGCAGAACAAGATTCACTCTTAAATGTTTGAGAGTTGATGAAATACTCACTTTTATGCATGGTTCTTCAGCATTTCTCTGTGGAGGGTCAGCTGGAGTTCCGCGCTCTTCTCTTCATCCCTCGCCGTGCCCCTTTCGACCTCTTCGAGAACAAGAAAAAGAAGAATAACATCAAGCTGTACGTCAGAAGGGTCTTCATCATGGACAGCTGTGAGGAGCTCATCCCAGAGTACCTGAGTAAGTAGTCTTGCGCTAAGAGAGAGTTCACCCAAAAATAAAAATTGCCATTTGCTCTCCCTCATTTCGTTCCAAACCCATGAGATTTTGTGGTTCATATTTGAAAACAATTGTTATTTTTAATGAAACTTGAGGTTTTGCTTTTAAATGTCCATGTAACCAAAATTCAAAAGTCTGAATTAAATCTGCTCCTTACATAAAGTGATTATATTTATACATAAGGCTTAAACAAAACCACTCCATTCATATGAATGTTTTATAATGCCTTTTTGGTTACCTGGACTTTCGATGGACCGAAACCTCTCTGGTTTCAAAAATTCTTGATTGGGGTTTCAAAGATAAATCAAAGTCTTATGAATTTGGAGAGACATGAGGATGAATAAATGGCATAATTTGTGATATATAAATATTTATATTTTTAATCCCTTAAATTCAACATGAAATTGCCCATTTGCGTTGGTTTCTAATGACGTAATCAAGTATGAGAAAAGTTGCCTAAAAGTTGATTTTTAAAAAGTCCTGCTCCACATTATTTCCAGCTTATGATGCAAAAGTTGAATGCATTGCAAATGAAGTTTTGCTGCTAAACCTCTTGGGTCTTTATGATTGAAGGTTTCAAATGGTGCAGTCTCACTAACCGCCAATCATTGTCCCTCCAGACTTCATCCGTGGTGTTGTGGACTCTGAAGATCTGCCCCTCAACATCTCCAGAGAGATGCTGCAACAGAGCAAGATTCTCAAGGTCATCCGCAAGAACATGGTCAAGAAGTGCCTGGAGCTGTTTGCCGAGCTGGCCGAGGACAAGGAGAACTACAAGAAGTTCTACGACGCCTTCTCCAAGAATCTGAAAGTAAGAATCCAAGACTTTGATCCCATTACTTCCGACAAAAATGTAATTAAGTGGTATTAACATGTTTGTTGTGAATTCCAGCTGGGCATCCACGAGGACTCTCAGAACCGCAAGAAGCTGTCAGAACTGTTGCGTTATCAGAGCTCGCAATCCGGCGACGAGATGACCTCCCTCACGGAATACGTCAGCCGTATGAAGGAAAACCAGAAGTCCATCTACTACATCACTGGTAAGACTTCAGCATCAACCTGCTTTTAAAGTAGGGCTGCATGATTAATAGAAGAAAAGTCAAAACCACAATATGGCTTAGTGTGACATTAATGTGCATTTGGGAACGCAACATGTCAACCATCTCCCCATATTTGTAAAGAGAAGTGATTAATAAAAACTGTAAGGGCTCCCTGGGGTTTTCTGTTTAAAGAGTTTAATGGGTTAACATTTGGAAATAAAGAACATGAGAACGCCATAAATATTAGTATTTCACAGTTGTAATGTTAAGTGGGATTTGTTTTTTTACATTTTAAGTGAAATTACAGTAATATTTGCTAATAATAATTTTTTAGCTAATAACATTAGTAATTATCTTATCAATTACCAAATAACATTTTAAATATTTTAAACTTTTAACAGCTCCCCCCTCCCCCTTCCTAAATCCTATTTTAAAGAATCCAATATACAATATATTCTTATCGATGTTGTCGATCTTCCCCAGGCGAGAGCAAAGACCAGGTCGCCCACTCTGCTTTTGTGGAGCGCGTGTGCAAGAGAGGTTTCGAGGTGCTGTACATGACCGAGCCCATCGACGAGTACTGCGTCCAGCAGCTGAAGGACTTCGACGGCAAGTCTCTGGTATCCGTCACCAAGGAGGGACTGGAGCTGCCCGAGGATGAAGACGAGAAGAAAAAGATGGAGGAAGACAAGGCCAAGTTTGAGAACCTCTGCAAGCTCATGAAGGAGATTCTGGACAAGAAAGTAGAGAAGGTGTGTTTGCATAATGCAGCTGTTCATAAAAACCAAACTTGTGCCAATATGTCAAAACCTAGTTTATTTTGGTCTTAATCCACCCTTATTAGCCATTAATTCTTCCAAATTGTGTTATAAACAGGATTCCTAGTCAGAGTTGCACAGATGGTGAGTTTATGTAATGGACACTTGCACTGCTTCGTGAGTTTGCGTTTCGCTTGCAGACTCAAATGTGTGAAAACCAGTGTGTACCTTGAGTCCTAGTAGCCGTTTTTCCTTCAGTGACTAACAAGTATATTCTGTATGATCTAACAGTGATGAGCAACTGTGAGTGATCAACCAGAACTTGCCTTACCAGTTTAATTCCCGTTCCTCAAGCTGATCTGATTCTTTTCCAGGTCACCGTATCAAACAGGCTGGTTTCTTCTCCCTGCTGTATCGTGACCAGCACCTACGGCTGGACGGCCAACATGGAGAGGATCATGAAGGCCCAGGCCTTAAGGGACAACTCCACCATGGGCTACATGATGGCCAAGAAACACCTGGAGATCAACCCTGATCATCCCATCATGGAGACGCTGAGGCAGAAGGCCGATGCGGATAAAAACGACAAGGCCGTGAAGGATCTGGTCATCCTCCTGTTTGAGACCGCGTTGCTTTCCTCTGGTTTCTCATTGGACGATCCTCAGACGCACTCGAACCGCATCTACAGAATGATCAAGCTGGGATTGGGTAAGATTAACTTCCTCTTTTCCGTGTTTTAGTCCTGATATAGTTGGGTCAATTACTAATTCTCTTATTTTTGTCTTCAGGTATTGATGAAGATGAAGACGTACCTGTGGAAGAGCCAAGCTCCGCTCCCGCTCCCGAAGACATTCCACCTCTGGAAGGAGACGATGATGCTTCTCGCATGGAGGAAGTCGATTAAATCCATTTGTCTGAAATTCCCCAATCACTTTTCCGTAATCATTCCTTAACATCCTGTCGTTCTCTTTGACCTGTAGAAGGCTGACCTGATCTCAGTAATGATTCCTTAAAGAATCATAATGTAACTAAAGCATACTGTCTACTTTTGCTCTGTTTTGAGCCATAATGTACTTTTTGTTTTTTTTTTACGTAATGTGATGTTCATGGATGGCAGTATTGTCTGAGCACAATAAGCACTGTGTTTCACTGATACTGAGTCTGCTGGCTGTGCTGGATTGAATCGAGCATGATTTCTTTCTGCATGGAAGGTGAAAGACCTTTGCCTGACTGCAGGCATGTGTTGTCTTGTTTTTCAGAAATTAAAACGCGTGGTGAAACCTGAATTTTGGTGTCGTCTTTGCTTATTCACTTGTTTGGACTTGTAAAAATTTAATGAAATGCATTAGAATAATTAAAGTGGAAGTCTTTTAAATTAGGTTTAAAAAAGTATTTTATTTTAAAATTTAGTCAAATTAGACGCCATATTGAATTTAAATGAAAACGAGGCTGCAAGGCACATATTGGTCTAGAACGACATGTAAGATCCTTTAGATCTTACATTTAGATTTAAAAAAGAACTTGACCCTTTGACTTGCACACTAACATTTACTAACTGCTTGTTTTTAAAAAAAAAAAAAAAAAACTAACATTAGCGTCTCTATTCTTTTTGCATTCTATTTGTTTTCTTTTATTATACAATTGACAAAAAGCCAAAAAAGACCTCTAAAACTAGCTTACGCTTATTCTTTTTCTAATCCTTTATTTATTTTTTTTTAAACCTTGCTACGTGTACTGCGTCAGGCTAACAGACTTGTTATAGCACTTGAATATTGCTCTTTTGCTGATTTGATTGCTTCCATTGTACTCATTTTAAGTCGCTTTGGATAAAAGCATCTAAATTACTAGATCACTTTCAAAACGGTTTTATGGAGTTTTTGACTACTGAGCGTCTTTTTCTGGAAGACGTTTTGTTCAGTATGTGGTTATATCATTCGCTAACATGAACTGAGAAATCGATTTTCATAAAAATAACGATAACATAAAACTTTACTTAAAATGTATATTTTGCCTCCTTTTTCCAGATAACTTCGTTCACCATTCCTGAAATTTCAAAAGAAATTTTCAGATTCAAATTTATGCAAAAACATTTAGCCAATTTCCCTAATAAATTGCACTCAGTCTTTCTGACTCAATATACACTTCTCTTGTAATAAAAATTAACATAAATACCTACTGTTGTAGACTACATTATTATTTTTAGAGTTATGTTGCACTTTAATTAGGATTTTGTTAACCATTTTAAGACTTATTGGGGCCCCCCAAGTGAGAACCACTGCTTTAGGGTAAATTCAGCTAATCTGGAACATTTTTTGCAATTTTGACTTCTGCGATTTATTTCGATATCTATCTAACACAGGGGTGTCAAACTCATTTTCACTGAGGGCCACTTCAACATTATGGCTGCCATCAAAGGGCCGGTTGTAACTGTACGACTGTACTACTCCTTAACATATTGTTAAATAACTGTCTCTTTATTCTATTATTACTTAAGTTACAAATATTGCATATGCATTTGCATAGATGTAAAAATATGTTATTGCTCTATTTTAACATAAATCCTTTTAATTTATCAGTTTAAGAAATCCAAATTACTCCATAAATCAAAGTAAATAAAGACAAGTATCATCAAACACAGGTCATTACATTAACTTTGTTAAAAACTTTTTATTACATTTATGGTACAACAAATAATTGTGAGCTGCTAAGAACGTGTGACAGATATGGCATTTAAAAAAACAAATGAGCCCGGTCTCATGAAGGTGCCTATTGCACAATTCTCTGTTTCTATTTGGCATGCGTTTTGAATGAATGAATGAATGATGCATTTATATAGCGCTTTATTGTGTATTGCCATACACCCAAAACGCTTTACAATCGTATGGGAGGTCGGGTCTCTCCTCAACCACCACCAGTGTGCAGCATCCACCTGGATGATGCGACGGCAGCCACAGGACAACAGCGCCAGTACACCACAAACCAGCTACAGGTGGAGAGGAGAGAGAGTCATAGAGCAAATCAAGTGGATGGGGATTATTAGGAGGCCAGTGGAGGGAATTTGGCCAGGACACCGGGGTTACACCCCTACTCTTTACGAGAAGTGCCATGGGATTTTTAGTGACCACAGAGAGTCAGGACCTCAGTTTAACGTCTCATCCAAAAGACGGTGCTTTTTGACAGTATAGTGTCCCCGTCACTATACTGGGGCATTAGAACCCACACAGACTGCAGGGTGAGCACCCCCCTGCTGCCCTCACTAACACCTCTTCCAACAGCAACCTAGTTTCCCCAGGAGGTCTCCCATCCAGGTACTGACCAGGCTCAGCCCTGCTTAGCTTCAGTGGGCAACCAATCTTGGGCTACAAGGTGATATGGCTGTTTTGTGCACAGAGGCTGACTTTGGCGTGCATATGATATGCACGTGTTTGTTGTGCATATGATATGCAATCAATTCTTGTAGTGGAAAAAAAGAAGTGGCAGTGCTCAACCCCACCCCAAAAAAAAAAAAAAAAAAAAACTAAAGGTACTAAAAAAAAAGTACTTTTAATTTTCATAGTTTGCAATAGATGTATATAGTGCCACAACAATATTCATTAATAATTGTTTGCAATTCAATTCACATTTATTTGTATAGCACTTTTCATGATACACTGTTGCGAAGCATCTTCACAGAAAATGAAAATTTCTACATTACATTTAGCAGTTTACAGCACTTTTAATAATAATAATAATAATAATAAAAAAATGCAAAGTCAATCTGCCATACCAAACAGGAACACAGGGGGACGCCAAAAGACCACTAAAAAAGCTACCTTGTCCTGACTGATCCAGATTTGCTAAACCACTGACTGCTGCGTAAACTAAAACACCTTCAGCCAGCATCCAGTATAAAACACTCCGGCTTTTAAGCCAAATAGCTCGCTGATTTTTTTCTTTTTTCTTTTGTTTTTACTTACATCTGTACGTGAGTACTATTATCACCACCATCTCTGATGAAATCGGTCGTGTTTTCTCTGCATTAGCGCTGTTTTGAATTTACTGTTTGAATGCATTGGCTTACTGGATCCTTAGACTTTCCAGGAGTTTACCTGTTGATCTGATCGCATCAAACCTTCTTTTTATTTTCATAATGTATTGTTTTTGTTAAAAATGTACTGTTTCAAATTAGTAATTATTATTTTATTACTCTGCGCTAGGGTGACCACCCTATAGATCTGTTGCAGGACAGTAGATGTGATTTTGTGGGACAATGCGGGACACGTGCGAAACAGACACATCTAGACAACTACTGTTATGCTATATAAATACTGATTTACATTAGTTGGCGTTTCTGCCAGTGGATGCCCACACTCCAGGTTGCGTTTATTAAACTCAGGAGAGAAGATCATTTTTGAGCGCACACATGTAATGTCTGACCGATAGAGAGTGTGTCTGTTTTCTGTGAGAGTGAATGAATGGGAATCCACCTGAGAGCTGAGATTTGCGCTCGCGCATTTGATGCGCTCTCCCATAGGCAATATAATGCGCTCTGGACATTTGTCATTAAAATAACTCCATAGAAATCGCCTCAAACGAACCATTAAAACGAAAAGAAAGTCGTGTCTGAAAGATGCAACTGATTTTTTAATTCGTTAAATGAATGGAGAATGTCGTGTTTTTCCATTTTCCATTCCGTCGGTGGTGCTCGAGCACTGAGGTCCGCACTTATTCCTTTGAGCGTCCACGCAGTCTTCACCAAAGGAAAACCCCACACCCCTAATCCACTGCGTGTCCTGTGCGCGCCAACGTCAATTTCTGCGTGTAGTTGGAACGCCAAATACAAACAGAAACTTGTAGTATTGATACGCACTTTCATTATAAAGCTGCATAGATTTTTATTTTAAGACAATCATATGCTCTCGCGGGCCACATACAGTGGGTACGGAAAGTATTCAGACCCCCTTAAATTTTTCACTCTTTGTTATATTGCAGCCATTTGCTAAAATCATTTAAGTTCATTTTTTTCCTCATTAACGTACACACAGCACCCCATATTGACAGAAAAACACAGAATTGTTGACATTTTTGCAGATTTATTAAAAAAGAAAAGCTGAAATATCACATGGTCCTAAGTATTCAGACCCTTTGCTCAGTATTTAGTAGAAGCACCCTTTTGATCTAATACAGCCATGAGTCTTTTTGGGAAAGATGCAACAAGTTTTTCACACCTGGATTTGGGGATCCTCTGCCATTCCTCCTTGCAGATCCTCTCCAGTTCTGTCAGGTTGGATGGTAAACGTTGGTGGACAGCCATTTTTAGGTCTCTCCAGAGATGTTCAATTGGGTTTAAGTCAGGGCTCTGGCTGGGCCATTCAAGAACACAGTCACGGAGTTGTTGTGAAGCCACTCCTTCGTTATTTTAGCTGTGTGCTTAGGGTCATTGTCTTGTTGGAAGGTAAACCTTCGGCCCAGTCTGAGGTCCTGAGCACTCTGGAGAAGGTTTTCGTCCAGGATATCCCTGTACTTGGCCGCATTCATCTTTCCCTTGATTGCAACCAGTCGTCCTGTCCCTGCAGCTGAAAAACACCCCCACAGCATGATGCTGCCACCACCATGTTTCACTGTTGGGACTGTATTGGACAGGTGATGAGCAGTGCCTGGTTTTCTCCACACATACCGCTTAGAATTAAGGCCAAAAAGTTCTATCTTGGTCTCATCAGACCAGAGAATCTTATTTCTCACCATCTTGGAGTCCTTCATGCGGGCTTTCATGTGTCTTGCACTGAGGAGAGGCTTCCGTCGGGCCACTCTGCCATAAAGCCCCGACTGGTGGAGGGCTGCAGTGATGGTTGACTTTCTATAACTTTCTCCCATCTCCCGACTGCATCTCTGGAGCTCAGCCACAGTGATCTTTGGGTTCTTCTTTACCTCTCTCACCAAGGCTCTTTTACCCCGATAGCTCAGTTTGGCCGGACGGCCAGCTCTAGAAAGGGTTCTGGTCATCCCAAACGTCTTCCATTTAACGATTATGGAGGCCACTGTGCTCTTAGGAACCTTAAATGCAGCAGAAATTTTTTTGTAACCTTGGCCAGATCTGTGCCTTGCCACAATTCTGTCTCTGAGCTCTTCAGGCAGTTCCTTTGACCTCATGATTCTCATTTGCTCTGACATGCACTGTGAGCTGTAAGGTCTTATATAGACAGGTGTGTGGCTTTCCTAATCAAGTCCAATCAGTATAATCAAACACAGCTGGACTCAAATGAAGGTGTAGAACCATCTCAAGGATGATCAGAAGAAATGGACAGCAATGGAGTTAAATATATGAGTGTTACAGCAAAGGGTCTGAATACTTAGGACCATGTGATATTTCAGTTTTTCTTTTTTAATAAATCTACAAAAATGTCAACAATTCTGTTTTTCTGTCAATATGGGGTGCTGTGTGTACATTAATGAGGAAAAAAATGAACTTAAATGATTTTAGCAAATGGCTGCAATATAACAAAGAGTGAAAAATTTAAGGGGGTCTGAATACTTTCCGTACCCACTGTAAAATGATGTGGTGGGCCGGATTAAGCCCGCGGGCCTTAACACATTAGATCAACATATTAGACTTTTCTGAAATCCCTAAGATGTTTTCTAACCACACCAGACGAAATATGTATATATCGTGCCCAGAGGAGACATGCCACACCTATTAGTGTTTTTGTGCCAAAAATAAATAAAAAATCTGCCAGAATTTCATAATCTGGGACATATGTATTACACCTAAAAAGCCTATATTCATCATACTTTATGCATGCCAAACACAATATCACCAATAGCTCCCTTCATTCTACTCATTCCATTGGTTTAGCTTCTTCGTATTTCTCTCATTTCCCTCTCTCTCTCTTCCTCGCTCTTTCTGTTGCCATCTCTTTTCCTGACGCTGTGGTGCCATTGCATTCTGTAATACATTTCATTAAGTTAAAGGCCATGGATATTTTCATATTTTAGCTGACTAATGACTCTGTGTGTGTGTGTGTGTGTGTGTGTGTCCTCCTCCTGCTCAGTGATTTGAACCGTTGTATATACTAAACTAACTGGGAATTTGGTAAATTAAATTAATGGTTTACTTCATCCTGATACCTTTGCTTGCTATTGGAATACGTTTCCAAGATTCCATCTCTGTAGCATCTATCTAGCTAGATGGTTTAGCTAGCTGCTAGTTACTGTGAACGTATGCTAATGTTATAACCTCCAGCATTAACATCCATTTCTCATTATGGCATATATTAGCCCTTGTCATTAGACTTATAAGGTCCCCAAATGCATATTTCCCCCATTTGAAGACTGTCCCAGATTACCCAAAGCATGCTGTCCCACATTCTCAATCATATTTGATAATGTGGGACAACAAAATAATGTTTGAAAGAAAAAAAAAACTAAAACACATTCTCAACACTTTAATACAAATTTTGTTGCTTGAATAGATCACAAACATAATTTGACAACAATTAGGGACATTGTCTTATTTATGACAAATAGAAACTAATGTCCTTAACATTAATCTAGTCAGAATCCTATGTCACTGATCTTGTCATGAAATTCCCAGGGGTGACATCCATGCTAAAATTATAGTAAAAGTCTTGTTGACTAAATTTTGTTAGAACAGGAAATAAACACACTGGAGTTTAGGTGTCCCAGATTACCTGAATTCACCCTATATGGGCTTTTTTTCAAGACCAATTCAAGTGCAATTTTCTCTGTTCAGTCTATATCCAATCAATTCTCTTCACATTATTTAATCCCAACATACAAACAGATGTGTTAAGGGTTTCTGCAGGTTTCATGAAGGTAAATTTAGGATTTTTAAAACCAAGCAAATGAAATTTAAAGGTGACATATCATGAAAATCAGACTTTTCCAGGTTTTAAGTGCTATAATCAGGTCCCCGGTGCATCTACCAACCAAGAAAACGTGAAAAAGATTAACCCAGTAACTTTGTTTTGGTAAGCCTTTTTCTGCAAGCGTCTGAAAAAACGAGCACGTCTGATCTCGCTGCTCTAGTGATGTTGTAAAGGGATCTCATTATAATATTACCACCCCTTAATCTGTAAATTTCCACCCGCGGCGCCGTCATTTTGATTTAGCAAACGACAACGGTGTACCAGCTCTAATGCCATGATGAAAGTTTGAGCAAAACATGCTAACTGTTCTGTCTTTGGCTGCACAGACGAGCACAAAACACTATTTACAGCCTCAGAGGAGACAACAGAGCAGTGGATTTATTGATTTATTTACTGTATATTGCTGCTCCAAACAGATCTAAAATAAACATGCGATTTATTTCCCAGCTGTTTACCTTCACAGACATAACCGACCGTTTTTGTAACTTAGGCGTTTTTAACGTAAACGTTTATGAATGAGAACAGTACTCACATGCTGTGACAGCAGCTTTCTGTCCGTGTGCTTCAGATGTGTGCTCTCAGAAAACCATATATCACAAGTTTAAACTAATATGGTTTAAAACGCATGATTTCAGCGCGATAAACATGTTAATCAGAACCAAAACAGATGTTTTCAGCAGGTACGAGCTGTAATGACGCAGCTCTCTTCTGGAAAAGGGGGCGGGGAGCAGCAGCTCATTTGCATTTAAATACACATGCTCTAATATAGTGTGTTTCTGCTTCCACTCAAAATAGGCATTTTCAAAATGATATAATAAATGATCTGTGGGGTATTTTGTGCTGAAACTTCACAGTTACATTCTGGGGACCCCTGAGAATTATATTACATATTGTAAAAAGGGGCATAATATGTCACCTTTAAGACATAAACTGAATGGAACACAATATGGTTTCTAAATGTCTTGTATTAGTAAAGCTTCAAAGTTTGAAAATTACAACTTCCAACATCTCCACTTAAGACTTTCTGCTCCAATTTAAGACCTTTTAAGGCCTTAATTTGTGAAAGTAGGAATCAAGGAACTAAAACGTTTTTAAGACGTGCAAAAACCCTATGACAATTAGAAATTAGAAAATTATTTCCTCTGTCGACCCAGTACATCGTCTGAAATTTCTTAACTGCCTTTTCTGCAAGATTCTCCATATAATAATTATCATTTTCTCACCTTTATGTGATCTTGTTTGACTTTCCCCAGTAGAACACAAAGGAAGAACGGATTTTCCCATACAATGTGGGCTGCCAAAAATGTCAGAAACACAATATTTAGGCTATACACAATTCACACAATTACTTTTTTTATGAAGACGTTTATGTTGTTATCCTTATTCCTCTTTATATGGCGACAAATTCACCATATTTTAAGCATCTCGCGCCATGAACGCTGTTTAATAAGTTGTGATGAGTTAAAATATGTTTACAATATTATTATAACGATGGCCCAATTAGACAAGTCTGGGGGCGGGATGTGCATACTTACATATGGACAAACATATTAACTGTTCACATGCCTAAACGCTTGTTTAGTTGTTTTGACATTCAGCAAAATAAGATTGTGTGTGTGTGTGTGTGTGTGTGTGTGTGTGTTCCACTGTATA
This sequence comes from Spinibarbus caldwelli, assembly GCA_039654775.1. Lineage (NCBI taxonomy): Eukaryota > Metazoa > Chordata > Actinopteri > Cypriniformes > Cyprinidae > Spinibarbus > Spinibarbus caldwelli. The sequence continues at coordinate 32,214,849 of CM077240.1, forward strand.
AAAAATAAATAAAAACCATAAGGGGATGAATATATGAGTTGTAGTTCTGTTATGATAGCAACAATTCCGTTTTTATCCGCCAGGTGTCTCTGTTTGACAACCTTTACCCAGCGGCGCTTTTTTAGCTTTTTTAAGAGTTAAATCTGTTTTTGTGCTCGGGCTGTATTTCACCGCAAAGTCAAACAATAGGAAATACTTTGCATAAAGTAAAGGAAGCGGTTTTAACAGACAAATATGATTTCTTTTTTCATTTTGCCATTATTTTCGTGAATTACACACGTACCACATTGACATTTCGATTTCAACACAATTTTATTAAAATCTGCATAAAGTCATAAGGGGGGGGGTGGGGGGGGGGGGGGGGAGTTATGAAAATAATAATAATGGTCATAAAATTAGATTTCATTCTCTTTATGTAAAAAAAAAAATGAAAAAATAAAAAAAGACAAGGTTCATAAGCAACTGTGATAAGAAATGTGGACATTACAGTAAACACTGTGTCAGTAAACATTTTCCTCTCAACCACTAGAAAGTGTTAATCGGCAGCATTTATTGGAAGTGGTCTGACCTGCTTTATTAATGACAACAGTCAGAGATGAGTGTTCAAGACCATCGGTGTGTCTTTTTCTCACTCGGTGTTAAGGAAACATTTAACCTTTTCAGTTCTTCTGCTAAATGGTCCAAACACTCAGTCATTGCATCTCGATTTCTTCTAAGTCACATGTGTTGCAGTAAAAACATGGCTGAGGAGGGGTTTAACATTCATTTCAGCCCAGGTGACTGTAGAGGATGTCTGATAAAGGCTGCTGTCCGTGTGGGTGTCTTACTACAGAGCTTCTCATCGAGTCATTCAGAGAGGCTGAGTGTGGAGAGCGACCGCAGAGATACTGATCGACCTGGAAACTCAACTGCAAGTGCATGTAGCACAGATGCACAAAGACACACGTCAGAGTAATGCAGAGTAATGCAGGTACGGCCTGCTCTGGAAGAGTTTGGCACAGTCACACACTTACTTTGATAAACAACATGGTACTGGTACTGGTACTGGCTGATTCATGTACCATGGTATTTACAAGACCTTTACCAGGTAAATTGTGATGTAACAATAATGTATGTCCTACAAAGCACCTTTGTTGATCTTTTTGGTTCTTTCTTTCATCGTGTATCACTGTTCTTCTACAGATCTTGATTTTTAAACTTTTTTTTACGATAGATAGATAGATAGATAGATAGATAGTGCACACACACAGCAGTGAGTCAAAACTCAAACCCACAACCTTTGGGTTACAGGTCTGACTCTAACCACTAGGCCACGTCTGCCCAGGTAACTGAACTCGAGAGCAAATCAGTAAAAATCTTGTTCTACCAAACACTAAAAATGAACACAAGTGAACTGAATCACACTGTAAAACTAGATTGTTGCTGTGTCTTTTCATCTCAGTTCAGTTTTTTTTTCCCCCCTCCAAATTCTGTTTATATCTTGGAATAAAACAAATAGATAAAAATAAATAAAATTGAAAAGAATAAAAAAAATCTCTCAATTCAGACTTTTTCTTGCGATTGCAAGCTTGTATCTCACAATTCCGAAATTTATTTCTCAGAATTGTAAGAAAAAAAATTTGAATTGTGAGATTAAAAACTAGCAACTAATACTATTATTCACTGTTGGCAATAAAATAAAATAAAATTAAAATAAAATTAAATAAAATTCCATAGTCTTGTTTTGTTTCTACTATGAAATAAAAAAATAGAATTATTATTATTTTTTTGTCAGAATTGTAAGAAAAATAGTCAATGGTGAGATAAAAACTTGCAAATTTTATCCTTTTATTCAGTGGCTGAAATAAACTAAAAAAAAGAAAAAAACATTCTGTAGTTTTTTTGGTTTCTACCAAAATAAATAAACAAATCAATCAATAAATAAAGTTTTTACAATTTTTTTTTTTTTTCGCAGTTTGGACTTCTTTTTTTTTTTTTACAATTGCAAGTTTATATCTGAAGTTTATAACTTTTTTTATATTTTTATTCTGTGGTGGAAATAATCTTCCATAATGGATGGATGGATGGATGGATAGTCTTAATATAGGAGCTGTTTTTTGTAGATGTGGGAAAAAGCAGTCAAACCCGGCCGATGGCATCAGTACAGTGACACATAAGACTCTCAGGACAGGCATTCTGAAAGCTGGATCTCAGTTACACAAGATCTGCCCACGTCCTCCAAATCACTGTACAACCACTATCAATCAAACTGAAGCTCACACGCGGCTTCATCTCTGCGTATCTTTTGTTTTCCGTGACGTGTATGAAATTGAGGTCAGCTCGTATGTGCATGTGTCGCGAGGCATAGAGAGGGGCTGCTATTTGCAGTGTCTGAGAACACTTTATCAACGCACGCAGACTCTGAAAGGAAGATGTTGGCGGATCATTTATTTACTGTCTGTATTCGTCTGGTTGATTATTTTGTACACAAAGAATAATATCAGATTTGAACGAGGCCTTTGAAACACGTGTACAAGAACCCACAGACCAGTGGGAAACCACCTAGCAACCACCTAGAACACCCTAGCAACCACATAGCAACATCATAAAACCATCCAGAACACCATAGCAACCTTTCTCAGAAAAAGGTACAAAAGCTACCAGTGGGCCGGTACTCTTTCACAAGGTACTAACACGTACCATTTAGGTACTTATATTTGCACTTTAGGTGCTTTTATGTATTTTTTAGGTACTAAAATGCTCCCTTTAGAGGTAAAAAAAAGGTACTTAAGTGACAGCTTTTGTACCTTTTTTTTCTGAGAGCCCATTTCTGCTACAGAATAAAAAATTTTTTAAATGTTGTGACTTTTTATCTCACTATTAAGACTGTTCACTTGCAAAAAGTTTATATTTCGCAGTGCTGTGGAAGCTTATTTCTGCCATGGGATAAAAATGTACTTTTAAAAAAATAACAATAAAAATAAACATTTTTATCTTAAATCTTCTCAAGATTTAATCTCAATTGCGAGATAAAAAAAAAATCACAATTCTTTTTTTTTTTTTCGCATTCCGAGTTTACATCTCATAATTTTAATTTTTATTTTCCGAATTCTGAGTGTACATCTCAATTTTTTTTGTTTTGAAATAAAAAATAAAAATTGTGACTCTTTATCTTACAATTCTTACTTTTTTCCTTGCAATTGCGAGTTTATATCTCACAATTGTCTTTTTTTCTAAGAACTGCAAAATATAAATTCAAAATCATAAGACATGAACTTGAATTGCGAGAAAATAAAAGTCAAAATTGTGAGATAAAAAGTCACAACTAATTTTTTTTATCCCATGAAAGAAACAAGTTTCCATAGCAATGGCATAAACACCCTAGCAACTGCATAGCAACATCTTAACATCATGGTGGCATTTTCTAGTACAATTTACAAGAAAATGCTATTATTTTCTTTCGACTTCAAGATTTCGTGCTTTATTATTGAATGTGTTACTTGCCATTTCTTTGTATTTAGCATGTATATCATTAGCATATGGCTGTTTATTAGTACTTATAAAGCACATATTAATGCCTTATTCTGCATAACCATATTTTAGTTCCGTTACACCATACCTACCTTACTAGCAAATTAGGAGTTTACTGAGTCATTAATAGTTATTTAATAATGCGAATTGGACCTTAAAATAAAGTTTGACCAAATTTACAAATTTACTATTTAGGTTTAGCGGTCTAACGTTAGCTAAGATGTTTATTTTGTTACGGCCACGTGTTTCAGCAGAGTACGTGACCTGACATACATAAACCTCACTGACACTGACTGTGGTTTCCAGTGAACTCATTTCTCAGTCACCATCTGATGAATGATGATGATTAAGACTGACTCCATTAAGACAGATGATATCATTTGTGTGTTTACCTTGCGCGCGGGAACTTGTAATTCTTTGGTAAAATGCGCGCGCTAGGGATGGGGATCGATCCTTAAGTATCGATACTTTCGATACAGATGTTGTATAGAAAGGATCGATCCTCACATGAAAATATCGATTCTAAAGTGCATTTTTTAACCATTCATTTTATTTATTTATAAAGAAATTCGGTGCATAAAATAAGCTTCTAAGTGGAAAAATAAACTATATTAGCGAGTAATTGTGTTGGATAGAACCATTTCTCAAGCTCATCGGAACACACGCAAACGCTGAAGACAGAATCAACCAATCACAGACAGCGTTCGCTGCTGACGCACGGCTCACAGTGAAGCTTGTTCAAACAGGGCTGCGTTTCCCAAAAGCATCAGAAGCATAAGTAGATTTATTAAGAAACCATTGCCACATTATTACATTACATTACATATCAAATGCATCACGGTTTCCACACAAATATGAAGCAGCAATAATCAGAAATGTTCGAAGGATCATGTGACATTTAAGACTGGAGTAATGATGCTGAAAATTCAGCTTTGATCACAGATGCATTTTAAATTACATTTTAAAATATATTAAAATAGAAATGTTATTTTTAATTGTTATTTCACAATATTGCAGTTTTTACTGTATTTTTGTTCAAATAAATGCAGCCTAAGGGGCCATTCACACAGAACGCGTTTAGTTCAAAGCAGTGGACCAATCAGAAGAACTCGGAGGCGGGGCAAGCGTTGCACGCTTCTGTTTACAGTTGCAAGTTGGCATGACAACTGCTTTATTTGATGGCAACATGGTGGAGGAGGCGCTCTAACGCTGCGCTTTTTTTAAAAACCATTCCTGAGCGCTGTGTCTCGCGTTTTTAGACAAAAAGACGCGTTCTGTGTGAATGGCCCCTAAGGGGCATTGTTTACATAGAAAAACCATGGAAAAGTAGCGCATTGGAATGGAAAAACGCGTTCTGTGTGAATGGCCCCTAAGGGGCATTGTTTACATAGAAAAACCATGGAAAAGTAGCGCATTGGAATGGAAAAACGCGAGATGCAGGGCTCAGGAATGGGTTTTAAAAAAGCGCAGCGTAGAGCGCCTCCTCCGCCATGTTGCCATCAAATAAAACAGTTGTCATGCCAACTTGCTACTGTAAAGAGAAACTAGCAACGCCTGCCCCGCCTCCGAGTTCTTCTGATTGGTCCACTGCTTTGGAACTGACATTGATGAGCTGCGCTGCATGTAAAAGTTGAAATTCTTTTAACTTGACACGGTGTCTTAAAAACGCGGCGCTCCTGCGCGAGGTGCTGCAAAAAACGCGAGACACGAGCTTAACGGTCATGCACGTCCGTAAAGCACGTGTTTACATAGAAAAACCATGGAAAAGTAGCGCATTGGAATGGAAAAACGCGTTCTATGTGAATGGCCCCTTAGTGAGCATGAGACTTATTTAAAAAAAAAAATATTACAAAATCTTACTGACCCCAAACTTTTGTGTACATGTACAAGTTTGTGCAAGTAAATTTATTTAAACTGGTTGTTAAAAGTTCAAATGGGTTGTGTTATGTTCTGTAATTGCTGTTAGTAAATCTGTCAGAAAAAAAAAAATATCCTAAAGTTTCACCTTTAGGGGTAGGCTACAACAGCCTGGCAGCCTTTTACAAAAAATAACCATGGTTTTATTACAGTAACCACAGTTTACCACAGTATTTGTAGTAAAACTGCAGTAACCACAAATTTACCACGGTAATAATAATAAATTTTAGTACCATGTTTAATTTTCATGAGGTACCCTCAAAGGTGCACCTTTGTAACTTATCTACCCTTAAAGCATGCATACGTGTATGGTACTAATATGCTCCCTTTTAGGGGTGTAGTTGCACCTTTGAGGTTATTGCCCCGTAAAGGGCTAAAATACAATTATAGTATATTTTCTTTCTGACAGTGTAAACAAAAAAAAAGGCCTATGAAATGTTAAAAATGCATTGCTTTAAAATCTAATATTAAGTGAGTATAATTACTGATTATATTCTTTTAATAATTTAAAAGAACAGTTTAGTTTAGAGGTATTGGTATCGGTATCGACGATACTGAGCTTGAAAATATCGGTATCGGATTGAAAATAAAATAAGAGGTATCGCCCATCCCTAACGTGCGGCTTCCGGTTTCAAAACAGGTCGTGTTATGCTGCTTCATATCGCAAACTGTGATATTTGGTAATCACATTATTTTAATCTATTATCGAAATCATAAACACACTGGTTTGGAGTGAAAATAGTTTTACCGTTTACTGCGCTTTTCTGTTTTTTCTTCCAGTTATTAACCGATAGCGTCAATGAAGAAAATAGCGAACTTCCGCTTTGCAAAATAAGGTGGATGTCTTTCCAGGTAATTACAATCATCTTTGAATCTTAATTTTTTTTAGCTTTTAGATGGATTTTGCTTTTAAAGATTTTGCAGTTCTTTATTGGAGACCTTATAATCACAACAGACAAACACAAGAGGCTCTTCAAGATGTGAAAAATAACATCTAACTGTATTTAGCAGTGCTGATGACATTAACAGACAGTTCATCAACTCAAAAAATCAGAACAGAATAAAAAGCATATATGAAGAAAGAAGATGAACACAAGTCTGAGAAAGTTTGGTCACGTGATCAAATAAATTTAATAATACTAATATTTTATATATATATATATATATATATATATATATATATATATATATATATATATATATATATATATATATATATATATATATATATAAACAATGAACCCTAAAAAAGTTAAGACTACATTAGTTAGGTAGCATTTCCTGATGCTCACCACACAAGTCCTTCACATTCCCAGAACAACCGCCAACACTTAAAATGAAAGAAATGACACGTCACTCATTATCTGAGTTACCAGGGTGACAGCTTCTTTTTGACCTCCAGAAATGAATGGGCTTTTACAGGGAATTAATATTACATACAAAAAACAAAACCTCATGTACTCTGGTGGTAAGGGGAATCTCTCAACTATGTTCAGGTCATATTTCACCCCAAAATCAAAAGAAAAGAAAGAGAAAAAAAAACATTTTCCCTAAAGGAAGAGTTTTGAATTAAGATATTATTTTCATGACAATTAAAAAAAACAACTCTTCACTAATGGAGAAAAAGGGATACTTTACTATTTTAACGGTTTAATTTTTATTAATGCACTCAATACTTTCAATTTTGCTGATTTAAACTTTTCTGTTACACATTTATGAAAATCACATTTGATAATGGGGGGATCAAAACACATCCAGACATATTAAGGTAACTGTCATGAAAATTTCACAATGCAATAATAATAATAGTAATAATAATTGTTTTATTTTTTGCTGATGTAATTGTCATGAAAATGTCACAATGCAAAAAAAACAAAAACAAAAACAAAAAAAAGAGGATAAAAAAAGAAAGAATAAATTGATTAAAATAAAACATGGAAAAACTTGTAATAGGCCTAAAATAAGCATCATTTTCTTTATTTATAATATTTTTTTTTTTTTACGGTCATTTAATGGTAACTGTCTTCATGAGATTCGTCTAGTAATGCTTCATTAATCATATAACTTACCAGCACTGATGATTGGTATTGCTAATTAAAAAATAAAAATAAAACTACAGCCTGTAGTGAACGTACATATTAGTACTGATTAGAGTTAAAAAATAATTCTGCATCCCGTCTCACGTTTAATTGTGCCGTATATGAGCCGTCATCACTATGAACACAAGATATCAATCCATACTGCTGCTTTTAACACCATAAAAACTGATCTGATCCAAAAATCCAATCTATGCTCAAAATTGTAAGAGAAGGCAGAGCAGATTATTATTGCACATGCAAATCAAAAAGAGAAAAATAAACATAAAAAAAATAAAGACAAGTTTGACCTACTAAAAAAGACAAAATGATTATCAGCAACAAAAAGGTTATTTCAGTTTCCCTAAGAGCCTTCAATATAACTATATTTGTTCTAATAATATACATTAAAAATAGAAGTCATTAGTATTATATAAATGAACTGACGCTCGAGAGCAAATCAGTAAAAATCTTGTTCTACCAAACACTAAAAATGAACACAAGTGAACTGAATCACACTGTAAAACTGGATTGTTGGCTTTTCTTCACTGTCCGCATGTCTGTCTTATCACTTCTGCACATATTTTAATGATAGATAATTTATAGAAATATAAATACACTCCATAGTGTGGAACTTCCCTTTCAGGCTCTTACGAAACCTGTGACGTTTTCCAGTGCCTCCCTCATCTGACCGGAAACACAGCGACCAATCAGCTCCCAAATACAAACCCAAGCCACAACAGTTCACCAAAATACCCTCAGCATTATTCACACTCCAGTCATTCCAAACTCATATAACTTGAGATTCCACATATTTCTTCTGTGGAATACAAAAAAAGGGAGAATTAGACAAAATATTCATGCTTTATTTCAATAGAATGAAAGCACGTAATGAGGAGGTCAAGCTACAAAAAGCTGAAAAGAAAAACACCATAAAAAACATCCAAAAATGATGGGATGATGCATGAATATTCTGCACTCTTTTTAAGAAAGTAATGCAGGTTTGGAATGACATGAGGGAGAGGAAATGATGACATTTTTAATTTGCCTTTAACATGTCTAATTATAATGTCATAATAAGGGTTATGTGTTATGAAAATGCACGAGAAACACACCTGACACTGTCTGTCCTGACGCTTGGAGGTAAAAATACTTCCTGAAAAAGGTCAGGGTTTTCTTTCAGAGTGAATCTCGCAAAACCGGTCAAAAACAGATCATGTTTCACCCCAAAGTCAAAAGGAAAAAAAAAATAAAAAATATATATATTTTGCTGAAAAGACAATAAAGCCTATTTTTTTAAGACTGCAGTGCAAAAAATAAATGTATTATTGAAATTGTTAATTACATTTGTTAAGTAAGCAACTATTGTAATTGTAAGTAACAATTTTAAGAGAAACTGAGAAATAAATGATGAAAAACAGGCCTTATTTCTTTATGCAACATATATATAATTTTTCTTTGACCCGGGTATTTCTTTATGAGATTCACTTACATGAGGACTGAAGTAAATTCAGAATTTTAAACAGAGTAATCAGTTTGTTTGTCATATATCAAACACTATTAATGCTCGTACATGTTTCTACGTGAAGCCGATTCCTCAGATGAAGCAAACAGGCACTGGAGGTCTATGGTTTGATATGGCAGAAACACAACCACACAGCGGACAGCAGAAATGTGTGAGAACAGGGTTCAAAACAATACCTTCATTCACCTGCCAAATTAGTTACTGGCATCAATGAGGACGTTCATTTTTATGACTGTGTTTGTGATCTGAGTTTATGACACGTGAATCTCACAAAACCAAGTCAAGTCTAGGTCATATTTCATACAAAATCAAAAAATATTGTGTTAGAGTGTTTCTATTAACGGTAATACAATGGATAAAGCTGTATTACTGTATTGTACTAGTACTAAAAAAAAATAATAAAAATAATAAAGGGTATTTGAGCTAAAAAATTCTTATTTTCAGGAAAAAAACTTGTCACTATGCAAAAAAATTCAATGATTCATAAAAAAGGTTTCACTGACTTATTTCTCATGTTTTATTATTAATATTTAATTATTGTACTGTAATATGTTGTATGTAATAAAATATTCTTAGTTTTCATGAAAATAATGAAAATGTAATGTTCTTAAAGCTCACATTGTCTTAATTATTTCTTTTTATTATTACTTTAGTATTTTATTACTGTATTGTAATAACTATAATAAAATATTAAAATCTAACAACAACAAGTATTATTGTTATTATTATTATTATTATTATTATGGCAGACAAACTTGCTTAGATTTTATGAAAATAATGTCATTATTTATTACATTTTATTATTATTTAATATTTTATTATTGTAATAAAATATTTCAAAATTATACTTAAGTGAATTTGGGCAGAAAACATGATTAATTTTGATGAAAATAATGCCATTATTTATGTATTTATGTATTTATGTATTATATATATATATATATATATATATATATATATATATATATATATATATATATATATATATATATATATATATATATATATATGTTTTATTATTAATTTGAAATAATTTGATATTTTATTATTGTATTGTAGTAATGAACAATTTACAAACTAAAGAGCATTTGGGTGGAAAATGTGTTCAGTTTTGATGAAAAAAACTGTCTTGGTCAAAAAATTTAATGGTTCTTAAAAAAGGCCACATGGTCTTTTCTATTTCTTATAGTGTTTTATTATTTATTTCATATTTTCCTTTGTATTTTGGAGTGAAATAAGACCCAGATTTGATGCTAACAGAACGATGGGTAAACTAACACTCCTTAGGCTTCTCCACCTCAACAACATTTCGTTTTCCTCTCAAACAACTTCTTAAAGCAAACTTTAAATAGAAAAACTGGATGTATTTCAGTACCAAATTACAAAGATATCAAAGGCTATCAAAGTCTGTGTTCACTCGATGGCTCGTCAAGTCATTTCTCACACAAAAAAATAAAAAATAAAATAAAAAAAAAATTCACAACGCGTAGGCAAAATCCCTTTAAAGGGTTAGTTCCCCTATATGGAAATTCTGTCATTATTTAGTCACCCTCATGTCGTTCCAAACCCATAAGACCTTTGTTCATCTTCGGAAACACAAATTAAGATATTTTTGATGAAATCTGAGAGCTCTTTGACACTCCATAGACAGCAACACAACTGAAATGTTCATGTAAATGAACACAACTGAAATGAATCAGTAAAATAGTCCATTTGACATCAGTGGCTCAGCTACGAGAATACTTTTTGTGCGCAAAGAAAACAAAAATAACAATTTATTCAACAATTCTTCTCCCCGAGTTACAGTCTTTCGCCATTTTGGAGAGTACCACGATGCATGCGCGTACTCTCCCCAGAACGTAATCAACACAATCAGCGTTGTTTACATTCAACATGCCAAAATGTTTTACCGATGTCCTTGCTATGTTTCTGGGATTGGGTTTATTGCAGTTGCATTGCTGTCTATGGAGGGTCTGAGAGCTCTCAGATTTCATCACAAATATCTTAATTTGTGTTCCGAAGATGAAGAAAGGTCTTACGAGTTCGGAACGACACGAGGATGAGTACTTAATGACAGAATTTTCATTTTTGGTTGAACTAAACCTTTAAGATAAAGAATAATCCCTTTTTGTACCGTCCGACCTTATGGAATACAAACCCACAGTTTTGCAGCAAACAAAAAAAGATGAACACACCACGAAAATGTGGCTTCTGTACACATCCGAACGTGCGCTCGATTAAACCTTCTGAACGGGCGTTTGCACGGCCCGCTTGCTGCTCTTCTTCACGCGGCTGCGTGCGTAGATGCGCAGGAAGAGGGCGAGGAAGACCACAGCTACGCCCAAGCCGCCCACCAGGGTGACGGCGTGACCATAGAGGAAGCAAGACAAGAGGATGGCGATAGCCTGCCGCAGAGTCATGATGATGGTGAAGATAGCCGCGCCGAACTGTGAGATGGTGTAGAAGATGAAGAGCTGACCGAAGGCGGAGCAAACCGACAGCAGCACGGCGTGCATCGCGAACTCTGAGTGCCGCATCATGAAGGCCAGCGAGTCGAAGAAGGCGCCCTGTTCCAGCAGAGAGCCCACCGTGAAGAGACACGAAAAGAGATTGACGCCGAACATCATCTGCACCGACGACATCTTGTACTTGAACAGGTTGTCTTGCCAGTTGGAGGTGAAGCTGTCGAAGACGATGTATCCGCCGAGGATGATGACGCCGGAGAAGGTGGTGACTGTAGACGGGTGTTTGCTGGTGGAGCTGGACAGCAGGAACATGCTGACGCCCAGCGAGATCAGGATGGCCGTCAAGTACTCCCAGTACTCGTAGCTCTTGTGCGACACGATCTTGCCCATCAGCATCACGGGGATCACCTTGGAGGCCTTGGCCAGAACCTGCGACAGAAACACATTGGGTGTCAGATCATGACAGTAACACAAGCTGACGTGTCAATCACTGCTGCGAGAACTTGCTCAATCTTGTGCAGCGATGTGACAAAAATACATCAGTCTCAAAGAAGATGTGACCCTGGACCACAAAACCAGTCATAAGGGTCAATTTTTTTGAAATTGAGATTTATACATCATCTGAAAGCTGAGTAATAAATAAGCTTTCCATTGATGTATGGTTTGTTAGGATTGGATAATATTTGGCTGAGATGGAACTATTTGGCTATTAAATTGTGCACACAGTTTAATGATAAACAAACGAAAAGATTAATATTATTGATTTTATTTTGATTTTATGTTTTTTGTTTAAATAAATTCACACTAAAATTCCAATGCAGAATTTTAATGTTTGGTACAAGTGAAACCAGGAATCAAAATACTATAATATATTCAACATACAAACCATGGATAACCATTTATCATGCTTAAAACCTCACTAATAATTTATTTATTTATTGTTTTATTTGAATCTGTAAAATAAAGCAGTGATATAATCTGCCTTCCATATCAGCGTAAATAGACCAATGCTAATATTTCAAAGAAATGCAAATATTGTCTATCACCGATATAATCACAAATATATTGTGCAACCCATGATATGATTTATACACATGGAAATATCTGTTAAATATCTAAATTATTAGCGTTATTCTCACAAAACCTGTGAGAAAAAAATAAGAAAAAGACATTTTATTTTACATAAAGAAAAATCCAAATTCACATTAACAATGCATACCATTTAAAAAAAAAAAAGAAGTTATTATTACTGAAATGCACAAAAACATATTTTTTAAATAAAAAGTATTTATCCTATATGTAATACTTGTTGTATAGCCCTAATGGTCATTTTATTGAAATGATAAATGATAAATTAAATGAAAATACAAATTATATATAAAAAAAAAAAAAAAAAAAAAAACTGTGTGTGTGTCTGTCTGTCTGTCCGTCTATATATATATATATATATATATATATATATATATATATATATATATATATATATATATATATACACATACATACACACAAACACATATCGTTGGTAATATTTGCTGTACTGCCTCCATAGTGATAGGGAAAACCTCTAAAAAGTAAAATGCATAAATTCATTATGGAAATGAGAATTTGGGTGAGTGTGTGAGGATAATATTGTCAAAAAATCAAAAACAGTCCACATCTAATTGTATACTCGTGTACTTATTGAAACATGACCATATTACAATTTTTAGTTTTTACTTTTTATTGTTAATTTTATTTCTTAATCATCTGTTACGATTATTTTATGATAACTTTAAATCCTTTTTATGTAAAGAACTTTGAATTACCATTGTCTATGATGATGATGATGATGATGATAATGTGTGCTATATAAAATAAACCTGCTTTACTATCCAGCTGATTTACCCAGAATGCAGTGCTGTACCTGTGTGGGAAAGCTGATGTATTTGAGCGCTTCATACTGGCACCAGCTGCTGAGAATGTTGGACAGTGAAGCGAAGGAGTATTTGTACATGGGCGCACCGTGACGGGGCTGTTTGAACAGGACACACCACAGACCGGACACCGTCAGCGCCAGGATCCGGTTCATGAACACCAGAAACTGAGAGTCTTTGAAGCGCTCGCCGCTGCCTTCCACCTCGGTCGCACCGTACGAGCGCGTCATCACCCGCTCCTGGAGAACACCCCACGTCAGGTACGACACCTGCACGAGAGCAAAAAAAGATATATGTAGATATTATTGCAAACACATGACTATTAAAAGACTATTCATTTGTACAAAGAGTTAACTCTTAACTTGTGCACACCACCGTATTAAAAATAATATAACTTCTTATTATTTACATTTAAAAAAAAAAATGCAATTATAGTAGAGTAAAAATATTTGTCATTATTTTATCTTTCTTATTAAAAATAAGAACAAAGATACACATTACAAATACACAATACACAAATAAAACAAACAGTGCTTTATTTTCAGGTACAATAGGCGTATTTAGCAGGAGCATTCAAGAAATTGAATGAACAAATTCAAGAATGAATCAGAATCAGAATGAGCTTTATTGGCCAGATATGCTTACACATACGAGGAATTTGTTTTAGTGAAAGAAGCTCTACAGTGCAACAGAAAGACAGCAACAGGACAGGACACAGATAATAAAAGAATAATATACAAATATACAAATAGGCAATGTACAAATAGCAAAAACACAATATATAATATAGACAATTATGGTGTACCGGTCTGAAATGTGCAAATTTGAAATGAAAAAATAAGTATGTGTGGTGAATAAATAATTTATAATAGTGTTGTGTGTTCCACGTTTAATGTCAAGTGTTCATGAGATGGATTGCCTGAGCGAAGAAACTGTTCCTGTGTCTGGTCGTTATGGTGCTCAGAGCTCTGTAGCGTCGACCAGATGGCAACAGTTGAAAGAGGGAGTGTGCTGGATGTGAGGGGTCCAGAGTGATTTTGCCAGCCCTTTTGCTCACTCTGGATAAGTACAGTTCTTGGAGAGTGGGGAGGGTTGTACCAATGATTCGCTCAGCAGTCCAGACTACCCTCTGTAGTCTTCTGAGGTCAGATTTGGTAGCTGAGCTGAACCAGACAGTTATTGAAGTGCAGAGGATGGATTCAATGATGGCGGAGTAGAACTGTTTCAGCAACTCCTGTGGCAGGTTGAACTTCCTCAGCTGGTGAAGGAAGTACAGCCTCTGCTGGGCCTTTTTCACAATGGACTCAATGTGATTGTCCCACTTCAGGTCCTGAGAAATTGTGGTGCCCAGGAATCAGACTCGTCACCGTCCTGGATGAGGCCGATCAGTGTGGTGTCGTCTGCAAACTTCAACTTTACACAGCCCTGAGGAGCTCCAGTGCTGATGGTGCGGGTGCTGGATGTGTATTTTCCCAGCCTCACTAGCTGCTGCCTGTCTGTCAGGAAGCTGTTGATCCACTGACAGACGGAGGTGGGCACTGAGAGCTGAGTTAGTTCATTCTTAAGGGTGTCCAGGATGATGGTGTTAAAAGCGGAGCTGAAGTCTACAAACAGGATCCTCACATAAGTCCCTGGTCTGTCCAGATGCTGCAGGATGAAGTGCAGTCCCATGTTGACTGCATCATCCACAGACCTGTTTGCTCTGTAGGCAAACTGCAGGGGGTCCAGTAAGGGTCCAGTGGAGGACTTCAGATAAGCCAAAACCAGTCTTTCAAATGATTTCATGACCACAGACGCTAGAGCCACAGGTCTGTAGTCATTAAGTCCAGTAATTTTGGGTTTCTTTGGGACGGGGATGATGGCGGAGCGTTTGAAGCATGAGGGGACTTCGCACAGCTCCAGTGATCTGTTGAAGATCTGTGTGAAGACGGGGGGCCAGCTGGTCAGCACAGATTTTTAGGCAGGCTGGTGACACACCGTCTGGGCCTGGTGCTTTCCTTCTTTTGTTCTTCCTGAAGACCTGGCGCACCTCATCTTCGCTGATCTGAATTGCAGGTGTGGGGGATAGGGGGGTTGCTGGAGGTGTTAATGGTTGTGTGGAGAGGTGTTCAGGGAGGGTGTGGGGTGTTTTTTCAAACCTGCAGTAGAACTCATTCAGATCGTCTGCCTGTTGTTTATTCTCCAGAGTGCTAGGGGATGGTGTCTTGTAACTGGTGATATCTTTCATACCTTTCCACACTGAAGCAGGATCGCTGGAAGAGAATTTTTTCCTTAGCTTGCTGGAATAATTCCTCTTTGCCACTCTGATCTCCTTTTCCAGTGTGTATTTGGCCTGTTTATACAAAACTTTATCCCTCTTTCTGTAAGCATCTTCTTTGGCCTGACGGAGCTGTCTGAGTTTTGCAGTGAACCATGGTTTGTCGTTGTTGTAAGTTAGATGAGTCTTGGTAGGAATGCACATATCCTCACAGAAACTAATATAAGATGTTACAGTCTCTGTGAGCTCGTCCAGATCATTGGCAGCAGATTCAAAAACAGTCCAATCAGTGAGAGAGAAACAGGCTTGTAAAACCCGCTCTGTTTCATTAGTCCATCTTTTAACAGTTCTTAATACAGGTTTTTCAGATTTGAGTTTCTGCCTGTAGGTCGGTATAAGATGAACCAAACAGTGATCAGAGAGTCCTAAAGCTGCTCGTGGGACAGAGTGATATGCATCCTTTATCGATGTGTAGCAGTGATCCAATATATTACTGTCTCTGGTGGGACATGTAACATGCTGTCTGTATTTTGGCAGTTAGCGAGAGAGATTTGCTTTATTAAAGTCCCCGAGAATGATTAAAACAGAGTCCGGGTGTTGTTGCTCTGTCTCTGTGATCATATCAGCGAGTTTCTGTAAAGCTGAGCTCACGTGCGCTTGCGGAGGAATGCAAACACTCACGAGAATGAACGAGCAAAACTGCCGCGGCGAGTAGAATGGCTTGCAGTTAATGAAGAGCGTTTCTAGATCAGAACAGCACATCTTCTTTAACACCGTTACATCTGTACACCACCTCTCATTGATGTAAAAGCACGTCCCGCCGCCGCGCAATTTCCCCGTTGATTCTGCCTCGCGATCCGCTCTAAACAGCTGAAAGCTCGGAAGATGTAACGCGCTGTCCGGAATGGCGTCGTTCAGCCAGGTTTCCGTGAAATACAGAGCAGCAGAGTTTGAAAAGTCCCTGTTTGTCCGGGAGAGCAGAAGGAGTTCGTCCGTTTTGTTGGGTAGAGAGCGGAGATTCGCCAGATGGATGCTAGGCAACGCCGTTCTGAATCCGCGCTGTCTGAGCTTCACGAGCGCGCCGGCTCGCTTCCCCTGTCTGCGCGTCCTGAAGCGTCTAAACAGCACCGCCGCTCCGCCGACTACTATGTCCAGCAAAACATCCGAATAATCGAAAACCTGTAAAAGATTTTGTGGTGTGTTCTGCCGAATGTTCAGCAGATCATCCCTGGTAAAACTGATGGTGTTTGAGAAACAAAAAACAGGAAAAACAAACAAAAACAGTACAAACACTGAAGAGGAAAGCACAGTAGCTGCCATCTGCGGCGCCATCTTAGATTGCCAACTAAAAATAATACAAGCAGCTGTATTACTTTTTTTCTGTCAAGAGTAGCAAGTTTTTTTTTCTCTTTGCGTTTTTTTGTTTTAACATTAAAGAATAAAAATTCTGTCATCTGTCTGTCGATTCTGTCATAGTGTTTTATATTTATACCATCATTTACTCACTCGAAATTAGTTTTAAACCTGAATGAGTTTCTTTCTTCTGCTGAACATAGATGCTATTTTGAAGAATGTGGGTAACCAAACAGTAGGTCCACAGTGACTTCCATAGTATTTTTTTCCTTCTATAAAATTCAATGTGGACCAGCAACTGTTTGGTTACCCACATTCTTCAAAATATCTTCTTTTGTGTTCAGCACAAGAAAGAAATTAATACAGGTTTGGGACAACATGTCAGTGAATAAATAATGACAGAAATTAAATTTTAGAGTGAACTATCCCTTTAATGACAGTCGACAGCATGTTTAGTTCTGTCCCTTTAAGATCTGCGCGCATCTAATACACAGGCATACATCCGTTTGTCTGAACGGTTTACTTTCATTTTAGACATAACCAGCTGAGTATATACATAAGCCTTGTGTGTTTTGACAGTATTAGCGTAAAAGATAACTTAGTTCAGTAATCAGGTGCTGTTAGACAGGCTTCAGGTGTACGGGCTCAGAAAAAAGCGCATGTCAGATCAGCACATGAATCAAACGTTTAACTGGCAAGGCTTTAAAGCACATGCAAATAATGTACTTTTGTGATTGCAGATAAGTGCAGTGTCCCGTGAGAGTAACTCTACCGCTGAGTTAACACTGATATGAATGTATGTGGCGTTGTACAGTATATTGATACGGCGGCGCCAGAACTGCAGCTGAAAGAATGTGCGCTGTAGCACGATACTACGATATTTCTCCAAAAGCAGATCGTGGAGACATTTTTATCGTCCACGATCAAAAATCGTCATATCGAACACCCCTAGATAGAATCTGTCATACTGCCTTCATGGTGATTTTAATTAAACAAAATAATTTTAAAAATAGATATTGTAGATATTGTGACCACATGAATATATATATATATATATATATATATATATATATATATATATATATATATATATATATATATATATATATATAAAAAAACATATTCTAGATATTATTGAACACATGAAGACTATTAACTTGTGCACACAATAAAAATAAAATAACTTCATGCAAAAATACTATTTAAATTAAAAAAAAAAACAAATCAAAAAATATTGTAATGCATACTACAAAGAATTATTTTCATTACTGAAATGCAAAAAATTATATATTACTTAAATTAAAAAATTAAAAATATTAAATTAATTAAAACTAAATTAATTAATTTTAAATAAAAGAAAATACTGTAATTACACTATTGAGAATCCAACACTGGTAAAATAGGCTGCACTGCCTTCATGGTGATTTTAATAAAATAATAAAATGATTATCAAAAAAAAGGTGAAAATACACACTCACACACACATAAATAAATAAATAAATAAATAAATAAATAAATATACTGTATAATATTAACTTGTGCAAATAGTTAAATGAAAAACTATTTAAAAAATATTGTAAATATTATTGTTTAGACTATTAACTTGTGCATATAGTTTAATGATCCAGTGTGGTGTCAAATGAATGTATAACCTGGAGTCCAGCAGCACAGAAGATGAGTTTGACGGCCTGTCGAGCAGATGAACTGGATTCAGACTCGTTTCTGGCCACCGGTGAAGCATCATCCAGCAGTCCAGTCTTAGATTCATTCCCAAACACACACGTCTTTATGACAGGAAAGCAAAGCCCACGACCTACAGAAACATCAGTAACTGTCAGTTTCTGAACACAGGAGCGGCTGCTACAATAATGCATACATTAAATATTGTGTTGATGACTTTAAACTATGTTCAGGTCGAAATACAAACTTATTGCTTAACTGAGAGAGAATGGAAAATGGTAAAGAAATCAAAATTATGACCGTTTTGATGCAAGCAACGTTGTAAGAAAAAATAGGTGTGAAAAAATGAAATTGCAGTGTACATAAGTAGGAAAAAAATATGTGGGGAAAAAAAAATAAAATTGTAATGAACATATGTAGGAAAAAAGTGGAAATAATATATATGTATATATAGTGGACATAACTTGGAAAAAAATAACTGGTAAAAATATTTTAAAAATGTAGGCTTAAATAAGTGGGGAAAAAATACAGGGGATAAAAATAGGAAAAAAGAGGGAAAAAATTAATTATGGCAGACATAAGTTACAAAAATAATGGGTAAAAAGTTATAATTTTTGACATAAGTAGGAAAAAATAAGTGGCAAAAAATAAAAAATATAGTGGACATAGCAAGGAAAAAAAATACAATGGACAGAAGTAGGAAAAAATGAGTGGTAGAAAAAAATATAGAAGGAAAAAAATAAGCGGGGAAAAAAATTATAGTGGACATAAGTATGAAAAAATAAGTGAAAAAAAAAAGTGTACTTAAGTATGAAAAAAATCATAGGAGGGAAAAATAAACTTTTGACTGGAAACTTCACAAATAAGTGTGCTCAGGGTGGGTTACTTCAACAAACCTGTTTCAAGATAGTTGATTCGTTTGAAGTAGCTGATAAGAAAATATCCGGGGATGATGATGGTGGCGTAGCCCAAAACATTGAGGAACAAGCGGAAGAGCCACACGTCCTGCCAGCTGCCCAGCAGCGAAGCGTCTTCAGCGTCAGCAAACACAGACGGCAGAATGCACAGCGCCGCACACCAACACAAACTGAGGAGAAAATATCATACATTACTCTCACTACAGTACACATGTCCACTTATCTTTACTGAGGAAATCAAGAACTGACACACATCTGCAAACCTGCTCGAAATGCAACACAGGAGTCTTTACTTTAGAAAAGAAACCAGGTGTAACTCCATAATTCAGCGCTCCTGTCACAGAAACGTTTCTGTGTGTCGTGTGAATTCGGCATTCCTGGAATCCAGCAGGTCTGATCCCATTCCAACAGAACGGCTTTGAGTTCAGAGCTCAGGACGCCACAAACTAACCCCTATTCCACCTGTGTTACCTGACACCTCCCATTAGACCACTACTATCAGGACCAGTTGAGCGCTTCATTAAACCAGGAATGCGTCACAATGTGAATTCAAAGCTTTGCAATTAATAGACTTCATAAAGGTGTTTGGCAAGCATCTCTGAAAGACTTCATTCAGCAAACAGTTTCCACACCTTCTGAACAGTGAATTTCCACGACTCTCCCAGCTTACTGAATACTGATTTTTTCTCTTTAAAAAAACAGTTTCTAGCAGATTAAATCACTTAAAACTGGAGCTCAAGTATATATGTGGTGGTAAAAAAATACATAGTAAAAAATAAAAAAATACAGTGGACATAAATAGGAAAAAAAAAAACGGAAAGAGATTAAAAAAAAAATTATATATATGTATATATATATATATATATATATATATATATATATATATATATATATATATATATATAGTGCTGAAAGAAGTCTCTTCTGCTCACCAAGGCTGCATTCATTTGATCAAAAATACTGTAAAAATGTGAAATATTTTTTACAATTTAAAACACCTCTTTTCTACATGAATATATTGTAAAGTGTAATTTATTTCTGTGATCAAAGCTGATTTTTCAGCATGATTACTCCAGTCTTCAGTGTCACGTGATCCTTCAGAAATCATTCTAATATGCTGATTTGATGCAAAATTATCATCAATTATTATTAATTCTAAATTATTATTAATGGTTCTTTTTTTCCAAGATTCTTTGATGAACAGGAAGTTCAAATGAACAGCGTGTATATAAAATCCATATGTAATTACTTACTGATACATAAAAGCAGGCAGAAAATATGAATTATTTAAACTCAAAAGATTCTAATTGTGAAATGCTTCATGTCAGTGTTAGAGTGCTGTCTGAAATGTTGCACTAAAAGCGACTTTGCCGTCAGAGATGTTATATTTAAGTGTTATTGTGATGTTTGAGCATCATGTTTCAGTACCTCCATAGAAACAGAGGCATTTTCCAGCCGCCGCTTCGCTTCAAAACTCCCTGAAACCGCCGCTGAGAGACTTCTCCAGACGGGCTCCTGCGCCGAACATGTATCGCTGAAGCCTTCAGACAGGAATTAAACCATCAACATCCAGGATCCGGACAAATCCCGAGTGTTTCTGAGCTAAAACTTCTCGGCCTGCTTCATTCATGAGTTCATCTGGACTGACGCGTTAACACACACACACATTCACACACACACTCACACACACACTCACACACTGCAGCGCTTCCGGTTGTGAAAGGAGACACGCCTTCACGTATCCGTATAGTTTCTTCTTGGATTTAGTATTACTAGGCTTCGGTAAATATTTGAAGATTTTATTGTCTAACAGTCGTGTTGACACAGTTCAGAGAGTAAAATGTCCTTGGGTTTGTGGGCGGGGGGATTCATTATGCTTCGTGAGGGACTTTTAATTTGAAATTTACTCGGCGCAGATTCTCAATGCGCTGGAATGTGTAGCGCCTCTCTGTTGTCAGGCGACACTGCAAACTTACATATTATCATAAGAGGGAGCGAACATATTTTTGGAAATACATATATTATAATAATATCTGCTTCTCTGTGATTTTTAAAAAAAAATATTGTTAAAATATTTATAAACTTTTGCACATTTTATTGTAAAACTAAAACGTTTTAATAGAAAGTATGTATTTTGTTCCCAAATATTAAAAATATAATTTTAAAACATTAGAAGATTGTAAATTTACTAGGATACACATTTACTTTTAGCATTTAGTGGTTTCTATATTATGTATTTTAATTTTAATATTGTTAAATATATTCATAAAATTGTATAAAAGTTGCAATATTGCATATTTTATTGTAACGCTTAAATTAATGCATAAATGCATGTTAAAAATATTAGAGGACTGTAAATTTACTAGGATATGCATTGTTTTAACTACTGCCTTTGTCTTCGTTATTTTTATTAATTTATTATTTGCAAGCCATTTTCTCAATAATAATATAGTGTCGTATAAGAAAAAAAAAGTAACAAAAATATTTAGAAGTATCAAATATTGTAAAAATATATTTATACAATTTTGCTTAAAAAATATTACTTACATTTTTTTATTCTAAAATATGCATTTATTTATATTTTTAGTCACCAAATACAATTGCAATCATACAGTATACAGTCATATTTTAATGAATACATTAGAGCTCAAGATACATAATTATAGCTAATTCTCTTGAAATTACCTTTTTTAAACAAGATCCAAATTCCTATTATTAAATTGTTTCCTCAACACTCATATAATTCCAAAATATTCAGTATTTGTAAAATATATTGAAAATAATGTAAATTCATTTTTTGTTCTAAAAGTCAGCATTTAATGCTATATTTAGTCGCTAATAATGGCAATTATATGCTGTACAGGAAAGAGAGGAAATGAACATTTATTTACAAGAAAATATACTTGTTTCACATGAAGTGGAAACGTGTTTTAACCTGTCTGAGTTTACATGAATGGGACACATTATTGGTAAGTTATGAGGAAGAGTGATGTGGCACATGATTGGAAACACACACACACACACACACGGTTTCACTCCATTCTGTTCTTTTGACAAATGTACCAGGAACTTGTTTTTGTGGCTTTTCCTGTATGCTCTGCTCATTGTTGTTTTCCCAGTATCAATACTTATGAGAACTGCAGTACATTTTTCCTCTTAAAAACTCCAAAGCATGAATCTGTCACCAGCGTCCGTTTGGTTTGTATTATACGCAGCGTTTAACATTGAAAACCAGAATGTAAATGATATGGTTGTGAAGTAAACATAACAGTTGCTGGCAGGTGTTCATGGTACCCAGATAATTAAAAAAAGGTCTCGTAAAAAGCACTTGCATTCTTAGTAGAAAGAATACGCTGCACGTAAATATTAAAACTACTTTTATTGGCACTATGAGCTGTTTTTTTGGAAAACACGTTTGCAAAGCAGTGTTTCATTTGCTCATCTTGTTTACATCAGCACTGTATTGCTACAAAACATCAAATAACACTAATTATAGACCAGAATGCATTTGTGTTGTTTGACATGAAGGTTTTTCAACAGACTACATACAATACGAGTTACATCTGCATGTCCCGACCACATCACGAATGACTCCAAGCCAGCCTGATCTCCGCTGGACATAAATAGATGAGGTTACACGCAGACGTTTCCAAAAGCTGTACATCATTAAGACCAAAGTCCTGCAACATCAGATCAGTTTTTCAAAAATGAAGAACATGCCGCTGACATGTTCAGGAGAAGTTCATGACAGTCCTGCCCATGATCTGAATGTCGTCGAAGGGGAACAAGGCCAAAATCTGCAAAAGCAAAAGGAGAAACAGTGACCACATCATCCTATTTCTAATGCAAAGCAAATGCATTTACTGTATGCTGCTTTACAGTCAACATGACATGCACAGTAAAACAATGACAATGCACAGGGTCAGTTATGACTTCATGTTGACTTTAAAACCCTGAATTAATTAAGAAATTCGGTTGTAATGTATTGGTTGCACATCATGCACACTAATAATTAACACAATCTATCACTCATTATGCAAGGCATTATAAACAACATTAGTATTATTTAAACACTTTTATAGTATTTATTAATATTTTATTGTTGTTTTATTTCTTTTATTCTTAACTTTTATTTTTATATTTTCAGCTTTAATTTTAGTAATTTTGTTTTGTTCTTTGTCATTTTTATTAATATTTTTATTCTGTTTAGCTTTCATTTATTTTTTTTAATTCAGATTTAGGCCTAGTCATTTTAGCATTTCAACTTTTATTTCAATTAGTTTCTAGA
The DNA here is from genome assembly GCA_039654775.1 of Spinibarbus caldwelli. Classification (NCBI taxonomy): domain Eukaryota; kingdom Metazoa; phylum Chordata; class Actinopteri; order Cypriniformes; family Cyprinidae; genus Spinibarbus; species Spinibarbus caldwelli. The sequence goes on from CM077240.1 coordinate 32,238,752, forward strand.
GTCTTTTTGAACATGTTATGCAGTATTTTTAGATGAGTTGTGCGCTTTTGTCAGTTTTTGTTGTTTTTAAACATTTTTCTTTAGCTTTATAATTATGAATAATAATATATTTAATAAATTAATATATAACACTTAGAATATTTAGTATCAAACATACCAAATTTTAAAAATAAAAGTTTAAACAAAGTATTTATAATAGTAACATTCAAAATTAATATTATTAAATTTAAAATATATACAAATAATAATAGTTAATGTTTTTATAATTTATTATGAATAATAAATTAATATTTATTAATAATACTTAGAATATTTAAAATCAAGCACACAAAATATTAAAAATAAAAACAAACATTAGAAAACTAAGTTTACTCGGATACAAATTTAGTTTTAGAAGCTTCTTTTTTTGTTATTTCTTTAAATGTGTTATTTTTCTCAATAATCAGTGTCTCATTAGAAAGTGAAAGTGAAAAAGAAAGTCGTGACGTATTGTCAAGTATGGTGACCCATACTCGAAATTGGTGCTCTGCATTTAACCCATCCAAGTGCACACACACAGCAGTGAATAGTGAACAAACGCACACACACACCGTGAACACACACCCGGAGCAGTGGGCAGCCATTGCTCCAGCGCCCGGGGAGCAATTCGGGGTTCGGTGCCTTGCTAATTTTCTTGCTCAAGGGCACCTCAGTCATGGTATCGAAGGCAGAGAGAGTGCTGTTCATTCACAATCCCCACCTTCAATTCCTGCCGGTGCGAGAATCGAACCGGCAACCTTCAGGTTACAAGCCCAACTCACTAACCATTAGGCCACGACTTCCCCTAAAGTTATATACATACACATATATACAGACATACACACACACATTTTATTTCAGCCTTATTTCAATTAACAAAAACAGTTTTAGTTTTAATTAACAACAATAACAACACTGATGTGGAGTTGGCTGAGACTGAAAGAGCCACAATCTCCTGTCTGACTCTGAAGATTTTGTTAAACTAAGCTTTTTTGTTAGATAATAATGTAATTTGGGTCTCCTTACATCATCGTTGCCGTCTGCTAGATCCAGGGCCGTCTCGTCCTCCATGTTTCTGATCATCTTGTCGGCTCCAGCCTGGCACAGGAGGTTGGCGATGACGGCGTCCTGCCGGCCCACGGCCAGATGCAGCGCGGTGCAGCCGTTGAACATGGCGGCGTCTACATTGGCCCCTTTGTTGAGCAGCAGGTTCACCGCCGGCACGTCGTGCAGCTCCACCGCCACGTGTAACGCAGTCTTCCCACTCGTCCCCTCCTGAGGAGAAACCAGACAGACGTTTGGTCACGAGACTGAAGGCTTTCACGTCACACAACAGATCGGCTGCAGCAGCTCACCTGGATGTTCAGATCCACACCGCTCTTCATCAGCAGCCGCAGGAGACGATGATGCTTGTGCAGAGTGGCCACGTGGAGACACGTCAGACCTGCAGAATAACATCAGAGGGAATATTATATACCTCCATTAATATGTGACCCTGGACCCAGTCATAAGTAGCACAGGTATATTTGTAGCAATAGCCAATGATACATTGTATGGGTCAAAATTATCCATTTTTCTTTTATGCCAAAAATCATTAGGATATTAAGTAAAGATCATGTTCCATGAAGATATTTTGTAAATTTCCTACCATAAATAAATCAAAACTTAATTTTTGATTAGTAATATGCATTGCTAAGAACTTCATTTGGACAACTTTAAAGGTGATTTTCTCAATATTTTGATTTTTTTGCACCCTCAGATTTTCAAATAGTTGTATCTCAACCAAATATTGTCCGATCCTAACAAACCATGCATCAATGGAAAGCTTATTTATTCAGCTTCCAGATTATGTATAAATTTCAATTTCAAAAATTTGACCCTTATGATTGCTTTTGAGGTCCAGGGGTCATATATATATATATAATATAGTAGTATCAACTCTGATGTCAGAAACATATACTCTACATAAATATACAAATGCTGGGGAGTAAACCGATAAACTTATAGTAATCAGTTTCCAAAAAGAAGTACTTGTAATTAGAGTATATTACATCTTAAAATGCTCATAATCAGATTACAGTTACTTTATGGATTACATATTATTCACTCAACGGCAGTAAATTATTTATAATTTATTGACTCTCCCTAATTATTCTTTTTTCTCTTTTAATTTTCCTTTCTTAAAATCCAAGATGTGTGTCATATAATTTAGCTTGGACTATATTCACAAATGTCATGTAAATAACTTTGCAAGCCATGCCTCTGATTTTGAGGGTAAAAAGCACCTCTCAAGCTATTAGACCATAGATGCGAGTTACTAAACACTGCTGATGTATAGCTGTGATTGATTCTGGAAGTCTGGACAAAAATATTTCAAACCTGGAAGACTTTTTTGCATGTTTATTAATGTTTGTTCATATAACGCAAACATTTTTTTCAACCAAACCGCTTAAAATAAAACATTTACTTGAAATATTTCTGAGGAACTTAATATTTCTTTTTGTAGTGTTCAAGTGTTTAAATTATTCATTTTACATTTTTATGATTTAATGAATTATTAAAGTTTTTTTTTATCAACTCGCAAACCCACTGCAGCTCTTATTAAGCCCAGTTTGGGAAACCCTGGTGTAATGTTTAATGCAATTTATGATGTTGATACCCAAAACTCTAATATATTTCTTCTCTTTGCTTTTTTATCAATACAGTAAGTTTGATAAAAGAAGTAATCTAAAAAGTAGTCAGAACACATTTCCTAAAATGAGACCGCAGCTGACATGAAGAGAAAACTGAATGATGATGACGTTATGAAACGCTGATACTGGAAGTTCATGACAACATGGAAAAACTCCAGGGCACTTTTTGCTGCCAACTTCCTTGTTCTGACACGACTGTTTCTGTTCACTAAAAAAACCTCATGATCCAGTCAGAATCAACACAAGTGAAGGAACCGACGTCACAGAAGTGTGACTGCATTTCTCAAGATGACTCTTCCCAATACACATGCCAGAAAAACACAAAAATAGATTCTGTATCTTTATCTGTGCATGTTATGCTACAGTGCACTTGCTAGGGTGCTTTGAGCATGTTGCTATGCTATGCAGCTGCTACAACAAAACACAGGATTCGAGGAATCAGTCATGTCTGGAGCACAAACACTGCAGGACCATTTACACACTCAGCTTTCATACCAGTAGAGGTTTGTTCAGTTCACTACCGAATATGATGACTCTCACCTCTCCAGTTCTGGGCTTCCAGCACGTTGACGAGTTTGCTGGGCGAGGCGTTGTGGATCATCTCATTGGCACAATCCCAGAATCCGTGCTCACATGCCACATGGAGAGGAGTGTTTCCTTCCTGGTCCTGGAGCTCCAGTGAGACCCTCTTTTCTACAAGGCCCTTCACTACGGTGGGCTGGTTCAAGTACGTGGCCAGATGCAACGGCGTCTACAGACAGCAGAATTAAGTTAGCATCGGATAAAACGCTGTTATGTAGGAGCATCCTGGCTAATGACAAAAACATTGCACGGCCACATGAAAATAGATCTGATCCTGGACATTATAGTGTTTTTCTGTAATGGCAAAAAAGTAACAGCTATTGATATATTTTAGAAAAGATATTAAAATGTATAAATTTAAATAAATAAACAAGTGTGTGTGTGTGTCTTTTAAAATACATTTAAATTTTATATTAAATGTCCATAATTAGAGTTAAAAAAATGTGTTTATTTCATGATCATTTTTATTAACCATACTATTTTATGATTAAAATAATCAATTTAATAAGCTATATGCATATTAAAATAATTAACTTAATTATATATATACACATATACATACATATATACATATAACGATGTATAAATTAGTATTAGTGCTGTCAAATGATTAATCATGATTAATCGCATACAAAATAAGTTTGTCTGCATAATGTGTGTGTTCTGTGTATATTTATGTATATAAAAATACACACATACAATATATATTGAAAATATTTACATGTCTATTTATATTAATATAATTTATATTATAAATAAATATATTTAATATATAAACAAATTTTTCTGAAATATATACATGCATGTGTGTGTATTTACATATAAATATACAGTACACACATGCAAATAAAAACTTTTATTTTGTGTGCGATTAATCGTTTGACAGCACTAATTAGTATAATATATTTTATACTAATTGTAGTTTTAATAATCATAAAATATGATTTAAAAATATGAATAATGAAATAATGATAAAAAATATGTGTGCTGTGTGTGTCATATATATATATATATAACAATTTTTGTAATATTTAATATTTACAATATTACAATTTTATTTATTATTAAATATTTATTGTATTATTTTTTATTTTAAAAAAATAATATAAACCCAATGTGCCAAAAGGGTACATGTGAACCAAAATATGGTTTCATTTTTTAATGCAACCGGATATGTTGGGTTATGTGCAGTCTGGGGACGGTCCCCATATCTCAAACGCAAAGATTACAACCCCAATGCTTCAGGCCATCATGCTCGATCTGACAGGTAGCCTGTGTAAGAGCATAGTATGCAAGAGCATAGTACAATGGCATTAATCCACAGACCCTTTTGATTTAATCACATCCAGGAAAGACAATAAGAACTGGGGTTCACTTATTCCTAAGAAGAGGGACCATGCACAGGTTTACTCAATCTGGGAGTTACATACTGACTGTGTCAAAAGGAAACATGTGAGTAATATGTCCACTGGCCTGGCCTTAGTTGATTACGTGACTTTTGGTAAAAGCGCAGCAGCACCAGTATTACTCACAGCTTTAAGTGCTGACTGTCAGATTTGTGCTGCGTTTCCTTTAGACTCACACCCTGATATGCTTTAAGACCGTCTGACCCAAATCTGACATCCTCTTATCTAATAAACCCAACTAGCATCAAAACCAGCATCAAACGGTGTTTGAAACCCATATTACTTCAGTAATGTGATATTTTGGGCCTAAACAGGATATTTAATGTAGGAAAAGATGGTGTGATTTTTATCCGTCGGGAATCGATTGGATGCGGGGGTTTTCCCTTTCCAGGAAAGGAAAATTGTTTCTTTAGGCGGAGCAAGTTATTACATTTGATGAAAGATTATGACATTTTCTTTCTCTGAATAACATGTACTGGTGAATCATTGACGATAAGCAGGGCTGATTTTGATTTCAAATTGACTGTAATCTAAAACTAGACAAATGAATCAATGTTAATATTAACTAATAGAGTATTTTGAACAAAAAAAGGTCACATTTTTAGCTAAGATCCACGATGTCTAGTGATCCCACCCTTTTGACCAACCCATTTCTATCATCCATGATTTCTGAGAAAATATATTGGAACAGAGCACAACGAGAAACATTTGTATTCCTATTCCAGTGAGATTTTAATCATTTCCATAGCTGGAAATCACAATTTTAAATATCATACAAGGATTTCTGATAAATATTTTAAAGCAGAGACAAACTAGAAACATTTCTGTTCCCACTCTAATGAGATTTTAATCATTTCCAAGGCTGAAAATCACAGTTTGAATCCTCTGATGCACGCATTTTTAATAAAGAAAACCCCTTAAAGTTTATTTTTTCTTCAAAGCAAGAACATAATCATGTTCTTTCCCCAAAAATGATGTATTATAATGTGAAAGTTACACATCAGTCCATGCGTCCAGCTACAGATATTCCAGAGGTGCATCACCACTTTCCATGGTGAATTTGTGAGCAATCACAATAATCACCTGTGGTTATTTTAGATGTTACATCACACCCTGAATGGTTAACACAGCTATAGAGGGTAATTCATTGATATTTCCAGATTTCCATGACCGTGAATATTAATCAGTCTGTTGACTTGGCCACAGCTTCCTTCTAGCAAAATGCCAACAAAAAGTCAATAAACGGTTCATTTCGCTCTTCTAACTATAACAATCATACTTATAGTCTGCGTAGGGGGTTTCTTCAGAAAGCCCCTCGTCTGTTGTCACCGGATAAACCCCAAATTTCAAAATAACAATTGAAACCGAGGCTGTCAAACCAGTGTAATAAACCCCCATCATTCTTTGATACGCGCTCAGGGAGTTTCCCTCAAAGGGGAAACAAAAATAACCAAACTCAATACAACATTCGTACAAGATTACCCTCAACAGCTTTTCTGTTCCTTCAGGGTCTTATTCATCAAACACGAGCAGAACGGGTTTCTGTAGAAATCGCTTACCAATCCATTGAATGCAACAAAATTTGTTATGCAATTGAGATTCTTAACGTGATACCTGATACAAGTTGTTCTGAATATCCATCAGATCTGGAGGAAACAGGTCTATCAATTGACGTGCAAAGCATTCCTCTTCGTGGATTATGGCCAAATGGAGAATCCTAGAAAACACAGACACACAAACAAACAAAAAAAAAAAGTTGCTGGTTAAATGCCAGTTAAACGCTGGTTAAAAGCTGAAGCAGAGCCAACGGTTAGGGGAAGGAACTATCAAGCAAACCGCAGTCTAAAAGCAGCACATTTCACAATGTGTGATGGAAAAAATAGGGCAAACGATACTGAGAAATATGCCACACAAAAGTGTATGTCGCTGACAGACGCATTCAGCCATTGCGCAACTCTGGAACTTTTGTGCATTATAAGAGCATTCGTATCAGCGATCGTCTTGCTATCAAATGATAAAAACCCTTCAGAGGGAGCTGCTTTGGTTACTAAAACCCTACAAAAATGACAGCGCAGCTGATTTAAAACACAGATGAGATGTGAAGACAAAAAAATGTTGCAAATGAAGTGAGGGATTTGCAGTTAGGTGAATCTCAAGAAAACAGGTCCAGGTCACATTTCATCCTAAAAAAAGATTGCATTTTGCATAAGGAAAATAAGGAAGTTTTTCATTAACATAATCAAGTGTCCTAAAAATAGACTTTATTTTCTTTATGCAAAATATCCTCTCTCTCTTTTGTTATTTATTTATATATATATATTTTTTTGGGCTAAAATATGACCTAGACGTTTTTGGCTGGCTGCATGAAACAAATCCATTCGCTCTCAGATGAGTCACAAACAGAACCAGTAAATGATGTATGCAGGAACATAAATTAATGCACACTCATTATCTTTTTTCCCATCCTCTGGCTGCCGTATTTCCTCGCAGGTGTGTGATTTCTCGACTACTTTCCCCACATGCAATAACCTAGTCTTCACTTTTACAGTAAGCCAGAAGGAAGCAGGTAGAAGCGAGTGGTTTCAGCATGTAAATAATGTGAGAACAACTTCAGTGTCATCAATCTGATTGTGGTAAATAGATCATGAATCATATCGTTTCGCTCCATATGAAATTAACAGGTTCAGTTCACCTAAAAAAAAGAAAATTCGGTCATTTATTCCACCTAGTGACCTTGTTCTGTGAAACACCAAAAGAGAGATTTTGAAGAGTGTTCACGCTGCTCTTTTCCCACATAGTGAAAGTGAATGAGGACTGGGGCTGTACTGTATAGTGCATATGACTTGTGCACAATATTTCAAGCCTTCTGATAGCCAAGCAAAATGTAATCACCAAAGTGCTGTAGCAAATTCTCAATCAATTTCCTAGTAAAATGAATGTGCATTTAAAATTAAGCTTCTTCAATTGCTTGCACATGTACTGTGCTGGGTAGTGTAATCAGATTCCTTAAAAAAAAAATTAAAAAAATTGCGTACTCATAATTAGATTTTACATTTTAAAATGCTGATCATCGGATTACGGTTACTTTTTACGGATTACATATTATGCACAATGGCAGTAAATTAATTAATTTATTGATACACTTCAGTTTTTTTTTCCTTTTAAATTTTCCTTTCTAAATTAACCTACCACTTAAATACATGAGACTAATAATTATGCAAGTTACTAAACCCTGCCATTGCATAGCTGTGTAATACTACGTCTTCAACATATCCAGTGACCTTCACTAATTATTAATACTGGAAGTCTGGACAAAAATATTTCAAACCTGGAAGACTTTTCTTCATGTAATAAAGGGATTTTTATGATTTCATTAATTATTAGCTTTTCATGAACACCCTACAGTTTTTTCATAAACACCAGTTTGGGAAACCCTGCTGTAATGCAACATTTAATACATTTCATGATATTGATAAAGAATGAAATATTTTCTCTTTTTTTTTTTTTTGCAAATCAATAGTACACAATCACATTCAAGTCTATGTGATAAATGCGTTAGTAATCTAAAAGTAATCAAAAAGTAGTCAGACTTCATTACCTAATGTGTAATCCAGATCATATTCATTTTCATCATGTAATTTCTAATCTACAATTTGTAAGTAATTTACCCAGCACTGCTTGTACTGCAACAGGAATGAAGAGATATGTTAATTATTATTCAAATAGTTCAGATATTACTCAAAGACATCATTTTAGTTCCATTTATATGGGCCTTATTTATGAGAGTCCACCATGAAAACATGCAATACGAACAACTTAAAGTTATTATGATAAAAACTCTTGGAACTTATTGTAAATGGTTCATTTTTTGGTGAACTACTCAAAAAGTTCCTTAGAATATTTGCTTTTCCGGAGCGCCTGGGGATTTCATACAGCCATTGGCATTTCTTTATAAGTATCTTCTTTACTCTGATGACATTCAGGGAAAAGACAAAGGAGTTTTTTTCTTGCAACAGCAACAAAAGCAGGCCAAAGGTAAACCTTATCAGGCCACTATGATTCAAGATTAATCAAAATGCAAGATGTTCTCAAAATAACAACCGTATTTACATCCTGGTTTGTCACTGTGAAAAAAAAAAAACAATGCAGAAATGAAAACAGGCTGACATTAACCAGGCTGTGTATGTGCCTACTTGTGCGGTGAATGTTTGCATATGTTTTTGAACATATACGTTACAGGTTGAACCACGATCTGGTGTAAAGGTCACTGCTTGCATAAACATGTTTGTGACGTGCTTTTGGGGTAAATAAGTATTAAAAGCACACGAATATGTGTTTATAACAAAAGCTTTGCACTTTCGGAAAAGCTGCCATCACAACGTGCTTTCTGACCCAACGAGGGGAATTCCACTGCTTGTCTGCATACTTCTGCTTTCTTCTTCTCAAGCGCCATAAACGGCAGATCCAGTTTCTAGACGTCTGTTAACTGACTGTAGTGTTTAAACCGAAAAGCCTGCTACTGTAATCAAAACTTCATCTGGCACATGAGAATGTGTCACTCAGCAAACTAAAACAAGCTGTAAAATTAATCAACTCAGATCATTTTTTTATTTTAGTTTTTTGTCTACCAATAGTTGACCATTTATTTGCTAAAATTAATTTGCATTTAAAATTGAGAGCCTTCATTTGTTTGCACTTGCACTTCAAAATGAATGAAGTGCATTGTAAGTTATTATTCAAATATTATCCAAAGCCATCTTTATTTCCAGTTATATGGGCCTTATTTATGAAGTCCACCATGAAAACTCATACTACGGACTTCATCGTTTCTCTCATTCAGTTACACTTTTTACACTGAGTGCCAGATTCCCAAAGACTTTCTGTCCTCTCTGTTTGACAACATAACATGTGGTGAATGAACATTTAATGCCTTGCAAAACAAAATCTCGGCCATTAAATGTGAGTAAAGGGTTGAAGCAACATTCTGCACACTTTCTGAAGATCATTCATCTCCATGCCATCTATCTATCCATCAGCCTATCATTTGAAGCTGCAAAGAGTCCATTTTGTTTTGAATATGAATTTAAGCACGTTTTAAAAAAAAAAAAAAAAAGGTTCCTGGATTAAAATTACATAAAATTACACTAAAGAAAGCTTTTAGCTGAAAAAATAAATAAATAAAAAATACACGGTTAACTTATTTTATCCTGTTATGACTTAACATACATAACATTTAGACACTTTTTTTTTAGAATGCAGACCTTCTTTCTTTGTCTGATTATAGACATTCTGGCTATGGCACCTAAATCATTGCATTGTTTTGGATTAAAATTAAGCAACAAGATACAAATATAGGCCTATCTGCAACCTCTTTAAGCTTGATTATGTTCACAATACACGTGTTAAAGTGCATTAATACTTTTATAAAATGAATGCATTTTTTAAATACTAAAAATACACTATTTTCAGTTCAAAGTTCCATTCTTCCGCTAGAAAATATAGTCCCTGCCATAACGGAATGTTGCAACGCAATCAAAATATTGATCAAATGGGGGCTACAGTAAAATGGTGGACATGTATTTCACTTAATAACGATTTTAGCACAAATTAACGAAACACCTGTTACCAAATCACTGTGCAGCGCCTACACTATTACCATGACAGAGAAAGATGGCACCTAAAAATGCCTTTCAAAAAGTTAATGATAACTTGTTTCTTTAATATTATAATATAAATTAATAAAAAAACTTTTTTTTTATCATGCATAAATGGTTTTAGAAAATGCATATAGAACGTGTTGTATAATATTCCTCCGCGGCGCGCGTGTCTATGAACACCCTCGAGTCTGGACCTTATTGCTTAAAGCGCGTTAATTAAACTCACAAATAGCCAATATTTAGACATCAAAACACATCTGAACTGCACTCAGGTGATGCATGGGAACTTATCAATGAAGGGGAGTTTTATAAACGTACGTGTCTCCATCTTCTGTAACAGTGGTTAAGAAATTGACTTCCTCTTCAGTGTATTCACAGTCCGTCGCGCTTTCACATTCAGAAATGCTGCATTTCTCGATAAAATCCCCCAAACTGTCCACTGTTAGCGACGAAGAGACGTAAGCAGAGTCCAGTCTCTCGTCTGTAGAGCAGGTTTTATCTTTATCCTCAGAGATGTCTGAACTGCCGTCCTGTTCTCTGGATATCGATTTATACGAGTCGATTCCGGAGTCAATCCGACTTTCGTCGAAATCGAGTTTGCCTTGTTTCTCGCCGCCGCTTCGCTCCATTTCGAAGCTTTGATGCGTATCGTCAGTATATAAATGTAGCGATGTAAAAACGCAAAATCACCGTGACATTATGACACCAGAGACATTCGCTTTTGTTTCTCATCCCACCACCGATGACTCCGCTGACCTCTTCAGATACTCCAGACGCAAAAGGCTTCGCAATGGCTTTTTTAACGTCAGGTTGAGCTAAAGTGTGCGAGTCAAATTCTCTAAGTTAATGAAACTGCTGTGAAGTGTGCTGGCGGTAATGTGAAGTGCACCGTAGGCGGAGTCACGCGGCTTTCAATCCGGCTGAAGTGGGAATTCCCCACAGGGAGTGGCAAACCCGTATCATTACCGACCCAATCCAAACACAGCCTGACAACCCCATGGAATCTCCTGCAAGACCTCAGCTACAGACCTGTTCCTTATTTTGGACTCCCAACAACTTCCTAAAACCACCTGTGACTTGACCCAACATGCTTTATAAGGTCCTTCATTTAAACCCCAAATTGCACCACAACTTCAATCTGGACATTTATGGGTTTCCCAAGATTGCACGTCGACAGAATCACATGAAATTCAGCAAATTTTTAGAAAAAAATAATAAATATAGCCTACTCAAATATCCTGACACATTTCTTTATATAATGCTTAATTTGTCATGACGCATTTTTAGAAAGACTAATTGGGATTTATAAGAATAAAAATGCCAAAAAAAAAATTAAAAACCTATTCTGCGAGTCTAATTTTGGTTCATATATTGATGCATTGCCTGTCGTGAATTGTTTTTTCTGTCTGAGAAAAATAAAACAGTAGGATATGAAACTATAGGCTTTTTTATTGTTGGTGTTACTTACCACCATGTTTTTTGCATATTAGATAGGCTACTACTAACAACTTGTTCTGAATGTCTAAACGAAGTACATACAAGCATTCATTACACATGCACATAAATACACAGCTTTTGTATTTTATCTTCAATGCTGTCGTTACCAACAATGACAAAAGGTGGCGCTGTAGCCCATCTTTAAATTTTGTATCATGCATGGTAGCCTGTATGATTGATTGGTTCATTGATGGAGTCATTATATAAATCACAAATGATCTGACAGATATCGACAGAATGATATAATATAATACTGGACAAAACTTCTGCTGAAGGTTGAAGTACATCTTTTCACATTTGAAAGGTCAAATAACTCCATAACATTTGTCACAAGTCTTTTCATTATAGGCTTATGTCATCTAAAATGAACAGGTCATATGACTTTCGGTAGTGACAATCACGTTTTGAAAATAAGATCGTACCACACATTCTTTACAGTCAATATTTGTGATGAACAGTAAAGATAAGACTGTAAGAGATACAGTTTAAACCGTGTGGCCAGTTGATTATGACGTCAGAAAGATCAAAGCATTGTTTAACAGGGGAATGATGACAACACTGTTGAGCAGAAGAAAAGAAAATATATTAAGCATTTAGAACAAACTACATTACTGAAAAACATGCTAATAATTTTATTGTTATTTGTAAATGGACAAATAACATGCAACCCATTATGGTGTGGTGAAAAAGAAAATGCAAAGTGGCTATTATTAATAGCCTAGGTTAATATTCTGCTGAAAAAATACAAATCAAATAGTTTTTGATAAAATGTTATTGTATTTTTGATCAAATATAAAATAAATTATAAAATACATTAATTATATTAATAGAATTTCATTTGTTATTTCATGTTGATGAAAGGGAACATACAAATTGGCTATTATTAAGAGGATAATATTCTGCTGAAAAATAGAAATTGAATGTTTTTGATAAAATGTTATTTTATTTTAATAAAACAATTTCATTTTAATAAACAGAATAAAATATGTTAAATATATATTTTATATAAATATAAAATTAAATCAACAGAGTTTGACTTTTTATTCTATTTATGTGATGAATGGGAACATGCAAACTGGGTATTATTAATAGGCTGATATTCTGCTGAAAATACAAATAAATGTAATTTTATTACTTTGATAAAATTATTTTATTTTGATAAAATAAATAGAATAAAATAAATTAAAAAATGTATAAATTATATGAATATGTGCATGTGCATGTGCAGAATTTACTGTTTTTATTCTATGTATAATGATTATGGTGATAAACAGGAACATGCAAAATACTGTACTGAAAAATACAAACAAAATGTATGCTTTTGATAAATTTTTATTTTAACTGGATAAAATGATTTTATTTTGATAAAATAAATAGAATAAAATAAATTATAAAATGTATAAATTATATGAATATATTATAAAATAAAATTGTGCAGAATTTATTTATTCTTTTTTATTCTATGTAATTTCCATTTTATGGTGACGAACAGGAACATGAAACTGGCTATTATTGATAGGCTAATATTGTGCTAAAAATACAAATAATGTATGTTTTTGATAAATTCTTATTTTAACTGGATAAAATAATTTTATTTTGATAAAATTAATAGAAAAAATAATTATAGAACCTATACATCATATTATATAAATAAATAAAATAAAATGTAACAGTTTATTAAATTGAGTATCATGTTAATTACACTAGTTAGTCATGGTGGGAGAACTAAAACATGTTTATATGAGAAATGTGAAACCGCATGAAGTCAAGGTCACGTATAGGATCCTCAGCAGAGAAGACTGGGATAGATAAACAACACCTCTTTCTCTCTCTCTCCTTCAGTTTGTAACAAAGGTCTCTCTCTCTCTCATTTTTTTTTCAATTCAATTAAGCTTTATTAGCATGACTGTGTAACACAATGTTGCCAAAGCATTAACATATATAACAACAAACATAAATAACAGCATAAATAATAATAAATAAAATCCATCTAAATAAATGAAAAGATAAAGTCAGTTTCGAGTTAATCATGTTTAACATCTAACATTGTGAATGGTTGATACATATTTTGCTGCTAGTGCAGCTGTGTTGTCATCTTCTCCAAGTAAGAAGGGCATTTTCTCAGTATCACCAAGTTCACTAAATGATGGGATCAGGGCTTCAAATCTGGGGAGAAATGTTTCCCTCACATTGTGATATTTAGGACAAATCAGCAGAAAGTGTTTCTCGTCCTCTATTTGCTGTAGATCAGAGTGTCTACAGATCCTCTGCTCTTGCTCTGTCCATGTTTGTCTATGTCTTCCTCTCTCTATTTCTAAATCATGGTCACTTAATCTGTATTTGTAGAGGATTTGTCTGTCTTTAAATGGTTTAATCAATGAATAATTGGCAAATTTAGTGGTTCTGTTTAGGGTTGAGTAGCATTGGAGTTTATTTTGAAGGTCAAAGTGTATTTTTAGAGATTCATCATGAGTGTCTTTTAGATTTTTGTCAATTTCTTTAATAATGGTTTTGGGGTTGAAGCTGTAGTCAGTGAGGAGCTGGGTTTTATGGACGAGCTGAAGAGCGAGTGTGTTTAGAGGATGAGATTCTGCTGAGGTTTCATTGGCGAGGAGGGCTTTATATCGGATTGAATCAGGATCAGATTGATGGAGGTGATGCCAGAACTGAACACATCTCTTCTGGATCTCAATCTTCAGTGGGTATAAGCCTAATTCAGCTCTGCAGGCATCACTGGACATACCTCTATGGACCCCTAAAATGTTTTTGATAATTTCTAGTTGTAGATTTTCTATTGAAATCTTATCCCAATTTTTTTAATTTATTACTGGTCCCCAAATTTCACTCCCGTACAGTAGAATTTGTTTAATGATTGCGTGATATAATTTAATCCATGTTTTAGTTGGTAATTTTAATTGGCCAAACCGTAATTTGATGGAATAAAATGCTCTCCGGGCCTCTCAAGGCATTCACAGCCAGACCGAAGCCCCCTGATACAGAGATCTGGATGCCCAGGTAAGTGTAGCTGGTGCTGTGCTCCAGGACTGAACTGGTATCTGCTTCCCTGAGACCTGGCCTTCTTCTGGAACAGCATGACTCTGGTTTTGTCCAGGTTGACCGTCAGAGCCCATTCCTCACAGTACTGTTCCAGCAGGGCCAGGCTGTGCTGGAGACCCTCGGCAGAAGCAGGTCGTCCGCATACAGCAGGTGTTTGACTTCAGAGTCGTGCAGAGCGAGGCCCGGGATGCTGCCGGAGCGGTCCAGAGCTTCTGCATCTCTCTCTCTCTCTCCCTCGGTTTGCAGCAAAGGTGTCTCTCTCTCTCTCTCTCTGGATCTGAGCTGTGGATTCGTCTCATTGTCATTCACTCGGCGTTCACGGGCTCTCGTGGATGTGCTTCGCATTTCCCCACGGTTTCTGCGTCTCTCCGTGGCTCAGATTAGCTCTTTTATTTCCAAAATACAAATCCCGAGGGAAATGATCGCGGTTGTCCGGACAGCGAGCAATCCCTCCAGCATCTGTCTCTCCGCGGAGTCGGGCTCGTAAGGATGCTGCCTCGCTGAGGATCCGTGATGGACCGTGATGATGCATGACACATGGCTGTGATGCTCCAGGATCATCATCTTCATCATGTCTCCAGCGGCTCCGGTAACGGACAGCAGCGCTGTTGATGTGCTCCGCGAGCAGACGGACGCGCCGCGGGAAGCGGTGAGAGAAAACCTGTTACAAACCGCGACTGTCGCTGTATTCTCTGTGTTTCAGAAAGGCGAATCAATGCAGTGTGATTTATGTTTAATTGACTCAAACATGCGGAGGATTGTGTGTGTGTGTATGTACGTGAGTGAAAGGAGATAAACACAAAGATTCATATCTATCTAGTGTAGACTACTGTAATAATACACTGTATAAACCAATTACACGTTCAGTCCAGTGGCAGACAGTAATAGAGTAAATCTCAGGAAACTTCATGCCGTGGTCATATTTCACCACCAAATCAAAAAATAAATAAATAATAATAATGAAAAAATTAAAATAAAAAATGTACATAAGTAAAATTATATAAAATACCACTATAAAACATTGCTTACAGTTTTTAAAGGTTTATTTTTGGCATTTATTTAAAATACTTTTATAATTTATTTTGAAATTATATTTTGTTAAAAATACTGCTATTATATTATAATTTTATCATTATTATGAATATACCTAGCATTTTTGACTGTAACCCCCTTCTCATTATTGTAATTAAAAAATCTTTTATATAATTTAGAGTATAATTCAAATTTAAGAGTATGCTTGATTGTTATGAAAATACAATTTTTTTTGGAATACTTCATTAAAATAATTATTGAATTATTGTATTAATAATTTATTATATACAATTTTATTATTATATAATTTATAGTATAATTTATGCTTGATTGTTATTAAAAATGAAAACAATTGTAAAATATTTTATTAAAATAATTCATGAACTACTGTATAGTTTATTTACACGAATTTATTATTATTATTAATATATTTTTATTATTTTTCCTTTAAGAGTATACTTGTTATGAAATTAATGTACAAAAATATACAAGAAAATTTATTATTTTAAAATCATTTTATTAAAATGATTAAATGATTATATTTAATTACTTAAATTATTTTATGATTTGTTTACATAAATCATAATGTAATTTTATTTCTTTATTATTATTTATTTATTACAGTTTTTTTCCCCTTCTTTACATTTTGGTGTGAAATGTGACCTGCATTTTGTGAAAATCACCCAGTGACATTTAAGTTTTGTAATTATGATATACATTTTAGACTTTGAAAATTCATAAATCTTTGTTTGCTTATGAAATTCTGACTTACATGCTGCCAACAGTTTAGGGCCTCCCTGATGATCTAAACCTCATGAATTGGCAGTGAGGTCGGCCTCTTTTATGTCACGTTACTAAACACCAGAGCGCTAAAATAGTCCAAATGAAAGTGGGACACCTTGCTTGCACCTCCCAAAATATACAGAGCGACAGCAGCAGAGTTCTCACTATATCACAGCATGAGTTTTCACTGGGACCGTCTGACAGAGCCTCGGGCCTCAGCCTTTAGCACAATACAGAGGCTTTGTTTCACTGATGAAGTGCTTTAGAGAACAGATTCGTCCCTAGCGCTTCAGCTTTAATTTACACAGTTAACCTAAGAGTGTGAGGAAATGTGTTTTTTCGTCTCATGCTCTACACTTCATTTGGCTGCTGAAAGAAGGTGATTAACTGGTTTGATCATTAATTCCTCAGAAGTGTTTAAGTGTAAAATGCCCCTCCGCTCATGCACTGAAAGCTCTCTGTTCAATAATTAGTGCCTAGAAATGATGTGCATGAACACTTTTAGTCAATGAAAAGTGATTTAACTGTAATCTGTTTACAAAATTAGCAGCATCTAATTCATATATTCAAGATGAATGAAAGATGAAAGATTATATTAGCTCAACTTATGAAGGTCATTCAGAGAAAATGAGTTTGCTGATGTGATAGTAACTAGTTGAACATTTTTTGGCATTAACCACAAACACACTTAGGCCTATCATTTAGCTGTGGATTAACCTAATTTTGGTTAGGGTCAGTTTTAGTTTAGTTTGAATTAGATGTTATTTTTATATTTTATATTTTAATTTTAGTAAAACATTTCTGTTGTTTTTGTCATTTTTATTAGTTTTTTTTTTCAATTATTAAATATATCTGTAGTTTTTAAGTTTTAGTCTAGTTTAAATTTATTTAGTTAAGTGCTTCAAGTTAAATTAAACAAAAATGCAAAATGTTTTGGCAGCCAGGGTTCTTATAGTTAAATTAAAATTTGTTAATCCATAAAATAACCTTTCATTACTTGAAAAAAAATTAACTTTATCTGAGATATTTTAAAATATATATAAAAAAAGTTATTTCGGGCAACATTTCACATTTTCATTTTAACTTGATGTACTAAAATGATAAATAAAACTTAGTAAAAACTATGTAGACAAAAACACACACACAAAGACCCACCCACCCACACAAAATTACTAAAATTAACTAATTAACTAAAATTAAAATGTAAACAGAAAAATATAAAAACTAAACCTAATTCAAAATACTAATAAAAACTATAATTAGTTTTAAACTATAAATAGTTTTAGTTAACGACAATAATCCTGGTTAGGGTGTATTTTGGTTTATTCTAATCATGCAAAATAAATTAAATTATTATTTCAAGAAAGACATGCTTTAATGGTCTCTTTCAACTTTTAAATACATTTCAGCGACTCTCTGATGCTTGTTCAGTCATTCCTTGATGTTTGGTCAATATCATGTTTCATGAACCATTTTTCTGTAAAACCTCAAAATCACTGGTCCCCTAATGACTCCAGGTTATTGATTAAATTTCTATATTTTTTGGCAAAACCCGAGAAGGCCATTTTGTTTTTGAAGAAAGTCAAATCTTTTTAAATCTTTTACCTTGCACTAAATTTATAGAATCCCACTCAGAAGAACAGAATTCCCTCAAATAACAAAGAACGTGAGTGAGGAGACTCACATATGAAAAAAAACAAAAAAACAAAAAACAAAAAAAAAAAAAACAAATGAGAGTATAATGCATTGTATATTTATGGCTGAGAAATAAGGGCTTCATAAGGGCTACTTGTCATAAGTGTTGCGGTTCCCGCTGAGAGCTCCGGTCGGGAGCGGCTCCAAGGGCCTCTGTAAAAGGTAGAGTGGATAATTATGGAAGAACATCATCAATTATTTAATGCCAGCTGCCATGTTAAGAGCATAAGACAGCCATGCAATCACATTTGCTCAGCATGAATATGATATTTGTATTTTGTCCATTTGTTCTCTCCAACTATGGCTTTTCCAGAACCAACAAAATACTCTTAAAGCAGAATCACTGAGGTCAATAAGAACTATATATCTACAATATTATAAACTTTCTCATTTGTACTCTTTAAAAAATATTTTCTGAATATTAAACAAAGATTATTGGAGTATGTCTTATAAGAAAATACTATTTCAGTCTTTTTACCTCAAAATTTCATGTTCAATTCAAGTGAATTTGATTTTTTTTTTTTAAATATTTAAAAATGTCATTAAAATTATTTAAAATGTGTTGTTTAAAATTATTAAAATTTTAATTATTTAAACATTTGTTAAAATTTATACATTTTAATATAACAGTTGGATAGTTGATTTTTGACCCTTCATATTGAAAAGTTTGGCCACCTCTGTCATAAAATAACCATTCTTGGCTCTCCAAGAAACCAAGGAACTGAGTGATCAGTTTAAAAACAATTATAATAAAAACATGTTAATTTTCTTAAGAGATTTGTATTTGTGTATACTTTATTTCTTTTTTCTTGTTTTTATAACTGTACTGCCTTACTGATTTGATGTTTTCTACTGTTTAGCTAAAAAAAAGAAATCAGGAAAAAGATTTGCGATATGCAGCCCGAAATCCCGAGAATCAAATGATTCGTGAACCCGTTCCGAAGTCCCAATCTGAATCAAATGATTTGCGAATCCGCTCCGAAGTTCCGATCTAAATCAAATAATTTGTGATGCACGATTTTACGTCCCGATCTGAATCAAATGATTTGCGATACGCGATCCGATAGGAGCGCTTCGAAACAGTGAATTATTTTGTGACGCAATGGTTTAACTGATTTGGAGTTTCGAAAAGCTCCATTTCACCCATCACTACGTGTTTTTAAACTGCTGTCCGTAAGTTTTGCCCCTTTGTCGCCATCTCTGTTTGAAAACCTGCAATTGCAGTTATTTGCGCAATAATCTTTATTACGTGGGTCATGCACCGGCACGGCTTCAGCGCAGATGAATCTAATGTTTTTGAGGAGTATATGTGGCTGTCAGTCACCGCACCGGAGTGGATACTGTACTTAGGAATCACAGATTCTAGCCTATGTCTTGGAAGTATGACCCAAATAAGAATTTTCACCGTATATTGTCATCTGAAAAAATAAGTCTGCCACGTTTGTTCTGACCAACTGAGGAAAAAAACATTACAATAAATCACGCTACCAATGGTGATTAAATCTAAAGATCGGTTAGCTCATATCACATCAAACCATGCAAATTATTATTGATATACTTTATCCTCAAATTATTAATGTTAACAACATCAGCATTGTGTGACTATGTGTATAGTATGTATTAACATGTAGATTTCAATTTCTGTACAGTCTAATCTCCAATTGTCATACTATTCGAATTTCATATAAAGCAATTCTTTTAACCCAAAAAAGCTAATTCTTCTTCCTTTACATTTACATTTAATCATTTAGCAGACGCTTTTATCCAAAGCGACGTACAAATGAGAACAATAGAAGCAATCAGACCATCGAGAGTGCAGTAGTATACAAGTGCCATGACAAGTCTCAGTTAGTCTAGCACAGTACATCTAGGTTTTTTTTTTTTTTTTAATAAATAGAATAGGAAAGTGTTAGTATTAGTTGGTCAGGTGCTGGCGAAAAAGATGTGTCTTTAGATGATTTTTGAAAATGGTTAAAGACTCAGATGTTCGAACTGAGATCGGGAGGTCATTCCACCAGCTGGGCACAGTCCAGGAAAAGGTCCGCGAGAGAGATTTGGTACCTCTTTGGGATGGCACCACAAGGCGTCGTTCACTTGCAGAGCGCAAGCTTCTGGAGGGTGCATAAGTTTGAACTAGTGAGTTTAGATTCGTTGGTGCAGTGCTAGTTGTTGTCTTGTAGGCAAACATCAGTACCTTGAATTTGATGCGAGTGGTTATTGGTAGTCAGTGTAACCTGATGAAGAGAGGGGTAACGTGAGCTTTTTTTGGTTCATTAAAGACCACTCTGGCTGCTGCATTCTGGATCAGTTGCAGAGGCTTGACAGTACTAGCGGGAAGGCCCGCCAAGAGAGCATTACAATAGTCCAGTCTGGAGAGAACAAGAGCTTGGACAAGGAGTTGTGCGGCTTGCTCTGACAGGAAGGGTCTAATCTTCCTAATGTTGTATAAGGCAAATCTGCAAGACCGGGCCGTTGTAGCAATATGGTCTGCGAAGCTTAACTGATCATCGATCACAACTCCAAGGTTCCTGGCTGTCCCGGAAGGAGTTATGGTTGACGAACCCAGCTGTATAGAGAAGTTGTGGTGAAGTGATGGGTTGGCTGAGACCCCGAGCAGTTCTGTCTTAGCAAGGTTGAGCTGAAGGTGATGATCCTTCATCCAGCTAGAAATGTCACTCAGACAGGCTGCAATGCGAGCAGCTACCGTCGGATCATCTGGCTGGAATGAGAAGTAGAGTTGAGTGTCATCAGCATAGCAGTGATAAGAAAAGCCATGCTTCTGAATGATCGAGCCTAATGACGACATGTAGATGGAGAAGAGAATTGGTCCAAGCGCTGAGCCTTGAGGAACTCCAGTAACAAGAAGTTGTGACTTCGAAACCTCACCCCTTGAGGTAAGACTCAAACCACAGGAGCACGGTTCCTGAGATGCCCATCTTTCTGAGGGTGGACAGGAGGATCTGGTGGTTAACTGTGTCAAAAGCAGCAGACAGGTCCAGCAAGATGAGTATAGAGGATTTGGAAGCCGCTCTTTCCAGTCTCAGGGCCTCTGTAACCGACAGTAGGGCACTCTCGGTAGAGTGGCCGCTTCTGAAGCCAGATTGGTTGTTGTCAAGAAGATTGTTCTGTGCAAGAAATGAAGAGAGTTGGTTGAACACAACTCGCTCAAGTGTCTTTGCAATGAATGGAAGAAGGGATACCGGTCTGTAGTTTTCTAAAAGTGCTGTATTTAGAGAGGGTTTTTTAAGCAGTGGGGTTACCCGAGCCTGCTTAAATGCTGTGGGAAATGTACCATTGTGAAGAGAGGTGTTGATAATGTGAGTAAGCGCAGGTATGACTGAAGAAGAAATGGCCTGAAGGAGGTGAGTGGGGATAGGATCTAGTGGACAAGTAGTGGGATGATTGGAAAGGATGAGTTTGGAAACTTCTGTCTCCAAGAGAGGAGAGAAGGAGGTGAGAGAGTGTCACTGATGGTTCTTGTTTTATTTGTGAAGAAAATTGCAAAGTCATCAGCTGTAAGAGTTGATGAAGGGGGAGGGGGAGGAGGACAGAGAAGAGACGAGAAAGTTTTGAAAAGTGTGCGAGAGTCAGAACAGTTGTTAATTTTGTTGTGGTAGTATGTCGTTTTAGCAGTGGAGACATTAGCAGAGAAAGAAGAGAGGAGTGACTGATACGCAGTAAGGTCAGTAGAGTTTTTTGATTTGTGCCACTTCCTCTCTGCAGCCCTTAGTTTAGCGCGATGTTCACGGAGAACATCGGACAGCCAGGGGGCAGAGGGGGTAGTGCGTGCTGGTCTGGATGTAAGGGGGCAAAAGTTGTCTAAGAAAGATGTTAGAGTGGAGAAAAGAGTGTCAGTAGCACGGTTTGTGTCCAGTGCTGAAAACTGAGAGGGTGAAGGAAGTGCAGATGAAACCATTGAGGATAGGCAAAAGGGAGAGAGTGAGCACAGGTTACGGCGAAAGTGACCTGCGGAGGAGTGTGTGCTGTGTCAGGAGTTAGTGTGAGGTTAGAAGTGATGAGGAAGTGGTCAGAGGTGTGCAGTGGAGTAACTAATGTGTTGTCAGTGGAGCAGTAGCGTGTGTAGATGAGGTCCAGTTGGTTACCTGATTTGTGAGTAGCCATAGTAGACACTCGTTTGAGGTCAAATGAAGTGAGAAGAGTGTTGAACTGGTTCTCTTTAAAATACAAATCTTGTGTAATCCCACGTAGTAATCAGATGCACATTTAAGACTGGAATATAATTTAATTTCAGTCACATGTTTCATAAACATATAATACATTCTGGATTACAATCCGCTATCAAAATGATGTTTAATTATTACAGAGGTGAGAAAAGGCTATAAACGATTCTCCACCTGCAGGATCCTCACATGCAATATAACCTATTAGCCAGGAAAACTTCTTTATGTTTACAGACGTGAGGTAATGACGCAGTGCCATGCTCGAATTTCCCGCGAATTCCCACCCGTACCACTCAAATTAGAAAACATTATTATAAGCTAACCGTTGTGAATCGGGCTAAAGTAAGACAACAGTTTTGAACACTGGCTGGTTACATACTTGCTCAAATATTGATTTTGGATCATTTTTAACCAAAAAAACGTTACAGAATGCAGCTTTAAAATCATTACAAGCGATGTTGAGATTCCAAAATGACTTGCTCTTTTGATCTAGTTTTTGCAAGTGAATCACTCAGACTAAATGATTGAATCAATCGGAGCGGTTCCAGCATAAATGACTCAACTCAATTGATACGGTTTGTCTGTTCCTCCGCTTTTTGCATCTTCAGCATGTTTACACGACACTGTCAGTACTATTACTGGCTTTGCTAGCTAGTTTTATGAGATTAACTGAAATAAGCAAAAAATGTTTATAAATAAAATAGCCATATTTCTAAAGAAAACATCAACACAAATCTACGAACATATTCAGGTGAAGTAACCGGTTTACTGCTAACTAGTAAAAGACTCCATTAATATGACGAGCTGCACCTCAATATACATGTTAGATGGAAACATTGTGCATTATGATCGAGTTTGCTTAATTCACTATATTTGAAATAGTTTGGCAACTGCAATTCAGTTCAATAGGAAATCAGTTGAAAGCATTCAGTCATCTCATACCACTGAAGTGAATATTCAGTTTATCAGTATATATTGCAATAAATATTTGAGAAATTATTGATCTAATTGTATTAGTCTATATAGAGTGATAGTCAATGTAAAAAGAGCAAATGGGAGAAGCAGATGAACACAAAACAGCAGAACAAAGTTAAAGAGCATAAACGTTATCGTTCAACTGAACTGTGCTCGTATTGTTTTAAACACTTTGGCTACCTTATATGTTCTTACTACAACGTTTTTAGGAATAAGATTCTGTGGGGTTTTGTCTTTAGAAGTCTTGAAAAAAAAAAGAGAAAAGAACAACATTTTGTATTCCCAAGAACATTTCTTTACTCTTAAATTAGAAAATAAGAAAAAAGAGTGTTGGGTTGTAGTTAAATGTTTGGAAAAAGATGGCCTCAGATCCTTCCAATCAATCAAATGCTTTTTCTTCCAATGTTTAGAGTCCTGGGGCTGGATTCACAGAAATCTTCTTAAGAAAGAAGTGAAGAAATTTTGTAAGATTAATTCTAAGAAGTTTGGAAGAATGTTAAAAATCTTAAAAATATTGGTTCCATTTTTTTCTGCAGGGATGCCACAGAAGAACCATTTTTGTTTCCCGAAAGCCCCTCTCGGTGAACAGTTACGAAAATACCTATGTAAATTGCATTTTAATAAACTAACAACTATTGTCCACACTAAAGAACATTCTGTCAAATTGAAAGTTTTCATGGATTATAAAGGTTCTTCATGAAATCATCAATGCCAATACAGAACCTTTATTTTTAAGAGTGTAGAAGAAGTACACTCATGTTTCACCTCAAATCGGATAAGATTGTAGAAAGAACTATTTTTGGTTCCCCAAACAACCTTTCAATCAATAGTTCTTGAAAGAACCATTTTCTCTTAGTGTGAAGAACATCTAAAAGAACCTTTCTCCACTAGAGAACCAACTGTTTTTTTCACCTCTGTCTTTCTCTTTATTGTTCATATCTTACAGCAACGACCCGTAAAGCAGTCTTTGAGCAAGTCTCTGTGCCGTGACTCACACTGGAAATGCCTCCTACTCTCACTGCTGATGTACTGCTGCGTGATCGCAATGACCTGGTGCCAGGTCACAAAGGTCACGCGCCTCACCTTCGACAGCGCTTTCAAGGGCAAGTCCATGCTGTACCACGACAGTCCCTGTTCCAACGGCTACATCTACATCCCGGTGGCCTTCCTCGTCATGCTCTACGTGGTTTACCTGGTGGAGTGTTGGCACTGCTACTCGCGCAAAGAACTCCAGTTTAAAGTAGACCTGGAGAACGTCGCCGACCGCATGCAACGCATGCAACAAGCCACACCGTGCATCTGGTGGAAGGCTATAAGTTACCATTACATACGCCGGACGAGACAAGTGACACGGTATCGCAACGGCGACGCCTACACGACCACGCAGGTTTACCACGAGCGCGTCAACACGCACGTCGCGGAGGCCGAGTTCGATTACGGGAACTGTGGGGTTAAAGACATTTCGAAAGACCTCACAGGACTGGAAGGCTTTCCGGTGACCAAGCTGCGCTTCACTAAGTGCTTTAGTTTTGCCAATGTCGAGTCCGAGAACTCCTATTTGACGCAAAGAGCACGGTTCTTCACCGAGAACGAAGGATTGGACGATTATATGGAAGCGCGTGAAGGGATGCATCTAAAAAATGTTGAGTTTAAGGAATACATGCTTGCTTTTGCGAATCCGGATCGCTTGCCTTGGTATGCGTCGCAGTGCAGCTTCTGGTTGGCGGCGGTGTTGACTTTATCCTGGCCGTTGCGGGTCTTGATGGAGTACCGCACTGCGTATGTTCACTATCACGTGGAGAAGCTTTTCGGGTTTGATTACGTCGCTGTTACACCTCTGGATGAGCATCCGTTTTGCCTCCACATCCCACGGGTCAACACCATCGACAGCACAGAGCTCGAGTGGCACATTCGCTCCAACCAACAGCTCGTTCCCAGTTACTCCGAAGCCATGCTTATGGATCTGGCGCAGCAGTCCAGTTGCAATACGTCCTCACCGCGTGGCATCGGCGCAGCCGGAGGAAACGGCTTCGGCGGATATCGGCAGAACTGCGAACGCTGCCATCGGTCCATAAGCAGCTCGTCGATTTTCTCGCGCAGCGCGTTGAGCATCTGCAACAGCAGCAGTCCGCGTTTGCCTTTCAGCGGAAGCCGGTTCTCACTAGGCCGTTTGTATGGCTCGCGTCGTAGCTGTCTCTGGCGAAGTCGCAGCAGTAGCCTGAACGATCCCAGCTGTCCGACGGAAAGCACGCGATGCCTGGCCGATCAGTCGGCCAATGAGGAGAGTCCACCTTCTCCGCCGGCCTATCAGGACGCACTGTATTTTCCCGTACTGATTATTCACCGCAACGAGGGCTGTGCCGGTCACGACCACCATTCGCTGCACCGTAATCGATCCTGCGTGGAGACTTCGTTATAGCGTTAGCATGAGGACGAGAACACAAACATGGTGTTACATTTGTAAAATGAACAGACTGGTACAGAAATGTTTGCACGAATACCTTTCCCTCTAAATGTGCATTAGCACAAAACTTTGAATGGCACAAGATTGCATTTCTTCATAACAAACGCTGTCTGGCTTTTATTGATATATTTACACACTTGTGACGCACCATATTCAGCTTCTTCAACAATGGCAAGATCTTGCCAAACTCTCACTTTGCATTGTAATCATTATGAAATGGCATTTCAAAACCATTTTACTTGCATAATATTACATATTTTCAGGTAAAACAACATATTCCAAGAAAACAAATGAGAAATGTAAATGATCCTTGTAAAAATGTAAAACTTTATCCATGGAGAATTGACTGGATCATGAAATATGGTTGGACATTAAAGGCATGTTCACACCAAGGATGATAACTATAAAGATAACGATAAAGATATAGTTCTAAAAATTGTTCTCAATATATTAAAGAATAGCAAGAGTCCACACCACAGCTATAACGATAAAGGCACAGAGAAACGATATCGTTGTAATATCTTTCATAACGATTTTTTTCCAGCTGATGAACGATAAAAACATTGACAGCCAATCAGAATCAATCCTGGTATAATGAGCTCGAGAATTTAAAGTGGCAGATGAACGTGCACTTAGAATAAACAGACGATATTGTCCGCTGGTGTGGATGCTATAGTTATCTTTATAGCTATCGTTCTTGGTGTGAACGGGCCTTAAAGGTTGAAAAAGAAGGTAAAATCCAAAACGTCAGCAAGACAGGAACATTTATATAGTTTTTTCCTTTGCAATAACATGCATTTACAAATCGTTCAAATTAATACACATTAACACAAAAAGTAAATAGGGTTAATTTGAGTTCATGTTGACTTCAAATCAAAATTGCACATTTCAAATAGAATTTGTTTTATTAAATAGAAAACAGGTCCCATTTATTAGTTTTTTTTTTCTCTTTGGTGTTTCAGAAATGTTTGTTTCAGTATGCCAAATGTAAGATTATTTACTTTTTCCACCTAAATGTGCAATAGAAAAAAATGTACAAAAACAACTTTAGAAAAAGTTGAATGGCTCACAATTACATTTGCTCATAACAGATGCAGGCTGCCGTTTATTAATATCTCAACACTTTTTCAGCTGCTTCAATGATGGCAAAATCTGGCAAACTATTTCTCACTTTGCATGTGAAGTCAACAAGAAATGGCATTCACAACCCAATTTACTTACATAATATGTCATATTTTTTTAATTATAACACCATATTAAAAAGTAAAAAAAGACAAATGTAAAATGATCCTTGAAAAATGTAAAACTTGATCCATTGATTAGATCATGTAAGGTGATTGGAGGATAAGGGTTGAAAAATAACCCAAAACATCATCCAAAAAGAAAAGTCATTTCAGATGTGGAGCAAATCGTGCCATTATTACTTTGCAATAACATGCATTGAAAAATCATTCACATGAAAACATATTAACAAAGTAAACACGGTTTATTTGAGTTCATGTTGACTTCAAATGAAAACAGCAAATGTGAAATGGACATTTCCATCATTTCCTCTTTGATGATTCAATCGGAATGTTACAAGACACTTTCAGTTCTACTTGCAATGTACATACACACACACACACACACACACACACATATATATAAGCTTCAACAAAAACAAAGCAACATACTTCCTTAATGTTAAACAACACGAAAAATAACACTATGTTGGATCCCAGGATACTGACTGTTTACCAAAAACACAAATCAACAGCTCAGACATGAAATAATTATAATTTATAGAGCCGTCCTGTCAAAGACATAAAAATATTAATATATTTTTAAATAAATAATAAAACTATTATGAGCATAAAAACACTTATTAAAATAAGGCATGATACAGAACAGAAATTATTCAGTTAAAAACAATTCATAAACACCTTTTTCTTCTGATCTATTTATGGCAACGGTGTCAGTGCTATGAATAATTTAATAAAATGCGCCTAAAAGACATGACAACCTCAAAAAAAAAAACAAAAAAAAAAACATATTCTTTGAAAATCCTGCTGGATATTTAATAAACATTATCTAATCTATGTAAGATAATATTTAATATATGAAGGTAGGATCAACTAAAGCATT
Organism: Spinibarbus caldwelli; assembly: GCA_039654775.1. Lineage (NCBI taxonomy): Eukaryota > Metazoa > Chordata > Actinopteri > Cypriniformes > Cyprinidae > Spinibarbus > Spinibarbus caldwelli. The sequence goes on from CM077240.1 coordinate 32,266,916, forward strand.
TGGTTTTGGTTTTTTAATTTTCTGCAACTACCTCTTCTTTTTATAGGAATGTAAGTGCCTCAGACTGTTATTTTAGTGCTCATGTTTAATTATTTAACAGCTTTGGTGTTGACATCGCATTTATATGTTTCCCAAGTTGCTGTGAAAAGAAAAGTAATAAACATTTTGTGCATTAAGATAAGTTCTTGCCAAAAACAGAGAAAAGCAGGACTAAAAATAACGGCTGACACTCAAATGATGTTCAAAATGAATCTTAAAAATATAAATATAGATGTTCCTGTTCCTTCAAGTACACAAATTATCATTATAATCTACCAAGAGAAGGGAAAATATTTTCTGCAGCACATTGATATCTTTGTTGGGAACGGTCTTCACTTACATCAGCATCAAAACTTTGATACTTTATTTTAACAGAATCTGAACTCATCTGTATAAAGCATTGGCAAATCTATAATCTATAAAAGCCCAAACTAAAGGCATTATATATGACAGTACAGTGAACCTCTGCATGAACTCTGACATATGAACATACTGTAAATATCAGAGTGAATTAAAGGCCAGCGACTGAAGCACAGAACAGCCTCAAACACAGTCAAACTCCTTCACAATCTTTACGTTTCCAAATCACTTCATCCTGTAGTTTAAAACATTCCAGAGTAAGTTTAAAATCATTTCATAAAATCATAAGTTTCGCTATTTGATTCTCATTTCTCATTTTCTTAAACTTAATTTAATAATAAAAATGTCCTCTTATTAGAGATTTAATTTGGTAAATCTTTCAGATTTTCAGTTATGATATTCAAATATGTCTAGGTCACATTTCACCCTAAATCAAATCAAGGATGGGGGGGGTGGGGTTTGTGGCATATTTTGTGACATTTTTATTCTGATATTGTTCATGAGTAATCAGCACATTTCCCATTCAAATATTGATTACGAAAATATGAAGTAGTAGTAATAATAATTTTTACCATTTGTTTCTCATTTAAACTTTTTAAAAATTATTTTTTAATTATTTCCTCTTATTAAGGATTTAATTTGTTAAACCTTTTAGATTTTCAGTTATGATATTCTATCACATCTGGGTCATATCACACACACAATCAAAAGGACAAAATAGGAAATTATATTTTGCATATATAAAATATAACCATTACGGTTTTTTGCATTGACATTATTTCATTACCGTTAAGGACATTCCCCTTTCAAATGATGATTACTATATTACTATGAGAAATTATAATAATAATAATAATAACAATTATTAGTAGTATTATTAGTATTATTATAAAAAATATTAAAATAATATAATACAAAAAATGAACTGCTACGATTAATTTTATTCTTAATAAATTTAAATAATATATTATTTTAATTTTAGGGTAAAATATGACCAGGACATAATTCAAGAGGTTCATCCTATTGAAGGCAATTATTATTATTATTTTTAAATTTTTTTTTTTTTTTTTTTTGCAGGTAACCACATCTTGCAATTTTGGAAAGAAAATATGTTTCATGTCTTGACAAAATGTAATACAAAACATTTTGTATATATATATATATATATATATATATATATATATATATATATAAAAGAAATGTTATGATTGTTTATTTGACCATTACATGTGTGCACACAGTAAACGTCAGTATGGCTACTGATATAATGGTTTTGTGTTGAATAACATTGTGTGAGTGTCAGTAATCACATCTGATGTGATGTACAGTATCATAATGCAGAAACAAACTCTAAATGACAAAAAATGAATGTTTCACAGCACTGGGTGAACAGTCTGTCATTCATACAATATACCACTGACCAAATGATACTTTATAAGCATGGATGATAATTGTAGTTCCCTGCCCTTTTGATGCCATGCACAATGTTTTTACACCTCTAAAGGCCATTTCAGTGCAAACAGTGCTTACACAATAATCAATGTCACGTCACACAGAGTCTGTAAACACTATGTTGCCTATACAGTTTGTGGCATATCTCAGGTTGGAGGCCAAATATGTGTGTCCAAGTTGAATATGTGTTTTAATTTGAATCAGGATGACATTAAAGTCAGCATGAAATCAGAAATAACCCTGTTTACTTTCTTTATACACACTGCTGGTCTTATAGTGAATAATATGCACCAGTGCACACTGTATTTTATCAAAAATTTAATAAGTTGTTCTTACTTCACTCTAAAATCAGTTCTTTTCAGATAACGTCTGAGGCTGTGTAGACTATTAAAAATGTTAACCAATTGGCAATAAGTTATGTAGGCATTGTTTTAGCTCACATTCAGGTCTTGTTCCAATTACAGTAGCATTCAATAGTTTGGGGCTGTTGTTTTTTTGTAATGTTTTTGAAAGAAATCTCTACTGCTCACCAAGGCTGCATTTATTTGATCAAAAATACAGTAAAAATTGTGAAATATTTTTACAATTTAAAACAGCTGTTTTCTATGGGAATATCTGTTAAAATGTAATTTATTTCTGTGATCAAAGCTGAATTTTCAGCATTATTACTCCAGTCTTCAGTGTCACATGATCCTTCAGAAATCATTCTCATATGCTGATTTGCTGCTCAAGAAATATTTCTGATTATTATCAGTGTTGTTGACAGATGATGAATTTATTTTTTGGAAACCACAATACATTATTTTCAGGATTCTTTAATGAGAAGATCGATCAAAAGAACAGCATTTATTTAAAATTTATAGAAATGTTTTGTAACAAGATACATGTCTTTACTGCCACTTTTCATCAATTTTATGCATCCATGCTGAACAAACATTCTAATTAAAAAAAAAAAAAAATTACTGACTCCAAACATTTGAACAATAGTGTATGTAACGTCCACTTTTCACCATCCAAACAATTTGTAAAGGAAAAAATAATTAATTCTGGGATAAAACCTCTTTTTTTCTTGTTGCATAAGTAAAATAAGTTTAAAATGAGATACTTTAATGCATATGTGCTCAATGAAATGAACAGTGTCTTCAAAATACAACTAACAGTGATTGATTGAGTGTGACTATAGCTGGTCTGCTGGCTCTGATTCTCCAGCTTCAATACGTTCACTGTCAGTGACCTTTGCCACTTATTAAACACTCACTAATTATGAGCTAATTCTCCCTGTGGGAGTCAAACATTCTATCAGCACCAACAAACCCACAATCACCGTCAGTCTGTCACACACAGCCCACATACACGTCAACATTTGAGCCAAACATGCTGCTGTTTATGTGTAGTTGTGAATGATAGTATATTTCTATTTACGTCATCATTTCATTGTTTAAGGCAAGACGCTACAGGTAAAACCATTGTTTTTATGCATTTTTTGTGTTATTTTGCTTCCATAACATGATTTCCATAAAACTAAAAACTAAAAAATGCAACAAAAAAAAAAGAAAAGAGAAAATCCAAAATGCACATTTAAGTGTTTATTAAGCTTTAACTTTTTGAGTTTGTATATTTCAAATACATTTCTTTTAAAGGTAATTTTTGCAAAATGAGTTTGTTTCTCCACTTCAGCAGCACTTACGTGCACCAAATTTGACAGTTTTACATAAATATATGCAAATTAGTGCGTATTTAATTAGATAATGCGTTATTTGCATATTCAAATATGACATTTCTAATTTGTAATACAAAACAATTGTCTTAATGTACTGTGATTAATCAACTTACTAAAATATGAAGTAATAAAAATATTTACAATTTGTTTCTCATTTAAACTTCTATAAATTAATTTTTAATAATTTCCTCTTATTTAGGATTTAATTTGGAACACCTTTTAGATTTTCAGTTATGATATTCTATCACATCTGGGTCATATTTCACACAAAATCAAAAGGAAAAAAATAGGAAATTATATTCTGCATATATAAAATAAAGCCATCAGGGTTTTTGCACTGACATTATATATGACAGTTAAGGACATTCCCCTTTCAAATGATGATTACTATAATGTGAAATAATAATAATAATAATTATTATTATTATTTATAATAATAATTAAAATATTCTAATGAAAATAATAAAACAAAAATTGCTAGGATTCATTTTAAGCAAAATAAATTTAAATAATTATTATTTTAATTTTAGGGTGAAATATGAACTATGCAAAGTATACTGATATCTGTTAGTTAAAATGTTTTATTTTCACCTGTAATGTCTTTTCTTCAAGAATAATAGATATAGTAAGAGTGATTTTTGGTCATTTTTTATTTGTTTACCATGTTTTTCATTGGCCAGTAATGATTCTCTGACAGGCACAGCACGTCTGGCTCAGACTTTGGCACTGGGATCATATGTGTGCTTGATTTTTGCATGCAGCCTGGCTCTGATTGGCGCGTAGAGCCTGAGTGATGCAGTACTCGCTGTCCTGAGCCACATCGGTCAGCCGAATGTCACACTCCACCAGACTGCTGTTGTGGGACATCCCTTCCTCCAGAACCTTACCGCCGTCCTGCAGGAGACACACAGGAGATGTGACGTCTCATTTGAATCAAAGTGCTGTATTCCACACAAATCAGAGAAATAACTGTGCGTGAGGTTCATTAAAGAAGTCCTTGGCCCCATTTATTTAATTCAAGGCTTCTTATTTTAAATCAAAGTCAACATGAAATGGCATTTGCGACCCAATTTACTTCTGTAATTTGACATTTCCAGTAAATCATATTAAATAAGTAAATTAGAGGGCGAGACTTGAATTTATCTATTATGAATGTGAGCTGTGGTATAAGAAAAAAAAAAAAAAAAAAGGACATTTCACCGCAACAAATATAGAACTGTGGAGAACTATGCCAATTTATTAAGACCTACAGCACTGTTAAATGTTTGGGGTCAGTAAAATTTTTTTGTAAGAAGTCTCTTCTGCTCACCAAGGCTGTATTTATTTGATCAAAAATACATTAAAATTGTGAAATATTTTTCAAATTTAAAATAACTGTTTTCTATTTCTATATATTTTAAAATGTAATTTATTGCTGTGATCAAAGCTGTATTTTCAGCATCATTACTCCAGTCTTCAGTGTCACATGATCCTTCAGAAATCATTCTAATATGCTGATTTGCTGCTCAAGAAACATTTCTGATTATTATCAATGTGGAAAACAGTTGTGGGAACTGTGATACATTTTTCTTTGATGTTTTTCCTTTTATTTGTCTTTTTGATTTGTCTTTTTTTTTATTTGTCTATTTTTCTTTGATGAATAGAAAGTTCAAAAGAACAGCATTTATTTGAAGTAGAAATCTTTTGCAACATTAGAAATGTCTTTACTGTCACTTTTGATCAATTTAATGCATCCTTGCTGAATAGAAATAGTAATGTCTTTCAAAAAAATCTTACTGACTGTAAACGGCAATATTATGTAATTTTTACATTGTGTATGTGTGAAAATAAATCCCATATACTGACATTGAAAGAAGTATCCGAATTACTAATTTATTTATTTTTTTCAAATTTGACACTATTTGGTATTATTGGTAAACTTTGTTGCATTAAAGGATTCATTACCTACAGTAGCCTGAAACAATGACTAGATATTTTAACATTAATAACCACATTTACGTGGCTTAAAATGAAAAAGCAATTTCAGAAAAAGAAATTATGAAAGATGCGCTGATGAATAATTCACAGTAAGAGCAGAAACACAGAAATAGTCAAATTTGTTTCCTGTTGACACTGAAAGTGCAATGTTTTTGATGAATTCATACCATCTTTAAATAGAATAACATAATTCAGCATGTGACTTAGTATCAGATTTTATGGTTAGCGCCGAATCTCTCTACTGTAAATGGCATTGCACTTTATGCATCTCAAGGTCGAAGTACTCTGATGACAAAGCATATCACATTTTGCAGCTCTGCTGCACTGAGACGCTTTCATTATGAGTGTGCAGACTAATGTTTCTGGTGAGGAGCGTCAGAGCTCTTTCCTGAATGAGAGGTGATTGTTTGAAATATGATTTGCCTTGAAACGGAAATGGGAGGAGCGGGTAAATGCAGGAACCATTTGGACCATCCGTCCCAGGAGAGAGGTAATCCCCATCCCACACGTCTGTTAGCGCGCATCTATCCGGCAGCCATGAATAATTCAACATGAACCACAGGGCTGCATAATTTCATATTCATCTCTTTGCACACAATTAAATGCTTTAAAAAGTCCTTTGTTTCTCATCAAAAACAAGTTAAACAGGAATAGTAAAAAAATAAAGCAAAATTGCAATATGATGTTAGGGTGTTGTTGGTGTTCGCAGTTGCTAAAGTGTTTTGTCACTATATGAGATTTATTTCCACTGATTTTAACATCCGAAAGGTGAAAATTACAGGTCTTAAAATAATTTCATAATTCACTGCAAAAAGATTTTTTTTTTTTTAACTTAGCATTTTGTGTCATTTCCCAGTACAAATATCTAGACATTCTTAAATCAAGCTACATTTACTTGAGATGCAAAATAACATACGAAATTAAGTCTTGTTTTATGTTAAAAAAAAAACAAAAAAAAAACACACACACATATATATATACAGTATATATATATAGAGAGAGAGAGAGAGAGATGCTAAAATCCCAAGTTCATGCTAAAAATGAGAAAAATACAATTAATGCAAAGCGAAAACAAGCTTATTTTTCCTACCTCATATGCAGATATTTTTCTCAATTTTTTTTAGAATATTTTGTTATTTTGCATCTCAGGTAAAAGATATTATTTTCCAAAAGAAATATCAAAATGAATTGAAGTTTGCACTAAAAAATTAGAAAAATATTTGCCAGTGGGGTAAGAAAAATAAAATTACTACAAAGGGTAAACAAGTTTTAATTTTCCTGTCCCATCGGCAAATATTTTTCTCATTTCAGCATAAACTTTACTTAATTTTGATATTTTTTTTTTACAGAAAACAAGACTCAATTTCACATGTGATTTTGCATCTCAGGTGAAAGATGTTAAATCCTGTTTACAGTAAAATTACCAAAATTAAGTGAAGTTTATGCTGAAAATGAGAAATATATCTGCCAAAAAATAAATAGATAGATTTTCTTGTTTTAATTTTTGCTTTATTTTTGCTTGTTCTTGTTTAATATTGATCAATTTTTTATTAAATATTTATTTATTTTATATTTATATTGTAACAGTCGAAATGTTGTTGAAACTTTTATGCACATGTACCAAAACCAAGCTGAGAGAAAAAAAAAAGGAGAAGAAAATGTTTTTGAAGCATAATATTCTGAGGTTTACTCACAACTCCCAGTCTGTTGTTGGATAGGTTTAGGTTCTTGAGGGTACAGTTCTCCACCAGGGCCTGAGACAGCGCCACGGCCGTGGGCTCGCTCATGTTATTTCCCCCCAGATGAAGGTTCACCAAGGTCTTGTTCTTCCCCAGAGCCTGCGCCAGAGCTTGACCCCCTTCATCCCCGATGCGGTTGAGCCTCAGGTTGAGGGACACCAGGGTGGTGTTTTTGGACACAGCATGAGCCAGTGCCTGAGCTCCTGGACCTCTGATCTGGTTGTTGCAGACGACCAGCCTCTTCAGCTGACTGCGGTTCAGGAGTTTTCCGATGGCTCGGGCTCCGCGGTCGCCGATGTGATTATGTGAAAAGTCGAGCTCCTGTAGGGACGGGTGATCCAGCAGTTGGCTCACGAGCAGACAACACTTCTCATCGTCCACCTTACTGCGATGGATCCTGAAGACCTGGTGCAAAAAGTGGAAATTTAACAACCAAATGAAATAAATTAAAACAATTCAAATACTGAATTGAAATAAAACTGTAAATAAAATGATTTTAAATAATTAAATTAAAAGACAAAGCAAATACCGCACACTCCCAATCTTTGCGAAAAGTTTTATTAACAACGCTTCATCAGGTGTATTCAGGTATATTATAGGAGAATATACCTGATGAAAGTCATGAGACCGAAATGTTTTGCAGTATTGCGGTCATCTGAGAAACTTTACAGAGTGACTCTTGAAGGACCAGCATCACATCCTGTTGTACCACTCTTTCAAGAATTTATCTTCTAGAGTTTTGGGATTTCATTTTTACTCCATCTCTGTAAGACGGACTTTTCAGGATAGGAAATGAACTAATTAAATCATTTTTTAAATCATTATCTGATACCTAATAATTATGTGCACTTTCAATAAAATAAAATACCAATAATGCCTCACTTCCAACATTCATGGACAATTACATATCACTTATAAATGATTAAATACAAAATTAATAGCAGTTATTAAGATTGATGTGGTTTGGAATTGGTAAAATGTGCTTGGAAAAAAAAAATATGATCAGAATATCAACGTGCCTAATAATTATGCACGCACTACATGCTTTCTATGTACAAAGAAAACAGTGTGAACATTCTGCTAAATATCTCCTTTTGTGTTTCAGAGAAAAACCGACATCCTATATTTATAAAATGTTTCTGAACACTGAAAATACTGAATACTACCACTACTAATAATAACAATAACTGAACCTGTAAAGTCTTGCAGGAATGTAGGGCTTTTGCCAGGGATTCGCAGTCTCTGAAGGTGAACTCAAACAAATTCCACTCAAAGTTCATGCCGCATCCTTTCACTCCATACACCACGTCGAGCTCTTCCAGGTTCGGCAGTTTGTCAAGCAGAATGCGGAAATCGAGGTGATCCATGGAGGGTCCTTCGCTGCCCGTATCGCTGGCACAATCCGAACGGTCGTCCTCGTCAAACCTGGGTGACTCTTTGATGGGTGGCAGCAGCTGAGAGACTTTGAGTCGCTTTACATAGTTTTGACACAGTGGCACCGCATCCAGGATTGTCTTGGTGTCGGTTGCATCCGGGATGAAGAATTCAAGGATGTTCTCTAGGTGACGCTCGAAGAACATGCGTTTCCAGCTGTTGTCGTATGTGGAGACGTCACTGACAGCCCAGCGACCTTCACAGCAGCGTTTCCAGTAGTTCTCGTCACTGATGAGGTTTGCAGTGACCGTCAAGGGAAGAGACGTTGGTAGTCGCTGGAGGACATACATTTTGTAGTTGGGCGTAAGTTCATCCAGAATGGGTTTCTCTGCAAAATAGTATAGTACAGGCTTTAATACAGGCTTTCATGCAAACTGAGAACATCTTTTCATTAAAGCAAGACACTACAGGCAAAAACATTGGGGGGGTTTTCATGCACTGGTCAATTTTTACATTTTATGCTATTTGGCTTTTCATAACGTGTTTCAGACCAGTGGAAAGAAAACATCTAAAATACATCTACAAGTCTTTATTTTATTGCACTTTATCTGTTAAAGCCATTTTCTCAAAATGAACTTTCTACTTGACTTCAGAAACACTTACATGAACCAAATTATACAATTTTATCCCCATCTATATTCTGAAGGTTCAAACAGAGGGATTTGTTCCTATTCGCCGGATTTTGCATTTTATCTATTTGTGTCTGTAGATTTCAATCACAACACATTATGACAATTATTTTTTCTCCACTTCGGCAGCACTTATAAACATCAATATTTACGGATTTATTCCTATCTATATTCTTAAGGTTTTTACTGAGGGCTTTGTTCATATATCTTTCTCCTGATTTTATTATTGCACTTTATCTACTTGCGTCTGTAGATTTCAATTTCTATATCGTTAAAGGAGTTTTTTCTCCACATCAGCAGCACTTTACCGTTTTATTCCTATCTATATTCTGAAGGTTTTTACAGAAGGGTTTGTTCATATAACATTCGCCTGATTGTATTATTGCACTTTATCTATTTGCGTCTGTAGATTTCAATAAAGAGTTCTCTCAAAATATTTTTTTTCTCCATTTAAGCAGCACTTACATACACCAGATTTTTACAGATTTATTGCTATCTACATTCTGAAGGTTTTTAAAGAGGAATTTTGTTCATATCAAGTTTGCCTGATATAACATCTTATTCCTAAAACATGGTCAAATGTATTTTTCTTCTTATTATTATTATTTATGGAGTGATAAAATCAGAAACCAATCTAAAATCCCCTCTAAACCTTTTACTCTAATGTCAACAAAACGAAACAAGAATTTTGAACCTGAAAGACCTCTGCTCAGGAAATATAAGCAAATTAGTGCATATTTAATTAGATAATGCCTCCGTTGCATATATAGACATTACATTTTGGAAAACGTGTAATACAAAAAAAATAAATAAACACTTTTTGCAATTCTAAGTGTAACTTAATCAGTCAACTATAGGAAAGCATGCTGATACCTGTTAGTCATTTTATTACCCTATTCATCTGTTCTGTCTTACCTAAATAACATCTGCAGTCATAATTTCGATATGAAGCTGCATGTGGTGGTATGTGGCTGCAACTATGTGATATACTTAAATTACATTGTTTACCTCTAAAATGTTTTATAATATGTTGTAGACAGAGTGTTGTTAGCAGAGGAACCAGCTCCAGCGACCACTCGGGATCCTCCGCGATGATGCTGCGCGTTTTCCGCCCGTCAGCGGCGGCGTTAACCGGCCTCATGCTCCCGGTTCTCCGTGAAGACTGACTCCGAGACATGTAGCTAAAACTGGCACCAAAAAACAAAAAACAACAACAACAACAAAAACAAACAAACAAGAATCAGGAACAGTAAATAGCTATAACTCAGTCATTACTGCTAGAGGAGGTCAACAACTTTTCTTGACGGACGTAATCTTGAATTTCCGTTAAAAAAAAGACTCGTTTTCAGCATATTATAAGTTTTAAATAATGATTTTTTTTGTGAAAACACATTAAGCTCATTCATTAGCTAGTTAAATAGATTCAAAACGTTAGCTACTCACTTTCAGTTTCTCCGTAAAGTTTGTTGTTGTCATGGTAACAGAGACGTGCCGTGCGTCACTCGCTGCTGATCACGCGCCTACACTGTACGCCGAATGTGTGAAACAGCCTCACCCATGATTAAAATAAACCACAATTAACACCATCACACTATGCAAATGCACAGAAGACAGAAGAAAAAATGAAGAATGAAGAACGAGGAACGTCAGGCTGATATAACAGATATAAAATAAAGGCAAAACTTCGGTGAAAGTTTGGGATTTTCAAGGCTCTCTTTACTTATATTTCATCAAATATGATTCAGGTTTCGTATTTTGACATGAAATAAATAAAAATGATAATAAATATTTTGTTTAAAATGTCATTAATGTGACAAATGACATTAATAATGTGACGATGCATGTACGTTAATTCATTTCTGCATCACGTCTCACACCAAATAACATTTCACACGTGTTTGGCACTGCACACAAGCCCATGAATTCACTTCAAACACATGCAAATCACTGTGAATGAGAGCATCACCTCAGAACCAGCTGAGGATTTCTCTTGTGTAATGCATATCTGAGGGAGGTCATGCAAAACAAAATATGTCAAAAAAAATAAATAAATAATATTAATACTACTACTACTACTACTACTAATTATTATTATATATATACTTCATTAATATGATTTGAGTGACACTGTAAATAGCAGAAGGGCACCATTGCATATATAAGAAAGACAATTATTTTCATAACAATGCATTGCATTATAAACATATGATTATTTCAAAACTCTGAGCATGGGAACATCACATTTGAGAGACGTTTCACACATCTGAAAATCAGGTCAAACTTCAGTGCATTATACTGATGAATCTGACCTCAGCACCTGCACATGAGGAGACAGACAACGTGGCAAAGACATCCTCTCAATGATCTTATGAAAGTTAAACTGACAATATTGAAACTGTTGGAACTCAATATTTATTTATTATTTTTGACATTACAGTTAAGAGAACTGAAGGGAAAATTTGTTTAACAACTGCCATAAAAGTAATGTCACAACCCGTTAGGAAAATATGTTCTCCGAATATTAAAAATGTCCAGTTTTTTTCCTGGTTATGGGAACATTAAGGTAACATTCTATTTTATCATTACGGGAATGTTACTTTTGAATGTTCTCTTACCATTCTGAAACAAGTAGCAACATTCAAAAACATTCCATGAACTTTGTATAATAATGAATAATTAATAATAATTGTGAGAATGTTCCCTGTTAGTATATATTCAGAGTGATGCACAATGTTATCCGAGGCGTATTGCTCATCTTAAGTCTAGAGTCTAGACAAACAAATGCGTAATCAGCATTAACCTCCAAACATTCATTATACTCACACCAACCTCAGCATGAACAACTAGACACAGTCTGAAGCATCTCCAGACCTCAGCAGCAGCTTTGAGACGTGCTGCAGGACGCCGAGTGTTTGACTGACACCCCAAAACTGCTGAGATTTCAGCCCTCTTCAATACTCGTCCATTTTGCCCTAAAAGCTAATGTCACGCTTCATCAGACACCTTGTTTCGAGAGCGGCAGCAGGCAGAGAAACACGTCAGCCTTTTTATACCACACAAATAAAGCCAAGAAAGGTCCATATTTTAGATTATGATTCAAACAAACACATAACTCTGTGTATAACCCATGCAACCACCAAAATATCCAAGCATGGCTGCAAACTCACAGAACAAAAATTAAATTAAAGTGCAACAAAATCTAGTTTTAAATTATCACTGATCCAGCAAAAGTAATTGAAATGATAAACACCTCAATATGGAAGCTTGTTACTGCCACAAGATAAAAAAATTTAAAAGGTAATTGTGTCTTTTTATCTCAAAATTTGGATTGTTTTGCCTTGTAATTCTGAGTTTCCCTCACATTTCTGACTTTTTTTTCCCAATTCAGAATTGCAAGATATAAACTCGCAATTGCACAGAGAAAAGAATTGTGAGATATAAATTCACAGTTCTAAGAAAATTTGTTAATATGAGATATAGACTCACAATTGCGAAGTCAGAATTGCAAGTCAAGCACGAAACGTGATATAAACTTACTTGCAAGATATAAACTCACAATCCTCACAATGAGATATATACTCATAATTGTGAGAAAAAAGTCAAAATTGCAAGATATAAACTTGGAATTGAGACAAACAATTACAAGATACAAAATCAAAACTGCGAGATAAACTCAAAATGATGAGCTATAAATTTTGCAATTCTAAGACAAGTCGTGAGATATAACCTCGCAATTGAGAAAAAAAGTCAGAATTGCAAGATATAAATTCATTTAATGACATATAAACGTGCAATTCTGAGAAAAAAGCCAGAATTGTGAAATTATAAACTCAAAATTGCGAAATATAAACTTGCAACTACAATAAAGTCAGAATAGCAAAATATAAACTCAGAATTTCTTGAATTCGCAATTCTGAGAAAAGTTCTTGAGATTAAAAAAAAAAAAAAAATCGCAATTACCTTTTTTATTTTTTTTATTCCATGGCAGAAGCAAAAACCCAGAATCAGATTAAAAAAAGTCGTAACTGAGATATAAATTTGCTGCAAGAAAAATGTCAATTTTGAGGGGAAAAAAAAAGTTTATACCATGGCTTCCAAACTTCACAGAGGTCACGACCTCAACATTATTCCCTCAGCCACAGTCAATCACTTCTCATGGTTTGATCATTTCATCAAAATCTTCCTAGAAAGAGATCAAATCACTCATATTGCGACACTCGCTGCCTAAACCACCAATGCAACATGACAAGCAAGAGAAAGAAAAAGCTGTGGGCGAGAGCGTTGCTGCCACGCTTCTCTTTACGACACATCAATGATGAGAACGCAAGAGCCGAGGCCCGTGTGCAGCCCGGGGCGGCCCGTCACTGTCATGCCAGTGTAATTCCACCTGACAAGACGGATGCTTTCCCAGTACTGCTGCGCTAATAGACTGGAATAACACAGAAGTGCTGTAGATGTTGGCGGTGAAGTGCGCTCTCCATGCGGCCCAGCTGGGTGACTCACAGCGCTGGCGTTCGACAGCTGCTTCAGACTCACGGATCACGAGACTCAGTCAGATCCTGGCCTTTCAGGACAAGTAAACAATGCTTAAGTTGGAAGAACAACACAACATGCAAGAAATTCGTTTGCATAGATCATCTTTGAAGATTTTTTGGGTGTTTGCACATGAAAAAGTTGCTGACACAATGACAAGAAGTTGCAAAAATAGTGTATCTTTTAACAAAATACGTTTTTTTCACCAACAGAAAGTTTACCACTTAAAGTTAGGGTTTTATTCAAATCACTAACCTTAAGTATGAGCTATAGAAATAGTGATGCTTGACTTAAACACCACTAATAGTGAAGTGCTTTTAGTCACCTTGATTCTTTTTAAAGGCAAATCACAAGAGGCAAAACCATTGTTTTTTTTTTTTTTGGAAAGAAAACATCTAAAATACACATTTAGTTGTCTATTTTATTCACTTTATCTATTTGTGTCAGTAGATCTTGATTGTAATACATATCCTTAAGAAATGTTTTTGTGTACTTCAGTAGCACTTGCATCAGATTTTAGTTTTATAGTGTAATCTGAAGGTTTTTACAGAGAGATTTGTTTATATATCATTCACACTTTATCCCTTAAACAATTTTTTTGCTGACTGCTGACAGTTCTTTCTGATTTATATTGACAAAAAGAGAAATCCAAAATCCCCTCTGTAAAACCTTTAACGCTTATGTCAACAAAATGAAACCTGGCTTTTATGCAATGTTCAGATTTATGTTCTTGAAATATATGCAAATAAGTGCATATTTAAACAACTTCAGAAAATGTGTAATGAAAACAACTGCATTAATTACTGTGATTAATCATTTTGGGATCATGGTGATATCTATTAGTTATAGGCAGTGTTGAGGGTAACGCAAGTTACATAATCAGATTACTTTTTCAAGTAACTAGTAAAGTAATGCATTACTTTTTATTTTACAAGAAAGTGTCTGAGTTACTTTTTCAAAAAAGAAATGCCAGTTACTGTGTTTTCCCATTCATTGACTGACAGCCCTCCTGTCTTCCTGCTCAGATGAAAAAAGTAATGCAAAAGTAATGCAAAACGCATTACTTCCCATTCAAAGTAACTAAGTAATGCATTTAGTTAATTTTTTAGGGAGTAATACAATATTGTAATAAATTAATTTTAAAAGCAACTTTCCCTAACACTGATTATAGGCTTCTTTTTTTAGCCTATTCACTTGTGTCTTGCCTTAAAGCATGCAGGAATTATAAAAACTTACAGAAACAATCTGGAGATTAAATGCAACCAGCTATCTTCATGCTGTTGCATTTCAAACTGAAGAAAAGTAAAAGTAAAAAACAAACAATAAAAGTCCAGATTATGATTCCAAATACATTCAACAGATATACAGGCCCATACTGATCAACATTTAATAACATACTGCTGCCCTCTTGTGTCAGATACTGGAAATGACCAATTGTTCCCATTACAATCAACAATCAATACAGCATCATTGATCATAATGGGAATGACAGTTTTGTCACATCATTTGCTTTCAGTGTGTTTCACAAACTTTTTCATATTTTCTGAGCTAATTTTGGGAGAAATTCTGTGAGATTTAAATGAAATAAAATGTGCTACATTCTTATTGGTAGATGAAAGCATTTTCAAATTGCCTACAAAAACGTCTTTCTGTGCAGTTCTGCATATGCAAATGTGAAGTTCTGTACAAATTTAATTAAAACAACATCCAAATGACAGTGCAAAATAATTATAAATTTTATTTTAACAAGAAAAGCCCAAACAAGTCATACAATGAGCTACAAACATAAAAATAGCATGGCTAAACAAAACCAAATAAATGAGCTGTGCCTGTGTTCTTCACACGTGCATGTGTTTCTCAGAGATAATCATCCTCATCAGTCCAGGACGAGTCGTCATCGATGTGGTAATGAACCAGAGAGTCGTTAGACTCGGAGGAGTCCAGGAACACAGAACTGTCGCTCTGAAAGAACGTGTCGCTGCTGCTGCTGTCGCTGTCGTCATTTATTACCACGACTGCTGGAGAGACGCTTGCTTTCTGACCTGAGAACAGTTTATATTTTGTGTTTCAGACAGGACTTTATACTTTTAAAGCACCATTTGTACATAGAGGACTTGTTTTTAACCACACACCTGATCTTGACAGTTTGAGCGGCACAGCTGTTGGTTATATTGTTGATTTAAAGCAAGACATTACAGGCAAAAACTTGTTTTTATGCACTGCTCATTTTTGACAATTTGGCCTATTTGGCTGTTCATAGCATGCTGTTTGCGATTAGTCTAAAAAAAAAAAAATACCCCATCCAAAATACACATTTAATTTGGAGAAATGTAGCATTGCATCAGTGTCTCAGCAATGGATGCTCTGCAGTGAATGGGTGCCGTCAGTATGAGAGTCCAAACAGCTGATAAAAACATCACAATAATCCACACCACTCCAGTCCATCAGTTAACATCTTGAGAAGACAAAAGCTGTGTGTTTGTAAGAAACAAATCCATTATTACGGTGCTTTTAACTTCAAACAGTTGCTTCCAGCAAAAATAGGAGTCCATAATCCATAATAACGCTTCCTCCAGTGAAAAAGCGGGTGGGTCTGAATCAGGAGAGAAATCTGCACAGATCAAGCAGCGTTTACAAGCCAAAACAGTCTAAAACAGCTCTAAACATATATGTGAGTGGATTTTGATGTAAGAGACAACAGGAGATGGACTTTTTCACTGAAGCAAGCGTTAATTTGGATTATGGACTCATATTTGGGTTGGAAGCAATAGTTCGAACTTAAAAAAAAAACTCCTTAACAATGGATTTGTTTCTTACAAACACAGCTTTTGTCTTCTCAAGATGTTAACTGATGGACTGGAGTGGTGTGGATTACTTGTGGATTATTGTGATGTTTTTATCAGCTGTTTGGACTCTCATTCTGACGGCACCCATTCACTGCAGAGCATCCATTGCTGAGCAAGTGATGCAATGCTACATTTCTCCAAATCTGATGAAGAAACAAACTCATCTACATTTTGGACGACCTGAGGGGGAGTAAATTTACAACAAACATTCATTTTCGGGTGAACTATTCCTTTACTGCTGAAAAATCCATAACTTCTCAAAGACTCACATCAGACGGTAGACGCAGTGATGTCACGCACCTCTCACCTTTCCGCTCATTGATCAGCGCCAGGCGTCTCTCTCTCATGTCGGCGCTCAGGTTCTCCACCATGCGGTCGATGCAGTTGTCCAGGACCAGAGAGCGCGTCTGAGACGTGATGGTCTGCCAACACATGGGACACTTGTCCTTGCGATTGCGCCACTCTCGGATACAGTGCTGACAGAAGCTGTGGGCGCAGTTCAGCGTCACGGCCTGAGGGGTCACAGAGGCCAAAGGTCGAGAGGAATAAGCAGCTATTTCCTTTGTACAGTCACTTACCATCTGATGTAGACTGCACGCAAAACTCTCTAAAATTGTGGGTCTAATCCATTTGTGTGGCATCATTTCACACAAATCCATTCAGAAATGGCATATAAAACCAAAACAAACTGTGATTGGTCACTTTACATCACAATAAGTTGCTAAATAAACCTGCTTAAACCATCGCTAAAATCTGACCATGCAAGATTGCAAAGTTTGGAGTAATGATGCTGAAAATTCAGCTTTACAAAACAGAAATTACATTTTACAGTATATTACAAGCAAAAATATTTATTTTAAATTGTAATAATATTTCACAATTTTCTTTCATAAACAAAAAAATCTAACCTCAAACTTTTGGAAGGTAGTATTTGGACATTTAAACCACAGTTAAAACTGTTCGTTCTTGCCACTTGTTTTGATATTTCGCTATATAATGCATTTATTTTCAGGAAACTCGGCATGAGGATATTCTTCCATTCATAAAATGAAGTTTGTTAGGTTTGAAAAAATAAAACAATTGCTCAAAATAAATAAAAAACGAAACATCTTGGATTCTTTCTAATGTTCAGAGTTTGTGAAAAAGTTCATTTGTTAATATAATTAACTACACTGCTGGTTATTCTAAAAAGACACGTGAACTTGCCAACAACTGGCTTCATACATCCACTAAAAATGATTAAAATAAAAGTAAAAATGGCTCTGACGAAAAGCTCAAGCATTGTTGTTACGAACTTTAAAAGTGTAGGGGTTGGATCGTAACACTTAGAAAAATAAATTATTGCTGGGTGGATGGAATCAGGCAGAGAAATGACCATAGACACGGATAAAGCTCCAAACCTTTTTTTGTTTGCAGTACCAGCTTTATATTTTATATCTATTGCAATTAAATGCAAACATATTTAAGTGTAATTTCAGTGTACCTTTTGGGGCCTTTGCATACTTCCATTGGAGTTTTTGCACAAAACACTACATCAACCTACACTCTGTTTTTGACACTAGCAAACTTTTATAGAAAAGAAAATTTTGATCTTTTAAAAAGTCAGTGTTCTTCCCCTATCATTCCTACATATGATCACATGACCTTTCACATCATGTGTTTTTTTACCTCAATGAACAGCTCAGAACAAATGCTGCATTGCAGTTCACTCTCTAGCACTTCAGTCATCTGTGTGACCACTTCTTCTTTCTGAGCTTTGGCCTTTTCTTTCTCTTCCTGTGGGAGAAGGTTACAAATTATCGCACAGAACGGGTTATTTTTTTTATTATTTTTAGGCATTATGTCATTACACTTCCACAAAATACTACACGAACCTGGTGACCCATGAAGAGTTTGATGCACAACTCATTTTAGTCTATGAAAACATTTATGTGCATGACGGTATAAACGTTTGAAGCCTGACAGACCACGTTTCCTTTTTATTATACAGGAAAGAACAGCTAGGAAATTCAGCAGAAATTCACCTCTTGAATTTCACAGAAAAACAACACATTTTCATGTTTTGGCAAAGCCTTTAAACTTCTGTTCTCTTTCATTTAGTGCTAATTTATTTTACTGTATATTTGTTTTCATGCTCAACTTTTCCATAACTACCTTTGTAACTTCCAGCTCCTTATCTTTGGCTTGAAGAACTTCCTTGAATCCTTCACGAGCGTGTTTGAGCTCCTCAATAACTTTACGGTGCTGGCAAGGCAAAGAAAACATTATGCAATACTTGTGCTTAAGCTCATAAAATATTGAAGATGTGCAGTTTATTTCTCTTACCTCTTTCAACGCATCTTCAAGTTGTTTTTTCAAACCTTCCTCATTCTGTTGTGCTTTTTCAGTCTTGGGAAAACAACATATTTGTGTAAACATAAAAAATGTTATAGCTTTATATTATGACCCACAGCCTCCTCTTATGCCAGAAATAAGTTGTAAAATGATGTTCATTTTATTAGTAGATCATCCAAAATTAACCAGGAAATTATTGGAGAGAAACAAAAGAAATGTATTTAGATGAAGCAGATGCTTTTGAATCTTTTAGAAAATCAAGCAAAGTTTGCAGCAGATCATACAACTTTGATGAGCAAGGCATTTCAGCTACAGCTTATGCTTTATTAATTCATCTAAATGTGTGATGAGATGAAATGAGATGATCATGGACTCTTAATGGGAAAGAGCAACATGAACTAGATATATTCTGCAAAAAATATAAATATTAATACAGTAAATGTGCTCATCCAAACCTTGCCACGGTGATGCTCTAGATACAGCTCTGTGGTGTATGGTGTTTAGATTTTGTATTATTTATATACTGTAATATTAATATTTTGAATTTGCTTTTATATTTATATATCTGGTTTCATTTTAGTTTGTTTCAATAATTTTGTTATGCGTTTATAATTTTGTATTTCATTTTAATTACTATTTAGCTTTAATTTATTTTTTCGTTTTATTAATTTTAGTACATCAATTTAGTACATCAACGTTTATTTCAGCTAAAAGTTTTTCATTTAAATGATTTATCTTTTTAAACTTTTCAAATAAACTTTTCAAATTTCAAATAACAAAATATTCTTTGATGATCACGGACTCCAAATGGGAAAGAGCAATGTGATCTAGATATGAAGAGTTTATTTGCAAAAACAGATAACTTACAGTAACTAACTGCAGTTTGATTGAGATTAATTGGAATGCACAATGAAAAAAATTTGATTTTTGAAGAGTTAAACAGTGTTATCTGTTTTTGCAAATGAACTCTTCATATATTCTTATAAATACATAAAAAAATAAATAAATAAATAAATAAATAAATGAAATAATAATAATAATAAAAAAACCAAATATCTTCATCCAAACCTCAGCGTTGAAGCTCTAGATGAAGTTATAATGGCATTTAAATTAATATTATTTATATTAATATATTTACAGCATTAATATTTTATTCTACTATTATTTTATTATTTTAAAATTATTATTTTAATCCTTTTTATTTTTTATATTTCTATATAAATATAAAAATTATATCAAATATAATTCTATATGCTTTAATTTTTTTATTTTTAATTTTAGTCATTTTAGAACTTCATATTTTTATTTCTGATTCAGTTGCCAAGGCAACATTTCTAATTTTCATTTTTCTATAATATTAATCTAATATTCACATTTTATTTCAGCTTAATTGCAAATAATGAAAATGATTTTTGATAATAACACTAGCCATCACTACACTTTGTCTGTAGCCAAAATTAATTAATACTTCCATACTACATATAAATTCATAGTATTCATAAAACAACAGCTGAACATCTGGTGAGATTGGAAGTGTGCATATGATGGATATGGACACTTTACTACACAATGAAGCCATGGGATAGGATTTGAGAACAAATGCAGCCATTCACTACAAACCCGCCCCAAAAAACCATCACTCATTGGCTGCTCACCTCCAGGCGTCGCTCCTCCTCACAGAAGGATTTCTCCAGGGTCTCCATGCGTTTGAGCGCCTGCTCCTGCTGCGACCTCAGCTGACCCCTCAGCAGCTCCAGCTGCGCCTGCAGATCCTGCATCTCCCGCTCTCGCTCCGGCGTCTGGTGCTGCTGCCGCTCCAGCTCCGCCGCGCGCTTCTGCGTGTGGCCCACGTGGCCCTTCAGGGCCATCAGGGTTCTGCTGTAGCGGTGCACGCTAGCCAGCTGCTGACTTCTTTCACTGCCGCCGCTTGAGCTGCTTCCCGCTTTATCGCCACTTCTGTCCTCCTCCAGGGGTTTAGAGAAGAACTGCTCCGTTTCCTGGCGTTCCCCGGACGGACAGGGCTGCGCACGCGACTTATCCGGGCCAGAGCTGCGGTACAGCTTGGATTTGGAGTTCTGCGTGGGACACGGCTCCGACTCGTCTGCATCCAACTTACGCTTTGAGTTTTTCAGTTTTTGGACTACGGAAGCAGCGTTGGATTCTTTGCCAAGATTCCCAGATAGGAAGGATTTGACTTCACTGAAATTCTTCTGGACGAGGATGTAGTCGAACTCCACAGGGTTGCCGTCGAGAGGGACGCCGAGCCGCACAGAGTCACCCTGCTTGAGTAAAAAGGGATTTCCAGCTGGTATCCGGCTCCCGTTTATCCACACGCCATTCAGACTCTGGGTATAAAGACAAGAAAAACAAGTTAGACATTTAAATAAAATACAATGTACAAAACACTGTTTTCCATCGAAATTTTAAATATGTGTTGGGGTATTAGTCTTTTATGATGTGTTGTTTGTGTATTTGAGTTTGTGTCTTTGTGTGTACCTGCCTAGGGACTGCGGATGTAAATTAGCAATGTTGCTATAATCCGGCTTGTTTACATTTTGTATTACTACGAATGTTCATTAACATGCATTGTCCCTAAATAAATAAACAAACAATTAATATTATTTGTATATTAATATTTTGAATTATTTTGAATATCTTTTATTTTTGTTTTCCATTTTCATTTTAGTAATAATGGGTTTTGTCATTGTTATAATTTGTTTTATATTTCTATATTTATATTCATATATTTTTTTTATATTTCTGTACATTTATCAATATTTTGAATTAGCTATTTTTTATTTTCAGTTTTCTTTTTAATTTTAGTTTAAGTTTCAGTAATTGTATTTGCTTTTGTAATTTTTATTAGTTTTTTTTAACAAATATTTCTATAGATTCAATTTATTATTTTATTTCTGTTTATTATTATTTTATTTCTGTTTTATGGCACCAGTGTTATTTATTCATATTTAATTGGGTCATTCCATGTCAAATCAACCAAATTTCAAACACTTCCCCGGCTCAAAATTTTGATTTTGCTAATATTTTTTCTGAAGAAAGACAGACATGTATAGTGATGAAAGCCAAAATATTAAATGTCATGGATGAATATTTACTGAGTAATCCACTATTTTATAGAGGGGGGGTCAAAATGGCAGTTTTCACCTGAGATTCAGAGCCAAATTACAGGGGGGTAAAAATGACTTCAGAAAGATGGCAGCATCATAATGTTACTTTTACACAGAGATTGGTAGGTCTATTAGTACAATCTGCTGACTTTAGCCATTTTTGTTGCATTATGTGCCAATGGTGACCATTCAAAAAAATGTGGAAACAGCACTTTTCAAGTTTTTTCTCCAAAGTTTGCATGCCTGTAACTCAAGAAGTATTAAAGATATCTTAATGCCTTTCCTTTTGGCATCTTCATTTTTAAGGCCCTATATGGTTTGGTTCAAGAGATATTGGAATCAATATGGCTCCAGGATTAAATTGTTAAATTGCACACATTTTCAGCGGTTAAAAACCAAATGTGGACCATTTTTAAAAATATGACACTTCTTTTCTTTTAAAGAGGAATGTCTGAAGAAAAAATAAACTAGAGATGCATCTCATTTACTTCTGTCAAAGCAACTGCATTGAAAATACCTGTCTGAGTGCCATAAATTCTTTTTCCAAAGTTTGCATGCCTATAACTCAAGAAGTTAAAGATATCGCAATATGATTTTAGATTCTAGTTCTTAATAAACTTTTCTTTTGGAATCTTCATTTTCAAAGCCCTACATCGTTCAGTCCCAAAGATATGGGGATTTCAATGAGGCTCCATTTTCAGATTGTTGAATATTACCTATTTTTAGGGGTTGAAAACCAGGTGTTGGTCACTTTGTATACAGCTAATACTTACTGTATTTAAAAGCAGAATGTCTGAAGAATAAGTAATGCTGAAACTAAGAATGCATCTTGTTTCTTTCTAACTACTTGTGGTTTCAACTAACTCCATCGTTTCATCACAATTTCACCATCCAGTTAGGCACATCAACCATAACTCCTTCAACAACAGCCAGAAACCTTGGAGTTATGGTTGATGATCAGCTGACTTTCTCAGACCACATTGCTAAAACCGCCCGGTCCTGCAGATTTGCTTTATTCAACATCAAGAAGATCAGGCCCTTTCTTTCAGAACATGCTTCACAACTCCTTGTTCAAGCTCTTGTTCTGTCCAGGCTGGACTATTGCGATGCTCTCTGGGCAGGTCTTCCAGTCAGTTCTAACAAACCTTTACAATTAATCCAGAACGCAGCAGCAAGATTCATTTTTTACAAGCCGAAAAGAACGCACGTCACACCTAACCCCTGCAAACACTTAACCCCTAACACTTGCACTCTATTCGTTTTCTAACTGCTTATTTTCTTTATAAAAAAAAAAAAAAAAAAAAAAAACCTTGCTACGTGTACTGCGTTTAGGCTAAATGAAACTTGTCATAGCACTTGCATCTTATTGCTCTTTCATTGATTTTGATTGCTTCTTTTTTCCTCATTTGTAAGTCGCTTTGGATAAAAGCGTCTGCTAAATGACTAAATGTACTCTCTTTTATTATTTATATTCTGCTTTAATGTATTTTTATTTCAGGTCTGTTTCAGAGCCTGTCAGACAGACAGATAGAATGACAACAACACAGAAATACATAGATAGAAAGACTGAGGGACAGCTTAATAGACCAACAGACAGATACTACACCTTATTATCCGTCACTGTCCACTCTCCATCATCATTTTTCTTCAACAAACAGTGAATTCTGGATATCATCAGTGGACAGCTGCTCGACAGAATCTGATGGGTCACATTTAGACCACGGCCAACAGAAACCTGAATAAAAAGAGACAGAAGAGCAATAAGCAATCATGTATTTAGATCATGAAATCAATCAAATAAAAATGTATACATATTTGAAGCCATTAATCTATGACAAACACCTTTGTTTCTTAAATTGTAAATCCCCAAACTTTCACATTTAAATTCAGTATTAGTTCAAATGCACATAGCTGACAGATGAAAACTAGCATGAACGGCTAAATCTGGCATTTACATAATAGACTTGAGTGCTTATGCTAATGAATGTGGATTGGCCCTTTTAAAATAAAAATTAAATAAGAAAAATATAACTCAGAAAAGCAATGAAAATAAGAATATAAAGTGTTGCTTTGACTTCAACATTAATGCAGGCCAATGTTGTTTTGATTTGGAATAAATCGGTCTCAACCTACAGATAAACCACACCACATAACGCTTAATTTTGCCTCAGAAAGCTGCATGTCAAACTGAGTCTCTGAATATAATAAACACATATAAATAGATGAGATTTATTCAGCAAACATGCACCTCTGAGCCCTCGAACAGATGCAGCCAGTCACGGTCCTTCCCCACACGCTGTAAACACCAGATTTTCTCTTTTTCAGAACCCTCTTCCTCGGTGTTTAAGGAAGGAGGCTCTTCAGTCTTTTCCATCATTCCTGCGCCATTAATTAGCGTGAAGTTATATTGTCTTTATTGTGTGTTGTCCGCCACATACCGCCATGAAAGCTGCACAAGTTTTTCACAAGAACACAGCGCTTCCACTCTACGCTCCTGCGCGCGTCACGTGACGCCCAGCGGAGTCTCTGATTGGCTGCGGGGGTTTAGGGACGGAAGGTAATTGGCTGAGCGCACTATTGAAGGCTTTGACTCTGACAGTTGGTCTTCTCCGCCAGAGGGCAGTTGGAGGCTCAGAGAACCGAATTCTTCGTTGAGCGGCATTTAAGTGAAAATACGTTTTTTGTCTTAATGAAAACATTTGTAAACTAAAAACAGTGTTTTGAAAGTTGTACATTTTACAGGTTAGTACCCGCCTTAGAAGTGTAAACGAAGGCAGCGATTTCAATAAAATAATTTTTAAAACCCTCATCGAATTAAGCACAAACGCCTGTGATTGTGTCATCCTGATCAACGCTGAGAAAAGTAACATGTATCACGTGATAAGCCATGCGCGCCTTTTCAGCAGTATTCTTTACAGTAATTTACACTTAATAATAACAATAAATATAAGTAAATAGCTATTTAATTTAAAATATTCAATAAAAATTATATATTTTTTTAGACCTAAGGTTATCTGACGAATTAGCGAAACCGTCGCAGTCATTTTTAATAACAGTCATTTTTAACTAACTCTTTACTTATCTGTATTTCCTTTGTGTCTCAATTACCATTTCATATGTACAAAAAAATTATATTTCTATCGTGAGTGGTTTAGTAGCCTATATTTAGCGACCCCTAGATTATTCAATATACTATCTAAAATATTAGACTACTTTTGGTCCTCATATCCTATCATTATTTCCTTACGGTTATGATCTTGATGCAAATATAAAGTAAAATTCTTCCTTTCAAAATAAGTGTGGCTCTTTAAACCTCTCTAAAAGTAAACAAATGAAGGTTATCTTATCTGAACAGAGCTTACAGTTAGACAAACAGTAGCAGACAGAGAAAACAGAGCCTGCTTATTACGAAGTAAACTATAAATCTTTCATTTCAAATGAAAAAAATCATGGATTTGATTCACTTTAAAGAATAGACAGATGCCAGATGATTATAAGCTATTCACAAACTCCTTCCACAAAACATCATCTTCTGACAAGTCTGATAAAATATTGATAAAATTCATATACATTATTTTTCCTGCACCGCCAGTATCTAAGTCAGGCACATAATTGTAGGTGTTTATACCTTATTAAATTGACACAAACACAGAATATGATATTGTTCAAGCAATATATTATATACAAACTCAGTTTTAAAATGACAAACACTCAAAAACAACAGAAAATCATCAAAAGCAGTACCCCTTATTCATAAATTCATGAAATCAGAAAAAACAGAATTCCACAGATGTGATTCATATACACTCCTGAACATGCCGACATGATCAACGCATCTTTGGCTGAAAGCTTAAAGAACAAATATGAATATGGCTTTTAGAGCTAGCATTATGATTTGTTTTTGGAAAACAAACGTATTTGTGTTTCATTCTCTTACCCGTACAAAAGAAAACAATCACTAGACTAAAAGTCTAGAATAAAAGAATGGATTTCAGATCCATTTCCACAAAAACATTTGGCAACTCTTTTGAGCGTGTCAGCTTTTCCTCCCTAAAGGTATAACGGAAATCACAGAAAGGAAACAGAGAGGAAACACGCAGAGAAGGTCAGCTGGAAAAAAAAAACGAGGTCCATCTTTGTATCTTCCAAATTCTCCAAACCAAGCACAAAGGTGAGTTTCTTTGGCTTCATGTCAAGGCCGTAAAGATAACATTTCAAAACTTATATAATTCTTCCATCCCAGGAACGTTTATTCTGCTGTGACCCCCAACTTTTACTAAGTATCTCAGTTGGGAAAATAAATAGACTTGCCTGCAGTTCACAGAGATTATTGATAAAACGTCTGGAGCCAAACCTGTTTAACTGATGAAAATAACAGAGTAAGTTGCATACAAAATACTGTGCAGTCATTCCAGTCTTCCACCTACATTTACGCAAGATATTAAACACAATATTAGGCAACAAAGTAGCTACATGTCAAAAAAAGAAATGATCAAATGATTGTCTGTGAAGAAACCCGGATTAGAAAGGATGGAAAGCACAAATGCAAATAGCCATATGCAAATGTAAGAATGTTTACAAGGCACATTACACACAAATTCACACATCTAAATACACCACCAAAATATGTCCCTATGTTAAAAAAGAAAAGAAAAAGAAACCAGAAGACAGAAGGAATGTTACATTCAAACTATTGTTATTTACAACAAACATGTTGTTTGCTGGAAGATTTATTATTTGTGATGAAATTCTTTTACAAAAAAAAAAAAAAAAATTGTTCAAATGCAATGTTAAAATGCAAGTTTTTGCACCTTGAACAATTTCCCTATGTTCAAGTGTCAGTAATCTTCAAATTATGTAAATCTGCTAAAGTCATGGTCTCAGGAATCTCAGGAGACATATTCAGGTCACATCACAAGTTTTTTTTTTTTTTTTTTTTAACATATATTATTGTGCTGTATGCACAAAAAATGAAGCCAGTTTTATAAAGACCATTAATGTTTAGTGCTGTGACATTTTTTACACAATTAAGCACATTTCCAACTACAAATTCTCATTATCGTAATGCCAAGAGCCAGTGATACATCATTTAAACTGTAAAGCATTCATTTGTCAAGGTATTATCATTCAAAAAATTGGTGAAGAAACAATTTTCACTCATAAATTGCTTTTAAATTTCACATTTAATTACAAAGAAACTGCACAGTGAATTAAACGTGAAATTTTGAAGTAGAAAGACTAAAATGGTATTTTCTTGTAAAATATACTCCACCAATATTTGTTTTATTACAACTATTTTTTTAACAGTGTACTGGCTTTAATGATCCTCATTTTTAAAAAAAAATATACATTATAGTCAATATTTACTATAAAATGCATTGCAAAAGTTGTAAGATTACTGGAGTTTGTTTTACAAGAAAACACTATTTCAGTCTTACCTCAAAATTTCACATTTAATTTTTGATTCTTTGTAATTATTTGTGAAATTTACAAGCAATCTCCTGCGTGAAAACTGTAAAGCATACACTGAAACAAGTTTCCCTCTGAAATTTCACAAATAATTTCACAAATAATTACTAAGAAATGGCAACTGACACTAAATTAAACAGGAAATTTTCGAGAAGACTGAAAAAGTATTTTCTTGCAACAAAAATATTTTCTATACTATTTTCTACTTTTTGTTTCAATGTTGTAATTATAAAAAACACAAGGGGCAAAATTCAGATGCATTGCACTGTAATGAGAATATTTAGTTTTTTGATTTTTTCGTGAGATTCATCCACATTTTGCACAACATACACACCATTATAGCTCACATTTTCCTGTTTTTGGTGAAAGCAAAACCTTTAACCTGCATCATTTAACCCTGATATTCTGAATGGCACTTAAATGGTCATAAGTGAAAGCATCCAGCTCAGAGTCGAGCTGCATAGTTGATGCACAGCGTGTGGTCGCGAACGTCCCCCCATCCACCATTCTTCATGTGAGGCTGATGCTCCACCGGCCCGTGGTCCGTCAAGGTCAAAGTGGGAGGGAAAAGAGCCGTTTGCGCCTCTTTAAGTGCCTCATTCACCCTCTCCAGAGCCTTTTCCGGCCGGCAATCCTCCTTCTGATGCAGGCCGCAATCTCCCGTGTGAAGAACCCGACTTCCAAGAGCCACCAAAGCCTTGAGAGGTTTGGAGATGCACGTACCAGACAAGTTCTGCAGGGTCCAGTCCCAGTTATAATCATCATAGGTGCAGAATGCATTATTGCATCCCATCAGTTTGTAGTAGAGCTCTCTGGAGATGCCCATTCCTATGTTATGTTTGGTGGACAGCCATCCTGCCGTCTCTGTTTTGCTGGAAAGCTCGTGGAAGCCTGATAAACCGTTATGGTTGCCTACGGTGAGGATGTCGCAATCCCCGCATTTGGTTTTCCTGAGCTCGGTCATGGATTTGAAGTATTCATGGAAATCTGGGAGAAGGTAGTTGTCTTCCTCGATGAAGACAACAAATCCGTTGTATCCCCGAAGAACCCTCACTCGCTCGAACACGAAATGCAGCTTCCACCACCAATGGTGTTTGGTTTGGGTGATGGATGCTTCCCTGTAGTGTCCATACGAATCTGGATGCTCTGCATTCAAACAGCCCTTTTTTATGGCGTCCTCCTTCGATATGTCTCTCGGACAATCTTTAGGATCCTGTCCTGGGAATTCGTTGGGATACAGCTGCACGCTGTAGGGGAAATAGATCTGGAGGACCTTGCAAAAGGCGATTCCTTTGACCATATCGGAAACTTCCTCCGAGAAATAGTCGTGACTGAATATCACAAGCGTGTTTTGTATTCCAGTGACTTTTTCCAAGGACTGTATGAGCATGTTGAGGTACGCCGGACGATTGTGGACTTGCACGACGACGACCACCTCAGGATCCAATGGAAACTTGTCTCCATTCTGAATGAACTGCCTGTAGTTGCTGTCATAGACAGACTTCCTCATATTCTCAATGGTCCCGTACTCAAATTTAACCATTATAGCAGTCTGTGAGATCTCTTTTTCAGTCACCTCCACGTTTGTTTCATCTTTAGTCCACCGTATGGTGTAAAACAACATTATAAACACAATTAAAAGGACGAGGAACACAATAAAGTTCTTCTTCAACAACCTGAATCTCATTTTCACAGCCGAAGCACCATGGAAATCAAAAGCTCTGGATCATATGCTGCTGTTATGCGTCTGCTGTGGACATAATCCGGGCATTTTCACAGCAAGAGTTCAGGTGAAACACGGACATCGTTCTGTCAAGAGAAGTTCATGAGTGAGTTTTGTCCTCTGAAAGCGCGGAATAAACGCGCGGCGCGTGAGATCATGATGATGATATTTTGTCGTAAGTGTGGTTGTTTGTAAAGCAAGAGCTACTCACCCTGATAAAGTGTCATGTGCAGCAAAGTTGGAAGCAGGAAGAGAAAGTGCAGCGAGAATGAGGAGGTCTTTACTGCTGACGTGTTCTTCCAGTCGACAGGAACACACGAGCACGCTCCTCCTCACTCCAACAAAACACAACTATACTTACCACCTACTTAAGACATGTTTTAAGTTATTATTTTAATAAATAATGTCAGTAATATCTGTTCAAATATAATGCACACATAAATAAATATACCATTTTATTTGTTGTGCTATCATTTAGATAAAAAAATAATAATATTATAAAATGCAAAGTACTTTGGAATTCGATGTTTTATATTATATTTATTGTTTTATGTATAGCCTATTACGCACACAACGTATATTCAATTAATATATTAATATATCATTGAATGTGTGTGTGTGTGTGTGAGAATTCTGTTCACATGTACACATTTTATTTTTTCTTTTATTTGGATCCACAAGACAAGCAACAAAAAACGGAATCTAAATACCTTAGGAAATCAGTTTGCAAGATGACAGGTAGCCTACACATGGCTAACATGCATTCACAAGTCCTTATATTTATAATATTTAATACACACACACACACACATTCCAATGATATAGGCTTTGGTTTGTTAGAATAAGACAATATTTGGCCAAGATACAATTATTTGCAAATCTGGAATCTGAGGGTGCAAAAAAAAAAAAAAAAAAAAAAAAAAAAAAAAAAAAAAAAAAACAATATTGAGAAAATCATCTTTAAAGTTGTCCAAATGAAGTTCTTAGCAATGCATATTACTAATCAAAAATTAAGTTTTGATATATTTACAGTAGGAAATTTACAAAATATCTTCAGGAACATTATCTTTACTTAATTTCCTAATGATTTTTTGTATCAAAGAAAAGAAAAATCAATCATTTTGACCCATACAATGTATTGTTGGCTATTGCTACAAATATACCCATGCTACTTATGACGGGTTTTGTGGTCCATGGACACACACACACACACACATATATATAATTCACATAAATAACGTTTTACTTGTATTCATATATTTTATATATAATATTACATTATATTTGGATTTTTATAAAATGTATTAGGAATATTAAATAGTATACACAGTACTGAATATATAATTGAAATGATAACTGCACTGTAAAAAGTGAAAGTTGACTTAACTTAAAAAAATTGAGGAAACCCGTTGCCTTAAAATTAAGTACATAATTTAAAAAAAAAAAGTTAAGTGAACTTGACAATTCAATTAACTTATTTTTTTAATTATCATTTACTTAAAAATTTTAAGGCAACGGGTTTCCTCAATTTTTTTAAGTTCAGTCAACTTATCACTTTTTACAGTGTATAAGTGCCATAAGTGCATATGTACAATATACAAAATTAATAAACAAGTGTAGAGAAATGTTTAGGGTTACAGTTCAAGACAATTTAATAGGTTAATAAATGGAAATATATATAGATATAAATAAAAATTTCACTTCAGTATCATAATCTTCAACATCATAGGCTATTCAAATAGTTTCTTGTATGAATTTTATATTAAATGTGGTTTCAAATTCAAATTCAATTCAAAAACTGAACAGAACATTCAGAAAAGCCTTTCGAACAATAATGTCTGGATAAATTACATGTAAATTAGGCCTACTGGACAAATACATGTGATATGTGTGTGTCTATAGGACTCTGTGGGATGTTCTACAACCTATACATGACAAAAGAGATAAAAACGGAGATACAAAAAAGGAAAAACCTGTTTTGTTCAGCATTTACGAAAGACTCATGTGAAACCAGCTTTGCAGCTCTTTTGTTGATTATTCAGGTGACCTCTAGATGGCAAAAGAAGAGCATCAAATTATATGTTAAACCCACTGCTTACGTCATTTATCTTTCATAAAAACCAGAACTCCTTGTAACCCAATAGCTTTACTCGACTTAAATGACTCTGGGTGTTAGGTGTGAGTTAATCATGTTGTCACCTAAAAAAAAAGGCCAACAGGTCTGATTAACACCAAGCAGAAAAATAACATTCATAGTGATGACAGTTAAATACTGGATGCCTGTATATTTTATTTAGAGATTAATTTCGTAGCTACTAGAGAAGCAAAATGTTTGATTAAAATCCTATAGACGTCCATTGAAAATTCTGACTGACTCCCCCTATTGGCAAAGCACTCAAACTACACAAGGTCCACAGTAAAAAAAAAAAAAAAAAAAAAAAAAACAACAAAAAAAAAAAAAAACCTTTATGCTTCAAATCAATAAACGGCTTTGTTAATCCAAAATTCAAACTTTTCTTTTAGTTACTTTTGCCAAATTTGTTTGGTGCCACTATTAATGCAGGAATTACACACTTCACCATCAATTCATGTTTACTGCATGCATGTGCTTGACAATAGGCTGTAACAGTGTTTGTTTTGGATGAGAAAAATCAATTCATATGCATTGCGTAAGGAACTTAATACTTGCAAAGGTCCTCTCAAAGTTCAGGATAACTAATAGGATAATTTATGTGAACTGGTTTCGCCCATTAAACCAATAAACTGAGGTCTTATTGAGGTTTTTTAAATATCGGGTGGAACTGCGGTTCTTAAAAACACTCATTATCAGTTTAACTTAATAGCAGGCTTCCCATGGATTTGCATGGCCTTAAAACAAAGGTCATGCTTTAATGGTGTAACAGGCCTCAGTTTAATTTGGTTGTGAGGGTTTAGCGCAGGTTAACAGTCTCTGGACATGTGATAATAATGGAGTTGTCTGAGACAGGCACACACACTTGTTTTTTCCAACAGCGAAAGCAAATTCTTCTTTCAGCTGTGGTTTTATTGAGGGAACTCTGTGAGATGCGATCTTTAGCGATGTCTTCAGTAGTTCTTCTTTTAAATAGTTTACAAAAGGTCAGAATGACATTAAAACCTTTCAGAGTTGTACAAAAGAGGAAATTTTGTTCATTCTGTAGTAATTTTCTGCTTGCTTGCTTTCTGAGGGAACAAGTAGAACTAATCAATTGTAAAGCATGTTGTGCAATAAAGCCACATGCACATTTCATGATGTTTTTTTTTTTTACTATTTGTGATCGAATATTATGCATCTTTCTGCTAAACTATAGAAATGTCTGCTTGGTGTAAGTGGTACAAACATCGAGTATTTATGTGGATTTTAATTGAATACTTATTAGATCACTGATGAGTGCTAAAATCCACACTGAGCCACTGTAATTTTAAAAAGATGGATTTATGTTGGTTGGATTGTGTATGAGGCCTAATATCCAAACGCATGTTCTGCCAAAGATCCTTTTTAATACTGCAGTCTTCCCACGGCATGTTTATGTGAATTAAAACTGCAGCTCGGTACAAGTCTTCACCTAAATGATTTGTTTTTCTCAAACTGACTGCTATCTTATCTTAGTGCTCACCTTTTTTTGTTCTGACTGTCTAGTCCATGCAGTTAGTTCAATATTTTCATAATGATTAACATTCTGTTTACACGAATGAGACACAATGGTCTTGACAGCTCCAAAACTGATAAAGTCTTTTATTGTTTCCTGACACCAGATAAAAAAAAAAGTCTTTCCAAAACAGGTCTTTGGAGGTTCTTTTACATGCCACTTCTGTCAGGCACTATAGATCAGTGGGCTATGAAGTTAACACAAGTTAATATGAGGTAATCTTGATTGGCCTAACGGTGAGTAAACTTTTAGCACATTTAAAAAATTTTAGTGAACCATACCTTTAACATTTCATCACATTGCTTCTGTCAGCAATGTATAAAAGCATACAAGATTATAGGCTATGAGATGCACCTCTAAAAAATTATGCAAACGTTTTCATAGCATGTCAGACAGGAGAGTATTCTTCACAGTTCTGTGGGTGGACTTGATTCAAAACATCACTATACAAATACTACAAAGAATTCACTTGCCTTGTCGCAATTACATTTTTCTTTAGTTTTGACATCCAATATTGTTCATTTAGAACTTTTAAATGTTTTACAGCCAGCGTTTTGAACATACTCTTCTAAATTTTTCCAGTTTCTCAATCAAATGCACAAAAATAAGGGAAAAATATAAAAGATGCCAGCACCAAAAAGTGCCAAATATTAGTCATTCAAATTATTTATTGCAATTGTGTTCTGTTTTGAGAAGCCAAGAGCATTTATAGACAACTCTGGCATTAATCTCATGGTTTCAGAGTGATGTGTTCAGAGTTTATTGCTACTAATCATCAAAAACAGAAGCAATAATGGAAAGAAAAGCAATGCAACCTTTGATGCATGCTTTGAGGACATGTCCGGACATAAAATTAGAAATTCGGCTCATGCGGTGTGACTGGACATGTGCATTTATTAATGTTTAAGCATATTCAGGTTTTGCAATAGCAGTGTTTGTGGGTGTTTTTTTAGAGCACAATAATCTCAGTGTTTTTCCACGAGAGGCCGAAACATCTGTTCTCAATCACAGCTCAGAAACATTGGTATGCATCAGCGAGGAGAACTGTGGGATGTGAAAACAAAAGGAAACACGGTTAAATCAGTGTGTATTCCCCGGGGTTGGGACATAAAGTGATGAAGCATGAGTGACAGTGGATGACCGTTGTCCGTTTGATTACGTAACAGGCCGATTACGTATCGGTGTGACACGCTCAAAGCCACAATAACGACAGCAGCGACTAACATCCGAGAGCGTCAGAGTTTGCGATGCGGTGTTTGGGTGGCGAATCACACTTGGTTGCCATGTTACTACAAAAACAAAAAGAATTCAAAAAATAATAATACGAGGATGACGATGTCTCCACATTTTACGAAATCACCTTTCACTCATTAGTGATGCACTAGTGAAATCATTTCATTACATCATTTGACAAAACAAAAAAGGCTCTGAAATTAGTTTCCATTACAGTGGAGACACGTTTTACTACAATGACCTATTTTAAAGTAGCTATAAAATGCCAAAGTCAATTCGTTGAGAACAACACTTACATGATGTAAAGTATTTTCAGCAATTAAATCATAAAACAATTATGAAACACAATTGAAGCAGTTAAAAGCAAACACGAAAACCTCAAAATCATTGTTTTGGCTAACAGTAGGCCATATTTGTGATTCTTTAATATTAAAAATATGATAGAAATTTATATGATAAAAATGCCTATATTATGAAAAATTAGCCCATCTATAAAATATTAGGCCTACAGTATTCTAAAATATTATAGTATAAAATTACAACACATAATACCCTTGTCCCAACCTGACCGTTTATGAAAACATTTATAGCTACACTTAGGTCTCATTTGTTAACATAAGTTTGCAATATCTTTAAAATGTGATATTGATTGCAATATCATTAAAATGCACAAATTCATGTTATTTCACATTAACATGTCATGCAGGGGTTCCTAAACTTTTTCTGAACTTCTTTCACCTTGTATTTGCATGTTCGTGGTTCTCTGATCTTGCTAATTTTCACATGACATGCAGGTAAACAAATACAATATTTTATCTTTTTTAGTAGGCCTAAGTATTTATTTAGATTTTTGCTATTTTAAAATTATTTAAATTTCACATTTTTATGATTTAATTAATTATAAGCCTAGTGTGTGAAACCTTGACGTAATGTAATGATTAATGCAGTTCATGTTGTTAAAGACAATGAAAAGAATATATTTTCTGTCTTTTTTTTTTATATCAACATGGTACAATATTATCCTTTCTGAATCAATGTGATAAACAAGTTAGGTCACAAGTAATCTAGAATTAATAAAAAAATTACTCCGATTATATTACTTTAAATGTGTAACATAATACATTATTTTACTAACTACAATTTTTGTCATATAATTTGGAATCAGTAATGATTTGTAAGGAATCTACCCAGCATTGAATGAATGAATGAATTTACATGCATGCATATATATATATATATATATATATATATATATATATATATATATATATATATATATATATATAATTCTTGTAGTATTTATTAATCTTTGCCAATATTAGTTGTTTATTTATATTATATTACTTATATTACTTAGTGCATTAACTGATGTTAATAGATACAATTTGGCTTTAAAAATGTATTAGTAAACATTGAAATTACCTTTCACAATGAACAACACTTCTACAGCATTCATATTAGTTAATGGTAACTAATGTTGTTAACTAATGTCAATAAATGAATCCTTATTGTAAAGTGCTTCCAGTTTTCTTGTTTGCATGATTTTTATTTCTAATTCAAGAAAGTTTTCATCTGTGAGAGAAAACAAGACTGTGCAACTGAACTAGACTGAGATAAAGCACAACTTCTTTTCTAAAGAATTGCATGTGGGGGAAAAAAAAAAAAAAAATCTCCTGTTATTTTATGTTCATATTAATCAGAGAAGAATAACAGTCTGTCTGGCATCTCCGTGACTCTCTAAGCCCATAAAAACACGCTGTGTTTATATCTGAACACTGAGAACATCATGTGATTGAACTTGGCTTGAGTGAAAAGCACTGCATCCGGCTGCTGCTCTTCTATCTCGGGTCTGGGTCGGGTGGGAGTGTCCGGTGGTCTTTGATGGATTGAAAGCGATGGGAGGAAATGACTCGGTCATGGTCTTCATACCACGCAGTACATGTCAGTGTGTGGCCAGCCTTCTGGATGAGTTTCTGTAATACATTACAAACATATTAAAGTTATTGAAAAAATACTGACTGTACCATTTAACTCTTTCATGTAATGTAATTGTCATTTTTAACCTTAAATATTAACATTTAGCACATTACCACATCTCTTGTGCTAAACAATTTTTTTTGGGAGTGTGAATATGTAATCTGTAATGGAAGAACCAGCAGCCATGAATCACATTGCACATTCCAATCATTTCAGCGATCCGGGGCTTTGGAGGCCCATCAGCCACTAACTTTACTCGTTTCCGAGGATTTATGTATAGCTGCTGTCAAACTTTCTTCTTTAAAGTAATCAACTGTTTAAAGAAATTAATTCTTTTATTCAGCAAGGACACATTAAATTGATCAAAAGTGACAGTAAAGTCATTTATAACAAAAGATTCAATTTCAAATAAATGCTGTTCTTTTGAACATTATATTATACATCAAAAAAAAAAAAAAAAAAAATCCTGAAAAATAATTCCACAAAAATATTTGGCAGCACAACTGTTTGTCAACAATGATAACAATCAGAAATGTTTCTTGAGCAGCAAATCATCATATTAGAATGATTTCTGAAGGATCATGTGACAGACTGGAGTAATGATGCTGAAAATCCAGCTGATCGCAGGAATAAATTATATTTTACAATATGTGACCCTGGACCACAAAACCAGTCATAAGGGTCAATTTCTCGAATTTGAGATTTATACATCACCTGGAAGCTGAATAAATAAGCTTTCCATTGATGTATGGTTTGTTAGGATAGGACAATATTTGGCCGAGATACAATAATTTGAAAATCTGAGGATGCAAAAAAAAAAAAAAATCAATCAAAATATTGAGAAAATCACCTTTAAAGGTGTCTAAATTAAGTCCTTAGAAATGTATATTACTAATCAAAAATTAAGTTTTGATATATTTACAGTAGAAAATTTACAAAATATTTTCATGGAACATGATCTTTACTTAATGTCCTAATGATTTTTGGCATAAAAGAAAAATAAATCATTTTGACCCATACGATGTATTGTATTGGTTTTGTGGTCCAGGGTCACATACTGTATATTCACATAGAAAACAATTGTAATTGTAATAATTTTTCACAATATTACAGTTTTTACTGTATTTTTGACCAAATTAATGCAGTCATAGTGAGTCCAAAGTAATTTCAAGGTATACATTTCATAAACTGAAACATGTTCTCCCTAGAATCAAACCAATGATTTGGCATTGATTTTTCCAGTTGAGCTACAGTAAAAAGGACAACAAATCCACATAAATCCTGGACAAACCATCTTCAATTTCAGATAAAGACTAACAGATGGTTTCCTCAATAAACTGTTCATATTTTCTTTGGAAAAGCCCTCCCGTCTCAGAGCAGATGGTCACATTACACAAATGCAGATGAGTGATCATGAGTATCATCAGACATGACATTGTGTTTGAGTTTCTCTGATTTATTGATGAAATGTGTGAGTTCTGCTCCATTAGTGTCACCAAATAGAACTGTATAACCAGCCCGTTCACACCAAAAACCGTAACTATAACGACAACTACTGTATATTAGCGTCCACAGCAATGGACGAACAGGTTCTATATATTATAAGCACACACTACATTTTGTTGTCTGCCGTTTAGTGGCTGGTGAACTCTGATTGCCAGTCAATATTTTTAACGTTCATTGGCATGAAAATACACGTGCATCTCAATAAATTAGAATGTCATGGAAAAGTTCATTTATTTCAGTAATTCAACTCAAATTGTGAAACTCGTGTATTAAATAAATTCAGTGCACACAGACTGAAGTAGTTTAAGTCTTTGGATCTTTTAATTGTGATGATTTTGGCTCACATTTAACAAAAACCCACCAATTCACTCTCTCAACAAATTAGAATATGGTGACATGCCAATCAGCTAATCAACTCAAAACACCTGCAAAGGTTTCCTGAGCCTTCAAAATGGTCTCTCAGTTTGGTTCACTAGGCTACACAATCATGGGGAAGACTGCTGATCTGACAGTTGTCCAGAAGACAATCATTGACACCCTTCACAAGGAGGGTAAGCCACAAACATTCATTGCTAAAGAAGCTGGCTGTTCACAGAGTGCTGTATCCAAGCATGTTAACAGAAAGTTGAGTGGAAGGAAAAAGTGTGGAAGAAAAAGATGCACAATCAACCGAGAGAACCGCAGCCTTATGAGGATTGCCCAGCAAAATTGATTCAAGAATTTGGGTGAACTTCACAAGGAATGGACTGAGGCTGGGGTCAAGGCATCAAGAGCCACCACACACAGACGTGTCAAGGAATTTGGCTACAGTTGTCGTATTACTCTTGTTAAGTCACTCCTGTACCACAGACAATGTCAGAGGTGTCTTACCTGGGCTAAGGAGAAGTAGTAGTCCAAAGTCCTCTTTTCGGATGAGAGCAAGTTTTGTATTTCATTTGGAAACCAAGGTTCTAGAGTCTGGAGGAAGGGTGGAGAAGCTCATAGCCCAAGTTGCTTGAAGTCCAGTGTTAAGTTTCCACAGTCTGTGATGATTTGGGGTGCAATGCCATCTGCTGGTGTTGGTCCATTGTGTTTTTTGAAAACCAAAGTCACTGCACCCGTTTACCAAGAAATTACAGGTGCACATTTTCAGGAGCACTTCATACTTCCTTCTGCTGACCAGCTTTTTAAAGATGCTGATTTCATTTTCCAGCAGGATTTGGCACCTGCCCACACTGCCAAAAGCACCAAAAGTTGGTTAAATGACCATGGTGTTGGTGTGCTTGACTGGACAACAAACTCACCAGACCTGAACCCCATAGAGAATCTATGGGGTATTGTCAAGAGGAAAATGAGAAACAAGAGACCAAAAAAATGCAGATGAGCTGAAGGCCACTGTCAAAAAAACGTCTCGGTTATGTATGTAACCCTCGTTCCCTGAAGGAGGGAACGGAGACGTAACGTCATAGTGACTGACGTAATGGGATCTCAATGAAAACGCCACTATTGCTGACCCCCGCCAGTACCCTGCGGAAGCCGGAAAGTCCCCCCACACCAGTTGGGACGGAAGATAGGACAGGGCTTAGGCAGAGATGAGAGCCACTGCTGTTCCGTACAGTGGATAAAACTGGGAAAGCATACCCAAATAGGGGAACGCTACGGAAGCCACATCCTGCATAAAGGAGGTACCATGTGGAGATTACACATATGGACTGGCCAAGGGCAGTACTACATATGGAAGTCTCTGAGGTAGACTCAGCCAGCCTGGGGTGAGATCAATACACAGCTGAGACGGCAGAAGGTCTCTGCCAGCGAAAAACACGGGCTCACCGTGAGGGGAGCCATGCCGTGGAAGAATACACATGTGGGATCACCCGAAGGGGAATCACTACACACGGGCACCTAGCCCAGCACAAGGGCTGACCTTGGGCAAACACACGAGTGCTGGACCTGGCGTCTGGTGCTCCGCCACGCCTGACTGCCGAGGGTGTAGGAGGAACTTCAACAGGGTTCACCAAGGGGAACTGAACTGAGAAGCAGTAAAAGCGCACGTATCCGGTC
The DNA here is from genome assembly GCA_039654775.1 of Spinibarbus caldwelli. Taxonomy (NCBI): domain Eukaryota; kingdom Metazoa; phylum Chordata; class Actinopteri; order Cypriniformes; family Cyprinidae; genus Spinibarbus; species Spinibarbus caldwelli. Next base: position 32,306,720 of record CM077240.1, read on the forward strand.
CATAGAGGGGAATGGCGCAGCAAGCGTGATTGACACCGAGCAGGTCCGGTGTTACTGGCCATCTAAGGCAAGTACACGGGAGGACACAGGCTCTACACGGAGATTACAGAATCTCGCAAATGTGTTAGGTGTCACCCAGCCGGCGACTCTACAAATGTCTGCTATCGAGGTGCCCTGCGCCGAAGCCCAGGAAGACGCCACACCTTTCGTAGAGTGTCCTCTTACACCGAGGGGGCACAGTAAGCGCCGGGAATGATACGCCAAGACTATAGCCTCCACTATCCAGTGGGCAAGTCTCTGTTTGGAGACGGCCTTTCCATTCTGCTGTCCTCCGAAGCGGACAAAGAGCTGGTCTGAGGTCCTGAAGCTCTGCGTGCGGTCCACGTAAATGCGCAAGACACGGACAGGACAGGGCAGAGCAATGGCTGGGTCTGCCTCCTCCCGGGACAGCACTTGCAAGTTCACCACCTGATCCCTAAAGGGCGTGGTGGGAACTTTGGGTACATATCCAGGCCGGGGTCTCAGGACAACGTGAGAGTCAGCCGGTCCGAATTCTAGGCACGAATCGTCGACCGAAAATGCCTGCAGGTCCTCTACCCTCTTGACTGAGGCCAGTGCAGTGAGGAGCACTGTCTTCAACGACAGAAACTTAAGCTCTACTGACTGCAGAGGCTCGAAAGGCTCCTCCTTCAAGGCCAACAGGACCGAGGGGAGATCCCAAGAGGGTACCAGATGAGGGCACGGAGGATTTAACGTCCTCGCCTCTCTGAGGAACCTGACGACCAAGTCGCGCTTCCCCACATACTTACCGTCTTCTGCATCGTGATGTGCGGCAATAGCGGCAGCATACACTTTGAGGGTGGAGGGAGACAGCCTTCGCTCCAACTCATCTTGCAGGAAAGAGAGCACGACCGCGATCGGGCATCTACGGGGTCTTCCCAGCGGGAAGAGCACCAATCGACAAACAGGTTCCACTTCAGCCTGTAAGCGTGTCTTGTAGACGGGGCTCTAGCTGAAGTGATGGTGTTTACTACCACTGGAGGTAGCACACCTAGAACCTCCGCGTCCCGTCCAGGGACCACACGTGGAGATTCCACAAGTCTGGACGCGGGTGCCAGAGAGTGCCCCCTCTCTGAGAAAGAAGATCCCTCCTCAGAGGAATTTGCCAAGGAGGGGCTGTCACGAGGAGCATCAGTTCGGGAACCACCAAGAGGACCTGCTCCTCATCTTCCCTGACCTTGCACATCGCCTGTGCGAGAAGGCTCACTGGGGGAAACGCATATTTGCGTAAGCCCCGAGGTCAGCTGTGTGCCAGCGCGTCCATGCCGAGGGACCCCTCGGACAGGAAGTAAAACAGCTGGCAGTGGGACGTGTCCAGGGAGGCAAACAGGTCTACCTGAACGTCCCCGAAGTGTCTCCAAACCAGCTGGACTGTCTCGGGGTGGAGTCGCCATTCTCGCGGAAGGGCGGGCTGATGTGAGAGCTCGTTGGCTGCACGACTGAGCTCGCCTGGGACATGAACGACGTGAAGCGACCTCAGATGCTTCTGACTCCAAAGGAGGAGATGGCGGGCGAGTTGCGACATGCGACGGGAACATAGACCGCCTTGGTGGTTGATGTACGCAACGGTCGCAGTGTTGTCCATACGGACCAGTACATGCTTGTCGTGTAGCAGTGATTTGAAGCGGCGCAGAGCAAGCTATACTGCTAGCAACTCGAGGCAGTTGATATGCCACTGCAGTTGGGGCCCTGTCCAGAGTCCCACAGCTGCATGCCCGTTGCACATGGCACCCCAGCCCATGGCAGAGGCATCTGTTGATACAACAACATGCCTGGACACTTGCAATAGGGGAACTCCTGCCCGAAGAAAAGCAAGATCCGACCACGGGCTGAAGGTCAGACGGCAAGACGGGGTGACTGAGACCCGGTACATGCCGCGTCGCCATGCTCATCTCGGGACCCGGACGTGAAACCAATGCTGAAGCGGTCTCATATGAAGCAATCCGAGCGACGTGACAGCAGCTGCGGATGCCATATGCCCCAGGAGCCTCTGAAACTGTTTCAGTGGAACCGCCCTCTTGCGCTGGAAAGACTCCAGGCAGTTCAGCATCGACTGAGCACGCTCTACTGAGAGACGTGCTGTGAGGTTGACCGAGTCCAACTCCATGCCGAGAAGAGATCCTCTGCACAGGGGAGAGTTTGCTCTTTTCCCAGTTGACCCGAAGCCCCAACCTGCTGAGGTGGCTGAGCACCGTGTACCTGTGTTCGCACAACTGTGCTCGAGACTGGGCCAGTATGGGCCAGTCGTCGAGGTAGTTGAGAATGCGAATGCCTGCTTCCCTTAATGGAACAAGGGCTGCCTCCACTACCTTGGTGAAGACACGAGGCGACAGGGACAGCCCGAAGGGGAGGACCTTGTACTAATATGCTCACCCTTCGAACGCAAAGCGAAGAAACGGTCTGTGTCGAGGGAGGAATGAGACATGAAAGTACGCGTCCTTCAGGTCTATTGCTGCGAACCAATCGAAAGGACGGACGCATTGAAAGATACGTTTCTGCATCAACATCCTGAACGGGAGCTTGTGAAGGGCCCGGTTCAGAACGTGCAGGTACAAGATTGCTCGTAACCCACCGCCTTTCTTGGGTACGATGAAGTAAGGGCTGTAAAACCCTGACCTCATCTCGGCTGGAGGGACTGGCTGTATCGCGTCCTTCGCCAACAGGACCGCGATCTCTGCACGCAAGACAGGAGCATCTTTGTCCAAACAGAGGTGAACCGAATGCCCCTGAACTTGGGAGGGCGCCGGACGAACTCTTGGGAACCGGAGACATAGGAACTGCCCTTTTGAAAGTTTGGGTACCACTGGCCGAAAAGCCAGTGGTGGAACAACAAAAACAGGGAACAAAAGATTTTCCACCTGGCCCTCCACCGGGGGAAGGAGCGGACTCACCATCTCCTGAAGAGCAGAATCCAGTGCCTCGGGTTTGCCCGTCCCAGAGATGCCGCTTGCCCTGGCGCTTCATGGGCCTGGCAGGGGAAGAGACAGACTGCGCCACATCCCTGCTGCCCGCTCCAAGCTGCGGCCAGTATGAGGGCTGCTGCTGGGGTCGTGCTGGATCGGAGGTGGAGGCAGCAGGAGGGCGCCCTTGGCGACGAGCGGGTGGAGGGGCTGCAGCTGACGGTGGGGTGCGACAGCAGCGGGCCGCCAGGGCAGGATGCCCTCCAGCTGCTTCTGTGCGGCAGAGAACTGGGCCAGGCTCTCCACCGCGTCGCCGAAGATGCCTGCCTGGGAGATCGGGGAGTCTAAGTAGTGATGCTTGTCAGCCTCCCTCATATCTGCCATGGCCAGGCATAGGTGGCGCTCCTGGACCACTACCGTGGACATCGTCTGACCCAGGGACTGCACTGTGGCTTCCGTCACCTCTAGGACGAGGTCTACACTGTAAGCCTTGGCCGTTTAGAGCAGACAAGAACTTACAGGCCCTGGACGGAAGGCGTTGATTATCCCTCCTGGCGCTCGACCGGGGGGGTGGGGGTTCTCCACATATCCTTGGGCTGCCCCACCGTCGAGGGAGGTGAGGACGGAGGAGGTGCCAGGCCTGTTTCGGGCAGAAAAAGGTGCCCTCCAAGACCTAGTCACCTCCTAATGCACCTCCGGGAAGATTGAAACTGGAGGTGGCTGCCAGCGATCGGCGCGTGCCCCCAGGAACCAATCGTCCAGCCTCGAGCGTTCGGGAGAAGGAGGAGGCCTCCAGTGCAGCCTGACGCTCTCGGTGTCCCGGGAAAACATAGCAGTCAGCTCTGGATCTGACTCGGGCAACGCCACTCTTCCTGACGGAGGTAGCGCAGCCGAATCGTCCTTTCCAGAGCCTAGCTCGCCCTCCGATGCAGCGATCAACATCCTGTCATCCGCTGGCGCTCCGAACGAGATGCTGAGCCCTGCCCCATCCGAGGAACCAGCAAACTTGTCCGGAACACCAGATGGTGCGATGTGCTGGAGGAATGAGAGGCCCGCGGAGACGCACTTGACGGGGAAGCTCTCACCGTGATCCTCGGATCACCCTGACCATGAGCTGAAGTAGCCCTCCGAGAGACGGAGGAACTAGAATGGGGCATGGCGAGGGGGATACCTCCGTTTGACGAGGAGGTAGGTATCTGGACCGCAACATCGCAATGGTCATGTTCCCAAAATGAGAACATGACTTATCCACGGGCACTGATTCAGCGTGCTGAAAGCCCAAGCATGAGACACAGCAAAAGTGACCGTCAGATGAAGCCAGGAAATGACCACATCCAGAAACACACGAGCGGGAAGCCATCTTTAAAAAGACGCCCGTCGCTCGCGGAGCACTTTTAGATTTGCTCATTTAGAAAATAAAGTGTTGAAGCGCCCAGGAGAGGTCGCTGCGTGACCGCAGTTTGATGTGCTGCAGCATGCCTTCCAACCCGGAAGAAGCAGCAGCACTGGATCGGCAACCCCCGCTGACGTGCCGTAACACCAACACACTCGCTGTCTGTAGACACTCTCTTCGTCGACTGCACAAGCAGGAAGGCTCGGCTCTGAAGCGAAAAGCTGATGTGCGTTCGCACGCGCTCTCCTTTTATACTCGCGCTACGGGGCGGGGTGCGCGTGGCGAAACACGCACGCCAACTGTCATTGGCTTGTTTTGTTAATACTCGAAGGTGATTGGGCTCTCTGGCGAGATCCCAATACGTCAGTCACTATGACGTTACGTCGAACGTGACTGACTGATAGGGAACCTGGGCTTCCATACCACCTCAGCAGTGCCACAAACTGATCACCTCCATGCCACGCCGAATTGAGGCAGTAATTAAAGCAAAAGGAGCCCCTACCAAGTATTGAGTACATATACAGCAAATGAACATACTTTCCAGAAGGCCAACAATTCACTAAAAATGTTTTTTTATTATTGGTCTTATGAAGTATTCTAATTTGTTGAGATAGTGAATTGGTGGGTTTTTGTTAAATATGAGCCTAAATCATCACAATTAAAAGAACCAAAGACTTAAACTACTTCAGTCTGTGTGCATTGAATTTATTTAATACACTAGTTTCACAATTTGAGTTGAATTACTGAAATAAATTTACTTTTCCACGACATTCTAATTTATTGAGATGCACCTGTACATTTTGTAAAGTCCCATTCCTATCAAGGACGGTAATGATATCGGTAAAGATATCGATTTAAAAATCGTTAAAATGAATAGCAGTGTCCACACCACAGCTATAATAACGACACAGAAGAATGTTAAAGTTGGAATCACGTTTGAAAACTTTTGAAAACATTTTCCAGCTGATGAACAATAAAAAGACAGCCAATTCGAATCTATTCTGCTTTAAAAAGCACAAACAAAACTTAAACTGCTGCTTGCGCGTATCCATCTTATTTTTCATTGCGGAAGTAAGCAGTTTGCTCTGTGAATGCAAAGCCACTAGAAGGCAAGCCTGCAACTTTTAGCCAAAAAAGCGTAACGGCTAATGCTTAATGGAAAGGAGACCACACTGAAAAAAACAATAAGTAACATTTACTTAATTTTTAATTTTTTTTTTTTGCAAGTTTTTGCACGCATATTTTTTTTAAGTAAAAGTTAACTATGGAATTAAGTAAAATCTACTTAACTGAGTTACATTTACATTTAGTCATTTAGCAGATGCTTTTATCCAAAGCGACTTACAAATGAGGACAATAGAAGCAATCAAAACCAAGAAAAAAGCAACAACATTCAAGTGCTATGACAAGTGTCGATTAGCCTAACACAGTACACGTAGCAAGGTATTTTTTTTTTTAAGAAAACGGAGAAGATAGAATATAGAAAAAAGAAACCTAGTTTTATTTTTGTTAAGAAATAAGTAGATATAATAGAAAAAAGACAGCTAGTGTTAGTTTTTCAAGAAAGCAAGCAGCTAGCGAATAAATATGCAATTGATAGAGGGTCAAGTGTGTGTGTTTTTTTTTTTTTTTTTTTTTTTTAAATAAAAGACAGATAGATAAAATAGAATTAGAATAGAGGGTGCTAGAGTTAGAGGGTCAAATAAAGATGGGTTTTTAGCCGTTTCTTGAAGATGGTTAAGGATTCAGTTGCTCGGATTGAGTTGGGCAGGTCATTCCACCAGGAGGGAACAGTTAATGAAAAAGTCTGTGAAAGTGATTTTGTGCCTCTTTGGGATGAACAATAATGCATCGTTCACTTGCAGAATGGAAGTTTCTAGAGGGCACATAGGTCTGAAGTACTGAATTTAGGTAAAGGGGTGCAGAGTTAAGTAATTAGTTAAGTAAAAATTAGCAAAAGAAATAAGTAAATTTAACGTGTCCAGTTAGAGTTTGATGAGTAATTTCTATTTAATTATTTTAAGTTTACCCCGCAATACTCCAGTACATTTCACCCAGTCACAGTTTGTAAACTTTACTCAAACAACATAGCAATGAAAAAAAAAATGCCATTAAAGCATGTGGCTCACTTACAAACATGTACGTTAGCAAGTAGACAGCTCATTATTCTTATTAAGGTAATATGTTGACTCAGTGTAGTTACTTTCCAAATGAACACAGAGACCTGAATACTTGGCACGATACACAATGACTGTGACAATCAGTGAATAGTGTCTGAGTGTGAATGGGTCATTTTGAGTAAAAAATGAACTCTAGATGTCACAAAACAGCAAGTTACTTAACCTAACAACAAAAGCAACCATAAAACAGTGTAAATACATCTCGAAAACAGCAAATAAATTAACCTTATTAATTATTCATGCCCAAGTGCATAATGGGAACAACGGGATCATGACTTTGATATTTACTTAAACAATCTTTGTAAAAATAAACAGTTCCAAGTAAAATATACTTATAAGTTCAAACTTTAAATTCTACAAGCTTAAATTGAGTACTAATATTGAATTTAATGTTTTTTTTTTATTCTTGCCTGAACTAAATTATTTAATGTAGAAATTACATTTTGTTTTCCTGTATTATTTACTTCACCACAAAATCATTTTTATCAGGCCTTTTTTTTTTTTTTTTTTAAATGGATGTCAATGGAGGAAAGGCTTCATGCTGAATAAACAGCTTTTTAGAGGAAAGAGCTCATTTAATGAATCGACAGCCTATCTGCTAATCTTCAACATGTTTTACACAAAACAATACTTTTGGATTGAACTATTTTTAGAGTTTACACCGGGAAAAAATGCCATTTTATGAGAGAAGTCACTGACTTTTTGCGACAGGTGGGATTCAGGTTGTGGCACTTCTCATTCAATCCGTAAACGGCGACTGTCGCACAATTCTGACTGAAATTCAGTGACATCAAGGTTGTAAAGTGATTGCCTATTAAGGCACGCGTTATCCAAGTTAGCTATTATACTTTCTCCAATAGTAAGTAATACAGACCCTCTCATCTCCCTATAGTAAGACAATCTCTGGTGAATGTGTGAGACTTCCGGTTCATTAGCTGCTGTATGGAAATAACAAGAAGAATAACGTGCAGTAAACGATAAAATGTTTTGCACTAATGTGTTGATAATTAAGATAATACATTAAAACAATATGGTAAGACACACCAATTTGCAATATTAAGCAGCAAAACGAGCTGTTTTATACTGCTAAAAATAGCTGGAAGCCAATGACAACGGAAGCAAGATGCATAGAATTTACAAAATGTGTTGGTGTGGACAGGACGCAAATACCGTTATCGTTCTTGGAGTGAACAGGCCTAAGCTAATATTTAACATTGAATTCCATTAAATGTGTATGATTTAGGCAAAGTCAAGTTTAAATCTCTGAAAAAGACCTTGTGTGTGACAGCTGGAAGACAGATTGAGGAAGCAGCTATCGTTGAGGAAATGCCAGCTTCTTGTCCAAAAACAGAGATGGCACGGTACAAAACCATCCCTGCTGATTACAACCATTCTCAACATGCAAGCACGGGCTTTAGAAATGCATTTGAGCATGTCTTAATCTGCTCTCAGTTTAAACTAGATCTGATTTGAAATACAACATCCATGATGTTGAGGTTTATTACAGCAAATTATTGTTACAACAAATTATTTTAAAAATCAATTCATGCAGAAATTTAAGTTTAAATTACACAATATTTAATTGATGCAATGATAAATATTATCATGTGAAGATAACGCATCAAAATAATGTTTGAATGTTTTAAATCAGTAGAACTTTTAACGTTTAAGTTAGGGGTTTGTTCAGTCCTACAGCATAAGCACAATCTCATGCTTGTCTTATTCAACTACAAAAAAGATTGTAGGGTGACACAATTTTATCAATCAGGAATTAATCAGATGATGAAAATGGTTTCTAAATGACATCACTTATTTTATTCGAACAGTTCATTGACTCCTAAGTTACCAATATTAATACATATTTTATAAAATTTCATTTTATGCCATTGATATTATCTTCAGCACTATTGTGTTATTTGTAAAACTTAAACCATGTTAAACATTTCGCTATGTAAACCTACTCTGTGCACTAACTTGTACATCTCCCATTAGTAAATGTTAAAGTCTTAACAGCGTTTTGCATCTCTAAAATTGCTGGAACTGCACTAAAGTACTTAAGTTTTATAAGCTACTTTTTCATTTTGTAACAGTGATAAAGTCTTGAAGGGTTGCTTTCGTTTTATTGGACGAATTAGTTTCTTAAATGTTCAGCATTTATTTCAGATTGCAGCATTAAAGAGTCAACAAACAAAACCTCCATCTGTTTTTCATTTTTTTTTATTTTTTTTTTTTTTATTGCGTTCCACTTTCCAGATTGATCTGCAGATGAAGTGAAATACTCAAAACATGCAAGTAAATGCCATATATATTTCTTACAGAAACACGTTTTTAGCTAATTTTATACCTATACCTAATTTATAACTTGGAAATATGTCACTTAAAAAATATGAAATGGGTTGCAAATGACACATATTTCAATAATGAATTTCAGTAAGATTCAGATTTGGTGTTTCTGTTGTACCAAAAAGAAATGTAGGCAAACATTTAAACCAAAATCCCTTATTAAATGTGAATACAAAACATCAGCAAACATTTAGCTCACATCAGCACCCTGTCACCAGCTTCCATGAATACATCCATGTTTTTACAGCACCATTGAGAAATGATGTCTAATATGAAAAGATTTTCAGTGCTGTTTCTCAGAGGAGACATCATTAAAAACAATGGCTTGGCCAAATAGAGCATGCAGATGCTGTACAGTTATTTAAAACCATCAAAACTAGCTCTTAAATCATCATTAGATCAGAAAACATGAACTTCCGTAGGGTAAGAGTCATTTCCTAACCACAAGTACAACAACTAAAGAGCAAGGAGAACTATTGTCACTTTTCAAGAGCTTTAAAAGTTACGGATGTGCTTGTAAGGTCGAGACCAGGTGACTAAAAATACGTTTCAGCTTAAGTGCCTCAACTTTCCAATGGCAACAAGAGCGGCAAACAAGAAACAGGAAAACCCTGCTTGAGAACGTATAGTTCTATTGTACATGTCCAGGACAGCGAACACGTCTATAGGGAAAAGCATTGTGTTTGGCTTGTGTTGACCTGTTCCTGTAACTCAGCTGGTAGAGTCAAGGTCACTGGTTTGATTACCAGAGAACGCACATACTTATAAATGTGTAATTATTTTAAGTTGCTGTAAATGGAAGTGTGTACCAAATGTATCAAAGTAAACAGACCAATAGTTCACCCAAAAATGAAAATTTGCCAAAAATTCACTCACCCTCAGGGCATCCAAGATGTAGATGAGTTTGTTTCTTCATCAGATTAGGAGAAATGTAGCATTTCATCGTTTGCTCACCAATGGATCCAATGCAGTGAATGGGTGCCGTCAGAATGAGAGTCCAAACAGCTGATAAAAACATCACAATAATCCACATCACTCCAGTCCATCAGTTAATGTCTTGAAAAGCAAAAAGAAACAAATCCATCATTAATATGTTTTAAACTTGTGGATTATTGTGATGTTTTTATCAGCTGTTTGGACTCTCATTCACTGCAGTGGATCCATTGCTGAGCAAGTGTTGGAATGCTACATTTCTCAATTTTTATATTTGGGTGAACTTCCTTTAAGCGGGGTCCAAGATATATATATATATATTTAAATTTAAACAGGAAAGTATATTTTGCATTTTATTTTGGGTCCTTATTGAAAAGTAAAGCGGTGACAGGAAGAATACAGGCAGGTGGGATCAGAGATTACCAGAGCTTGAGTTGAACTTGGTTCAAACAAAACACTATTGTACACCATATCAGAGCACATTCACGACCCATCAGACTGCAAATCCTCCAAAATTCAGCTTTTTTATTTATACTTAAAAATATATTTTGTCCCAATCACAGTGTCCATTCTTACACATTTGGCTCTTGGCAAGACAAATTTCTGTCATAATTTAATCACCGTCATGTTGTTCAAAACCTGTATGAGTTTCTTTTCCTTCTGCAGACAAACAAAAAAGAAGTTTTTTGTTTGTTTGTTTGTTTTTCAATTGTGTCCATACAATAGTTTGCACATATAAACATCACATAAATCAAAAACACAAACTGGAAAACAAATCAGATTTGCATTGCTTGTAGGCTAAAATCTTTTTTTTTAATTTTTTTAGTCTTATTGGAAGTTTCATATTGATCTGGAAAGCACTGATCCTGGAATAGTAACATCTGCTTCCAGAATAAAACTGGATGTTCTCACTATTCAATGAACTACAGGCAGAAATATCTGTTTGAGATCATTCTTCCCCAGACTGTTTTCCTATTCAGCGATAAATGATATCTTTTGACTTTCAGTCATAGTAAATTATGTCAAGCTGCAAAAAAGTCAGTGCTGTGAAACAGGAAAATGGTAGAAAAGGTTATAAGTTCTGACTTGGAATGAGTTATGGGAACTTGACCTATAATTTATAATTTCTCTTTTCATTTTCAAAAATGGTGGATTATACTTTTTTTTTTTTTCCCGTTTGAGAGGCCAAAAAAAATTGTGGACTTGGATTTGCAAATATAAACACATTTAATGCCATATAGCTATATATTTACAAATGAAATGTGTGTACATGCATTCAAAAATTGACAACACTGAAATTTAAAGTAATGTTTAATATAACAGTATATGACCTTTGATCAGTATTGTTATAATGTAATTGTTATAATGTTATATGTAACAATCTATTTAAAGAACTTGTAATAAAAAAAAATTATAATCAATTTATACAGATGCATCTCAATAAATTAGAATGTCATGGAAAAGTTCATTTATTTCACTAATTCAACTCAAATTGTGAAACTCGTGTATTAAATAAATTCAATGCACACAGACTGAAGTAGTTTAAGTCTTTGGTTCTTTTAATTGTGATGATTTTGGCTCACATTTAACAAAAAACCCACCAATTCACTATCTCAACAAATTAGAACATGGTGACATGCCAATCAGCTAATCAACTCAAAACACCTGCAAAGGTTTCCTGAGCCTTCAAAATGGTCTCTCAGTTTGGTTCACTAGGCTACACAATCATGGGGAAGACTGCTGATCTGACAGTTGTCCAGAAGACAATCATTGACACCCTTCACAAGGAGGGTAAGCCACAAACATTCATTGCCAAAGAAGCTGGCTGTTCACAGAGTGCTGTATCCAAGCATGTTAACAGAAAGTTGAGTGGAAGGAAAAAGTGTGGAAGAAAAAGTTGCACAACCAACCGAGAGAACCGCAGCCTTATGAGGATTGTCAAGCAAAATCGATTCAAGAATTTGGGTGAACTTCACAAGGAAAGGAATGGACTGAGGCTGGGGTCAAGGCATCAAGAGCCACCACACATAGACGTGTCAAGGAATTTGGCTACAGTTGTCGTATTCCTCTTGTTAAGCCACTCCTGAACCACAGACAACGTCAGAGGCGTTTTACCTGGGCTAAGGAGAAGTAGTCCAAAGTCCTCTTTTCAGATGAGAGTAAGTTTTGTATTTCATTTGGAAACCAAGGTCCTAGAGTCTGGAGGAAGGGTGGAGAAGCTCATAGCACAAGTTGCTTGAAGTCCAGTGTTAAGTTTCCACAGTCTGTGATGATTTGGGGTGCAATGTCATCTGCTGGTGTTGGTCCATTGTGTTTTTTGAAAACCAAAGTCACTGCACCCGTTTACCAAGAAATTTTGGAGCACTTCATGCTTCCTTCTGCTGACCAGCTTTTTAAAAATGCTGATTTCATTTTCCAGCAGGATTTGGCACCTGTCCACACTGCCAAAAGCACCAAAAGTTGGTTAAATGACCATGGTGTTGGTGTGCTTGACTGGCCAGCAAACTCACCAGACCTGAACCCCATAGAGAATCTATGGAGTATTGTCAAGAGGAAAATGAGAAACAAGAGACCAAAAAATGCAGATGAGCTGAAGGCCACTGTCAAAGAAACCTGGGCTTCCATACCACCTCAGCAGTGCCACAAACTGTTCACCTCCATGCCACGCCGAATTGAGGCAATCATTAAAGCAAAAGGAGCCCCTACCATGTATTGAGTACATATACAGTAAATGAACATAGTTTCCAGAAGGCCAACAATTCACTAAAAATGTTTTTTATTGGTCTTATGAAGTATTCTAATTTGTTGAGATAGTGAATTGGTGGGTTTTTGTTAAATGTGAGCCAAAATCACCACAATTAAAAGAACCAAAGACTTAAACTACTTCAGTCTGTGTGCACTGAATTTATTTAATACACAAATTTCACAATTTGAGTTGAATTACTGAAATAAATGAACTTTTCCACGACATTCTAATTTTGTCACGATTCCACAGGGGAGACGGAAACCAGGAACAGGGAGACGTGGAATAAATCAAAACAAAGTCTTTAATTAAATCAAAACAGGTAAGTACAACACAGGCTGGGAACACTCACTCGACAGCCAGGAATGACGTATAATACTCGACAGGAAACACAGGGCAGAACACACTACATGTACACAACGTAACTAGATAATTAAACACACAACTGGAACATAATTAACTAATAAATCACAGGAACATGAAACTAACCAAATATGGGCATACAAGAGGAAGGGGAACACAAGACACACAAGACAATCCTGACATTACGCCCCCCCTCTGAAGGCGCGTCCTCGCACCATATACCATCCAATGGGGAGGGGGGGTGGGAGCTCTGGAGGCCTTCAGGAACAAGAACACGCAGACAAGACAGACACCCTCCAGGGCGACGCCCATGGCGGGTCAGGGAGTTCAGGAGGCCATGGCGGGTCAGGGAGTTCAGGAGGCCATGGCGGTGCAGGGAGCTCAGGAGGCCATGGCGGTGCAGGGAGCTCAGGAGGCCATGGCGGTGCAGGGAGCTCAGGAGGCCATGGCGGTGCAGGGAGCTCAGGAGGCCATGGCGGTGCAGGGAGTTCAGGAGGCCATGGCGGTGCAGGGAGTTCAGGAGGCCATGGCGGTGCAGGGAGTTCAGGAGGCCATGGCGGTGCAGGGAGCTCAGGAGGCCATGGCGGTGCAGGGAGTTCAGGAGGCCATGGCGGTGCAGGGAGCTCAGGAGGCCATGGCGGTGCAGGGAGTTCAGGAGGCCATGGCGGGTCAGGGAGTTCAGGAGGCCATGGCGGTGCAGGGAGTTCAGGAGGCCATGGCGGTGCAGGGAGTTCAGGAGGCCATGGCGGTGCAGGGAGCTCAGGAGGCCATGGCGGTGCAGGGAGTTCAGGAGGCCATGGCGGTGCAGGGAGCTCAGGAGGCCATGGCGGTGCAGGGAGCTCAGGAGGCCATGGCGGTGCAGGGAGCTCAGGAGGCCATGGCGGTGCAGGGAGCTCAGGAGGCCATGGCGGTGCAGGGAGCTCAGGAGGCCATGGCGGTGCAGGGAGTTCAGGAGGCCATGGCGGTGCAGGGAGTTCAGGAGGCCATGGCGGTGCAGGGAGTTCAAGAGGTCATGGCGGTGCAGGGAGTTCAGGAGGCCATGGCGGTGCAGGGAGCTCAGGAGGCCATGGCAGTGCAGCCTTTGCGGCCGGGGCTGGGCAATAGCCATACTACCCCCCCTCGACTCGGGAACTGGAGCCTCTCCTGGGCTCGACTCGGGAACTGGAGCCTCCCCTGGGCTCGACTCGGTTTGGAGCCTCAGTTTGATTAACTGGAGCCTTGGTTTGATTACCGAGAACAGTTATTTTTAGACTAACTTTTACATTAACATCCTTAGAAGGGAAGTTCATTGAGCCGGGAATACAGTGTGGCTAGATGAGTTACACCCTGCACACAGTTTCTCTTGAACAGACTATCAAAACTATTAAATGTTCATAGTGTTTTATAGCGATTACAGCTTTCGTGTGGTTTTGTCACAAGGCCGTCAGCAGTGAGGTCAGTGTGTGTTACTCACTGTGCAGCTGCACGACTGCAGAAACCAGCACTGCTGCAAGACAGACAGTTACTCACTGCAGACCAGCTTCACTACACACTCATCCACTGCTGTTCACTCCAACGTTATTATAGCAAGACTTTCACCACAGTATGGTTGCAAAACATGCTAGAAAGGGAAAGATTTCTTGATGTCATAGTAGCAATTAATAAACGTTTGCTGTCTGATGCATTTCCAGTAGAGTCACTTTATCATTTTATAATGCCTAATGAGGTTTATGTCCTTTATGCTTCAAAAAATAGACATGAAGATCTTTCAAAAAGTCTCCTTTTGAATTCCAAGAGAGAAGGAAAGTCATACGGAAAGAACATGAGGGTGAGTAAATGATGACATTATCATCTTTGAGTGAACTATCTGTTTAAGAGGGTCAAATGAGGTTGAAATGGAAAAATGCCAATCAATTCTGTTTGATTTACAGTATTTGTGAATGAACACAAAGGTCTGGATGACTTCCAGATTGGATTTCCTCACTGTGCAATGTCTATTATTGTGGTGTACGTTGCTCTGGGTACCATGTACATGTTTTTGAATGATTTCTGAAGGATTGAGTGATACTGAAGACTGGAGTAATGATGCTGAAAATTCAGCTTTGCATCACAGAAATAAATTACACTTTAAAATATATTATAATAGAAAATAGTTATTAAATTGTAATAATATTTCAACAATCCTGTTTTACTGTATTTTTCATCCAATAAATGTAGCCTTGGTGAGCATTCTTTCAAAAACATTAAAAAAAAAAAATCTTATTACAAAGGTTTGACTGGTAGTGTAGACTTGTGATTGTGAACTTTTTTTCTTTTTTTGTTCTAGAGTGTTTTGTTGATTCTCTTGTAATCCAGTCATTTATGGTAAATTCAACAGTAAAATGCCTTTTTGAGACATGCATACAGTATTAAAGCTGTACTTCATTCCAGATAAATATAGCTCGACTACATCTACTGAGATTCTGATTTCCTAATTTATGATACGATCAGCACAGTTGGGGAGCTCTACCCAAAGACACAGGAAGCTTCAGGATTTAAAGGAATAGTTCACCCATTTACTCACCCTCGTGATGCTCAAAACACACGACTTGCTTTCTTCCACAGATCACAAAAAGACTTCATTCAGTTCTTTTCCATACAGTGACAGTAGTGACCGCATCTGTAAAACTCCAAAAAATACAATGACATTACCATAACAGTAGTGTATATGACTTCTATTTAATATATACTCAATATTTCAAGTGTTACTAAGTCGAATACGTGCCGTGTTTGAGGATCTGAAACTATTTCTTTAATGTGCTTAAAGGAATAGTTCACCCAAAAATGAAAATTTGCTAAAATGTGCTCGCCCTCAGGCCATCCAAGATGCAGATGAGATTGCTTCTTCATCGGATTTGGAGAAATAGCATTGCATCACTTGCTCACCAATGGATCCTCTGCAGTGAATGGGTGCCGTCAGAATGAGAGTCCAAACAGCTGATAAAAACATCACAATAATCCACACCACTCATTAATCAGTTAATGTCTTGAGAAGCCAAAAGCTGCATGTTCGAAAGAAAAAAAAATCCATCAATTCGTTTTAACTTCAAACTTTCACTTCTCACTTCAAATACTCCATAATCCATAATAACACTTCCTCCAGTGAAAAAGTCCATCTCCTGTTGTCTCTCACATCAAAAACCACCCACATATTTGTTTAGACCTGTTCTGAACTGTTGGATTGTAAACGGTGCTTCATCTGTGCCGATTTCTCGACTGATTCAGACCAGACCACTTTTTCACTGGAGGAAGCGTTGTTATGGATTATGGACTCATATTTTAGCCGGAAGAAACAGTTTGAAGTTTAGACATCTTAATGATGGATTTGTTTCTTACAAAAAAGCAGCTTTTGGCTTCACAAGACATTAACTGATGGACTGGAGTGGTGTGGATTATTGTGATGTTTTTATCAGCTGTTTGGACTCACATTCTGACGGCACCCATTCACTGCCGAGGATCCATTGCTGAGACAGTAATGCAATGCTGCATTTCTCCAAATCTGTTCCCATGAAGAAACAAACTTATCTTGGCTGGCCTGAGGGTGAGTTTTTTTCAGCTATTTATTATTCTCTAAGGCGCAATGCCAATGTAAAACACTCATGCAAAAGTATATCACATTTCAAAATCTCACATGCTAAATTAAAATGATTCTTTAAACTAACTTAATTCAATTATGGACAGTGGTTCCACACAATCAAATTGTTTTTTTATTAACATGAATGGAATTTTTTGAATCTATGCAAACTCTTTGTGTTGTGTCAACACAATTGAATGAGGAAGAATCTATGTGAAATTGTAATGTCCAACCAACTCAATTTACTCACTTCCCTGTAACTTAAACCAGTTAAGTTTAGTGAACATGTTTTGGTTTATTAAAAACTGGCCAAATGTGTTTCACTTTATCAACATAAGGAGGTTTGTTTCAAACAACTCGTTTAAATTATGGACAGTGGTTCCATCCAATTAGTTCTAGTTACTTTAACTAAATGATTTCTATTTAAAGTTACTCTCTTCAACAAAGCATTTTTTGTGTGATTGTCTTGTAATAAGTCATAAAAGACAAGATGTGTCACAAATGATCAAGTGTATTTGTTTAACAAGAGCAATACATACAGTTACATACAGTTAAATGCAGTTGAAGCCACATTACAAAATTACATAAAATAGCAGAAATATCAAACTACTGTCATTTTCTAATTTGCATTTAAAGGTAACCAATCAAATCTTATTCCAGGAACAGGCTCCAGAAATAACTTCTGCTATACTTCAAATGTGTACCTGAAGTCAGGAGGGTTGCTCAAGTTCAGTCCATATATCAGTCCCAGTAACATGGTTTTGCATAAGGTATACTGCTAGGGTCCTGAAGAACTTTATCTTCCAACATTCCAACATCTGCCGGGCTGTCTTCAATGTCTGCACCTTCAAGTCTAATGACATAGATTCCCATGAGTCTTCTGGATCACCTCCTGAGTGCTGGCAACATCTGTATCCTAGAGAGGATATTTAAAAGGATGGTGTACTCAAATTCTTGTTTATTAACTTTACCATAGCATTTATCATCCTTGAAAATACAAATAAAACAAAACAACAAAAAAAAACTACTCACCATATACTCCATAATAAGACTGCTAGGGCCTTCAGTTGGGTACTTCAATGTCATTAGTTTAAAGATGCAAACAACAACAAAATTTATGAGATTTAGCCTTTACATTTTTTCTAGAAATTACACATTTAATAAAAAACGTCAGTCATTCATAAATTTTATTCTGTCTGATCATTTCCTTACGGGAAATACAGGCAAGCAGTCAAGATGTAATTCTAACAAACATTTCAGTGGAAAATGAAACCATAACAGTACTGGGCCAGAACAGCACAGAAAGCCACTGTCCTGCAGAGTTCAGTAATATTCCCAATTAAAGGGAAAGTTCACCCAAAAATGAAAATTCTGTCATTAATTACTCACCCTCATGTCGTTCCAAACCCACAAGCCTTTCATTCGTCTTCGGAACACAAATTAAGATATTTTTGATGAAATCTGAGAGCTCTCTAACCCTGCATAGACAGTAATGCAACTGAAATGTTCCCAGACCCAGAAACGTAGTAAGGACATCAGTAAAACTGTCCATATGACATCAGTGGTTCAACCATAATTTTACAAAGCTGCAAGAATACTTTGTGTGTGCAAAGAATCAAAAATAATGACTTTATTCAACCATTTTCCAAATAGTGTCTTCCGCCATTATCGACAGTACCTCTGCATGTAAACAACGCATGCGTGTGATTCTGCTGATGTAGAATATGCAACAATCTATAAAGGTGCAAAATGCATTTACTTTGAGAATCGAGATATTTCATGATATAGTTAACATGTTTATAAAAAGGAAAAAATAAATAAAACAAAAGCCTATATCAGTTATACAGTGCTATCGTGACTGCTGTGTCACTTTACTAGCCTGACCCCCAACCCCCCTCTTCACTCGTGCCCCCTCAAAAATAATGAGTGTGTGTTTGGAGGAGAATTGTTGAATAGTCATTATTTTCATTTTCTTTGCACACAAAAGGTATTCTCTTAGCTTTGTAAAATTACGGTTGAACCACTGATGTCACATGGCCTATTTAATTGATGCCCTTACTACATTTCTAAGCCTTGAACATGGTAGTTGCGTTGCTCTCTATGGAGGGTCAGAAAGATCTCGGATTTCATTAAAAATATCTTAATTTGTGTTCCAAAGATGAAAGAAGGTCTTATGGGTTTGGAATAATACAAGGGTGAGTAATTAATGAGAGAATTTAAATTTTTTGGGTGAACTATCCCTTTAAACACACCTGAACCAGCTAATCAAGGTTTTTAGGAGGTTTTGCTTTTGTTTTTTTTTAAACAAAAGCAAAGTCTTACTAGAAGTTCCAGGCAGGTGTGTTGGCTAAACTCCACAGAACACTGGCTCTCCAAGACCAGGTTTGAAGACACCTGCCTTCCATCAAAATATATTGTTTTTGGGAAGTTAATGCATTCGTAATATCTGTCAGTTTTTACACATATTTTGTATTTATTGTATTAATAAACCTAATCTTATTATATCTGTGTTTTTGTTAATACCCATGACCATAACCTTAAAACTCAGCGGCCGGTGAGAGAATAATTTTTTAATACAAGGTTTTGTTGAGTGCAGTGGTTCTTACCTGTGTAGTGGGCACCAAGAGGATTTAATTCTTTGTCCAAGGAATCTTCTTCGATTTGCAAACATCTTCATAAGTCTTGCAGTGTGGATCCATTTTGGCAAAGACTGTTGACACTAATGGGCCTATCGTAATTCTGCCTGTCTCAAATTCTGCACAAATCTGTAACACATGAAGTGCAATTTGTTACAAGAACACCCATACAGTTTAACAGCAAAGACAAATTCAGTGGTCAAAAAAATCAATAATTTATTTGTGTGTGATTAATAGTTTCATGTTTACCATTCCAAAAGGGTGGACGTGATTACATATCTGGAGCATATGTATAATGTGAATAGCTCAGAGTACTGTCTGGTTTGAAGTCATTGTATGACCGCGCCGCCATTGTTCATAACCAAAACTTCCAAAAGTTGACAAAATTATTTTACAGGGTATCTGCAGGATTTTTAAAATCAAATTTAAGACTTATAAAGACCTTTTTAAGTCCTGGGGCCGGTTGCATAAAAGGTTAAGACTAGTCTTAAAAGTTAGCTAATTTTTTCTTTAAGACTGGTCATAATTTTTTTTTTAATTCATTTACATAATGTAGATTAGTCTAAGTTGAAAAAATAAAACTGATTACATTTGGCTGCTAGTTGGTCAGACTAGCTCTTAAGACACTGTCTTAACATAGAGGCTAAGTTTATGCAACTGGCCCCTGTACAAATAAAATTAATACCATATGAGTGGGATAGGTCAATGTCTTTGTTAATATATTAAATATCATAAAATAACTGTAAAAAGCATCAAAAGTATATATACTGTGTATTATTAATATACTGTGTATTATTATGTTATTAACATATAAATAACATGTAAATATATCCGTGTCTTAATTGTTTAGATTTCTAGAAGACACATCAGCTTCTTGATCCACCAGTTCACATTTACAACTGCGTGTTTGAAGCGTAAAACATGGGTTGATTTTCACATTGCTCTAACAAAAACTGAAAATGCAAAATAATTCTTTCTCTGCGAGCAGGAGGTGCTTCTATACAGCATAATATAACGGTTTCCCCGGTAACTGCAGAACACAAAGCAGCGCAGCACAGGACTTTGAAACTTGCATCGCTCATGTTTATTCAATGAAATCATAGCCTTTTTAAGTTTAACTGTCACATTAAGATTTATGGCAATTCTTGTCTTTCTGTCCCTAAATTTAAGACCTCTTGAAATCATAAAATTTTCTTAAATGATGAAAATGCGATACAGCGCTTCACTTACCTTACCTTTGCCAAAACTGTTCTCTGTCAGTAAAGTTGTGACATTCCTTCATTTGGCCAGTTAGGCAGCGATGAAATAAGAAAACCGTGATCAAATGCGTGCTGTTATAAAAGAGGAATAGCAGATAAAATGTTAAAATGTATGCAGAAGTCCAATGTGGCATTATTTGTACTTGCTTCCGTGCTTTAGCTGATTGGGTAGAAAGAGCGGTTTTATTTAACTGCTCGTGTATCATTAATAAGACGGAAAACCACTCTGAATTTTAAAAATTCACCCCATCCTCTGTTTCACAAGCACACGTAACGTTACATATACACTAACGTTACAGTCCAAACACTACAGAAAGACATGCGCTTTCACATCTCCCAACCGCACGAAATCATCTATTAACGGCGCGGTAAACCGTTACAAAATAACTACTCAACTGCAAAACAAAACACTAAAAGCATACTAAAAACACTAACAGAAATTAAAGACTTTGACTTAACACAAAGAAAACTTTAGATATTCTTACCTGACTGCTACAGCTCTGAAGCCATGATGCACCTCCTTCGCGCCGTCTTCAAATGCGTTGGAAATCATCATATTTTTCATAGTTTTGAGCACAAATGCCTTCCTTTAAAACCGTGCAAAATAAATAAAAGTAACCTTGAAATATAAACACAAACAGGTTTTAATAAAAAATAACATTTCAAGCATCCGTCTCCTCATAACTCTATCATTCCACAAATATTGTATAGACTAGTCAAAGACCCATAAAAAATAAAAGAAAATAAAACTTGGTCTGCATTTGATTTCAACAGATGTGATGTGAGAGGAATGCTGGGATATCTTAATATGCATAACACTGAATGAATTGCAGTAAATAAATGTTTTATCAATGCATATCAACACTGGATGATTTACAAGTGCATTTATGATCAACCTCTTTTTTTTTTTTTGCACTTAATTTTCGGTGCATTTCAAGCTACCTTACATGCAAATTCATTAAAAAAAGGTATTTTAAGGGTTGCCTACCTTTCAGAACAGCATTTGCATCCTGAGCGATTGTTGCTTACGTAGGCAGCGCACTAGGTTTTGAAACAGAGCGTCAGAATTTTCGTCTGTGAACGGCAAAGCAATAAAACCCATGTCAGATGTCAACGGGTTCCAAAAACAAGATGAGGAAAGGAAAGGCAAGGGAGGATGTGTTTTACTGCTTTATATGCAGGGTGAGAGCTTTTGTCTCAAGAGTTGTCAAAAGCAGTCCTTACTTTGGATAAAAGCATCTGCTAAATGAATCCATGAAAATGTTAATAGGCTTCAATCACCAAATTGCGGTAATTTTTTTTTTCTTTTTTCCATATCTCACAAAAAAAAAAAAGAAAAAAAAAAAAGAAAAAAGCACAAGGATGTGTACACTGGCTGTTTGTTTATAAAGAACAGTGTTAAGTTAACTGATGAAGCTGGGTGTTTGGTTAGTTGTGATTTAATAGATGCTTTTTGTTAAGGGATTGTTGTAACTCTTACAGAAATTACTGAACAGTCACTGAAGAGTGACCTGGAGTTAAGTAAATGTCTCAAACATGTCCAGGTCAAATTTAAGCCAAAAGAAAAAAAATTGCATTAGGTAACAAGTTTTTTTTTTTTTTTACTGTATTTAATTTAGAAATATTTACATTTAAAATTTAATCAGTATAAGGTTTATATGCATGCATATTATATAATAATATAATATAATATAATATATATAATATAATATAATATATATATATATATATATATATATATATATATATATATATATATATATATATATAGATAGATAGATAGATAGATAGATAGATAGATAGATAGATAGATAGATAGATAGATAGATAGATAGATAGATAGATAGATAGATAGATAATTGTGATTTATATGAAAAAAATGAAATGACTGATTTCACAGTTTTTGTCCTGTCTTGATAGAGTGACCACTAGACACAAGCCTACAACACTTTTGATAGTTAATGCGATCATTTTTGTGATAATTAAAATCTATCCTTTCCTGGCACATCAAATAACCTGTGGAGGTAAAATTAACATTATCAAATAATTCTCATATTGTTTCATCCGGATGTTGTATAATACATTCCTGGAGCCCTTCAACTGCTTCTTTCTAGGTGCAAAAGTTTCATATACTCCATAAAAAAAAAAGAACATCCTTCTATTCTTCCTGAGGATATGACTGGAAAGAAAGCAACGAAGCATGCTGTGACAATACCTGAGCAGGAAGGATTTGACTGCACCCTACTTGAGGATTAATATTACTTACTAATGCACGTTTGGGAACCATTTCTAAATTAGACGAGATGATTACATTTTGATGATGTGAGTGGTGCTTAAACGCGCATAACTCACCGATTAAAAATGGAAAAGGGGTGACAGACTAAATAACGATCTCTGGCAATTCTCTCTGATTTCCTGCCATGAGAAGGTCACCAAAATAAGAAAAGGAGCATCTCGCGAAAATCACTGAATTGGGAAATCAAATGGTTAACAGTCACACAAAATACAGAAATGTCTTTAATCAAAATCATAGTTATTGCGTGGGATTTAATAATGAGGCTCCAGTGCCTCTTCGTTTTGCCACAACGCCCATTTTCTGCCTGATTTACGTTGTTTTCATTCTTTGTCACTAATAAAACAATTCCAGTCTTCTTACGATTTCCTTTCATGGACTGGAGGGGAAAATGCATACTGACATCTACGAAAACTTCCTACATGATGAAAGTACAGCTTGTTTGAGGTGTGACACAGACTATGAAAGGAAATGAGGAGAAAGTCTAGTTCAGTGTGGGTCAGGGTGGGCTGCGTTTTTTCTTTGACTAACGCCAGTTCAGAGGCTATTACTCAGTCATCATGCACACACCTACAAACCTTCAGCACTATCAAAATCTAAATAAACTTCTTTTGTTGAGGGCACTCTGAAGTCATGGAAATAGTGATATTGGAGAACAATTAAACAGCCCTGTAGGATACTGATAAATTAAGCGGCCGTTTCCACCCTTTGCTCACTTGGAAAAAGGTGAAAAGAGTCTAAATCTATACATATGTGTACTGAATTCATCATGCTGGTGTTTTCCTGATACTGTTACATCCACACTCAATACAAACCCTAAATTACACAATTGTAATGATGACTCTTATATTACAAAACATGCAAGTAAATCAAATTGTACTTCAAAAAAAAAAAAAAAAAAAAAAAAAGAAAGAAAGAAAGAAAGAAAGAAAGAAAAAAAACACTATTAGCAATTTTTACAGTTAAATTAAATGGTTAAGTGGCCCCAAAAAGTATTTGGATGCTAAGTCTTCAACAAGTAAAATAATTACTCAATTAATAAAATGCATTAATCAAATAAATTAATAAATAATAAATAAAATCAAAATCAAAGCAAGTGCCATTTAAGTTAAGCATGACTCAGGTATCCAAACACATTGACCAAAAATCCAAACCGCATAGGGCCTAATTTAATACAAAACTTCTCATGGCAAATTATCAGAACAAATATTTGAGTTTGTATATTTAGACAAAGATATTTATATAACATTTCACACCAAATTGAAATGCTTCACATAATATATTAAGTACATTATGTAACAGTATATATATTTATAGAATCAGTATATATATTTATAGAATGTATACAGTATTATTAAAAAGTAAAACTAATAAATACAAAAATCAAATAAAAATTCAATTAAAATATGCACTGTAAAAAACTCAGTTATGAATAAAGATTACTAGAGAAGTATATTTTATAAGAAAATGGTATTTCAAAATTTCACATTTAGCCTAATTCCACGTGTTACTTGCCGTTTCTTTGTATCGTTTGTGAAATTTAGCAATTTTGAGTGAAAATTGTTTCAACACCTTTTTTTAAATACTTGAAAAAATTAAATGGGGAAAAATGCATTTGATTATCTATCTATCTATCTATCTATCTATCTATCTATTTTAGGAGGTGTATAGATTTACCAAAACATACACACTCAAAAATGCTGGGTTGTTTTAACCCAATTTTGGGTCAAATATGGACTAACCCAACTTTTGGGTTAAAAATTCAATGTAAAAATTCAACCCAACAGCTGGGTTAGTCCATATTTGACCCAAAGTTGGGTTGAATCAACCCAGCATTTTTTTAGAGTGTAGTAACGCGAAAAGGGGACATCTATTCGCGGTAATCAATTTGAAAATTAAATCCTCAAGATGAATATCGTGTCCAAAACCAAGTGCGCCAGCAGGAATAGGAAAAGAGAGAGAGAGAGAGAGAGAGTGAGAGTGAGAGTGAGAGAGTGGCGCTGCGGGATCTTTGCCAGATAACACGAACTTCCTTTAATTTTTGGAGACATGGATGTCATTATAAATGCGGCACGGCACACCTCGAACTCATGAATGTGCTATCAACACGCTGGTCACTTCTCCATAACTTCGTGAAGACCGTTACATAACGCGCCAGCAGAGATGAGAGACATCATAGGAATGGCGCTAGCGCTCGTTGTTCTTAGGGTTCGCGGGGAGATCATCAATGAAGGCTATTGTGTGGATGGAAAATGCTTCGTCGTCCACGTAGACAGTGCGAGTTTTGACGCTGCCCAGCTCGTCTGTGAAGAGAAAGGAGGACATCTGATGACCGTACGCACCGAAAAAGCGAGCAATGTTCTCGGTGGGTTGTTAAACGGCGCTTCTGGAGACTTTTGGCTCGGGCTGAAATACGCAGGCGATCAGTGTTCAAACTCAAACGATGGGTTAAAGGGATACAGATGGGTCACTGGAGACAACAAAACCCAATACGTCAACTGGAAAAGCGACTTGAGGGTTTGTTCTCCACTATGTGTTTCGGTATCTCAAAAAGTTCTCAAATGGACCGAAAGACCATGCAATGACAGAAGCGAGGGTTATTTGTGCGAATACGACAACGTTGATTACTGTGCGTCACTTAGCATCGATGCACCAGTCTTGTACGAAACTCCTTTTGGATTTAAGGCAAACGAACAACTCAAAGAGATTCCTCAATTCACCAATGGGACATTGCAGCCGCTGAGAACGAGACACATTTGCGCCGAAGGCGAGTGGCTTAAAGCACCTTGGAATTGTGAAGTTTTAGGTGGTGGATGTGATTATAAGTGCATTAAGAAAGAGCAAAGCTACACCTGCATCTGTCAGCCTGGATTCGAACTCGACAACAACGGAGTCACTTGCAGCAAACAGGACGATGACCCTTGCGCTGAATGTGAACATGGATGCGCGCGAGTCGGCGATGCAGTCTCGTGCACGTGTCTCCCGGGGTTTCAATTAGGTGCAGATGGCAAGTCTTGCGAAGACTGCAAACCCGGCTTTCACATTGAAGGTGGCGTTTGCGTTGATAACAACGAATGCGAGTCTGCACCGTGCGAGCACGACTGCCACAACACTGAAGGTAGCTATCACTGTAAATGCTTTAAGGGGTTTATTCAGTCGATGGAGGACATGAACAAGTGTAAAAGGCAGTGTATGGAAAACATCTGCCCAGCTGAGTGCGATTCCAACAACAACGACCAGTGCAACTGCCCCGATGGTTTCCTACTTGAAGAGCAATCTTGCATTGACATAGATGAATGCGATAGTAATTTCTGTGACCATGCATGTGAAAATACACCTGGAGGATTTAAATGTTCTTGCGATGAAGGATACATGCGTAAAGACAGCACCAAATGTATAAGAGAAGACTTTGAGGGTTCAGGCAGCTCAACGCCTTTTGATATTTTTATTCCTACGAGCAGATCTCCAACCGACAAGCCAGTGTCCATCTCAGCTGGCAGTCTTTTGGGAATAATAGTTTGCATTGTTGTTTGTATTCTTTTACTGGTCTGCCTCGCTCACTGCATAATGAGACGGCTTAGTAAAATGCACCATTACGATGTGGACAAAGGCCACGATGAAATCTTCGATTTTCAACAGGTGATCATTGAAAAACACTGTGCACAACAGACATTCCCAAGTAGATATATAAAAAGAGACACTTAAAGTCGGACACCACGCGAACTGAAATGTAAATAGTACATAATAGTAAATATATTTGATTGTGTATGTAAACATAAATATATTAGGCTTAGACAATGTCAGAAAACCTGAAACTTACCTTGCACAAGTTTGAAGTCATGAATGTCAGTATTGCTGAATGTTGTTTTTTTTTTTTTTGAAGAGAATAAATGTTGTATTTTAATATAACGTGTAGCAAATTTCATTTACAGTAACCTATCTTGTTTCGTCCTCTCTTTCCCTTTCTACACTCTGTGTCCAAATATGAAGATAGACTGGAAAATAGACATGCACAGTGCAACAATAATGAACATGATTTCTAAAAGTTTTATTCATGTTATTGCCTTCCTACAGAAGTTTCTGCTGGTCTTCTGAGTAATGTTGGTAAATGACCCCCTCTAGTGGGCAGTAAGGAACTAGTTCAAGTGCAGTTAGGTTAGTTGCTTCATACTCATACATCGCTCACGTGAAATAATAATGTTGGTGTTTTATCATCAAGAGTGGCAAGAGTTAATGTCCAGTCATTGCAGTTGGTATATCAGTTGACTAATCCTTGATCATTCCTGTATTGCACAATTGTATACAATTTCTAAGCTGTTTATTTCTTTGTAAATAAACGATTAAAAGATTCTGAAACTGATCTAAGACGACGTTCGAAATAACAAAATTCCAAATATTGCTACTATTGATAAAATATTGCTACTAAACTTTCGACTTTATTCAATAAACTGAAATAGTTGTAGTTTTCCAGAGTTACAGTCTTGAACTTGAAGAACTCCTTACCGGAAAATGAATCATTGAGTCAGAAAGTTATTTCCTATTTCAGAAATGTTGGGAAACACAAATGAAACGAAGAGAGAGAGAACGGAGGAAGAACTCATTATCGCCGTAAGGAACGCAAGCGAGAGGACGGATAGTTGTTTATTTGACGCTGTACGAGTCTTAATATTGCGTTATTGAAACTCTCTAGTTATTTTACGCCAAAACGCAGCATGGATTAGCCTAGTGAACGAACCAGGTAAGACGCTAAATTATTGCTCTGTTATTATTCATGACTTCGCAGTACAACTTTCAGATTGCTGCATGTATCCGATCTTTTCACGTCTCTGTGTTGCAGTAAATGCTTTTTCTTTTAAGTCAGGGAACTTTGAACTAGTTAATCAAACAATCAATAACATATACTTAGTACATTAACTTAACATTAACGTCTCAAAAATCGAAACCATTTTAATACTAAAATGCATGTTTTTTTTTTCCACAGAGCTCTCAGAATGGAATATATATTTATACTGATCCTTTTCGGATTGTGCATCAACACTGAAGTTGTGAAGTGCACGGTGTGTTCAGTTAATGGCTATGCCGCCTTCTGCATAGATAGAGGTCTTCATCATGTGCCAGAGCTGCCCACGCATGTCAATTATGTGGATCTTAGTTTAAACAGCATTGCTGAACTCAACGAAACATCCTTTTCTCATCTCGAAGGTCTACAAGTCCTTAAAGTGGAGCAACAAACACCAGGACTTGTGATCAGAAACAACACATTTAGAAGACTCTCCAAACTAATATTACTTAAACTAGACTACAACCGCTTCCTGCAAATAGAAAGAGGGGCTTTTAACGGATTATCCAACCTTGAGATTCTCACTCTCACTCAGTGCAGTTTAGATGGTTCTGTTTTGTCTGGTGATGTCCTTAAACCTCTGGTGTCTCTAGAGATGCTTGTCTTACGAGATAACAACATTCACAGAATCCAGCCGGCATCGTTCTTTTTAAATATGAGGAGATTCCACGTTCTGGATCTCTCTTACAACAAAGTGAAGAGTATCTGTGAAGAAGATCTCCTCAGCTTTCAGGGTAAACATTTCACGCTTCTGACCCTTGCCTCCGTGACACTGCAAGACATGAATGAGCACTGGTTAGGATGGGACAAGTGTGGAAACCCATTTAAGAACATGTCCGTAACTGTATTGGACCTATCTGGAAATGGCTTTAAAGTTCCCATGGCAAAGCGTTTTTTTGATGCAATCACCGGCACCAAAATCCAAGGTCTCATTCTCAGTAAGAGTTACAGCATGGGCAGTTCTTTTGGTCATAACAGTTTCCCAGATCCAGACAAATTCACATTCAAGGGTCTTGAGGTTAGTGGTGTTAAGATTTTTGATTTGTCCCAATCACATATTTTTGCTTTGTCCAATTCAGTATTTAGTCATTTTTCAGATCTAGAGCAAATTACGTTGGCACAAAATGAGATCAACATTATTGAAAACAATGCATTTTTGGGTATGACTAATCTACAAAAGCTAAACCTGTCCAACAACTTCCTGGGTAGTATTGATTCTAAAACATTTCAGAATCTAGAGAAACTTGAGGTGCTTGATTTGTCTTACAACCATATAAGGGTGCTTGGAGATCAATCATTTCAGGGACTCCCAAGTTTATTCAACTTAAATCTAACAGGAAATGCTCTGGAATCAGTTCATGAATTTGCAACCCTAGCAAACCTGAAGAAACTCTACTTGGGTGAGAACAGAATTTCATCTTTGTCTAGTTTACCCAACATTGCTAAAAATCTCACGACCCTTGACCTGGAATTCAACAGATTAAAGGACTTGTCAGATTTGTACACTATACTAAGGGAATTTCCTCAAATAGAAAAAATCTTTCTTCGAGGTAACACGTTTTCGATGTGTCATAATCAGAGACAAATAGTGGTTTCAGACAAACTACAACTCCTTAATCTCGAGCTTTCAACAATGCAACTGATCTGGTCAGAAGGAAAATGTTTCAATGCATTTAACAATCTTCACCAGTTAGAACAGCTTTCTCTGTCTTCCAACGGGCTGCAGTCGCTTCCCAAAGACATTTTCAGAGACCTTACTTCTTTGTTCTTTTTGGATTTGTCCTTCAACTCTTTGAAGTACCTTCCTAATGGTATATTCCCTAAAAGTCTTCAGATACTTAATCTTGAATACAACTCTATTTATTCAGTGGATCCAGATCTCTTTAGCACCCTCAGCTACCTCAGCCTGATGAAAAACCAGTTCCGTTGTGACTGCAACCTAAGGGATTTCCAAACATGGCTTAATCAAACCAACGTAATCTTTTCTCACCCCATTGAGGATGTGACATGTGCCAGTCCTGAGGATCAGTACATGGTTTCGGTTGTGAGATCCAGCATACAATGTGAGGATGAAGAGGATGAGAGGAGCGTTGAAAAACTGAGGCTTGTGCTTTTCATTTTCTGTTCTGCACTGATCATATCTCTCACTGCCAGCGCCATCATTTATGTCCGTCGAAGGGGCTACATCTTCAAGCTTTACAAAAAACTTATTGATAAACTTGTGGATGGAAAGCAACAGAAGCCCGATCCTGAGCGATTCTTGTACGATGTGTATCTTTGTTTCAGTTCCAGTGATATTAAGTGGGTAGAAAGAGCGCTGTTGAAGAGGCTCGACTCTCAGTTCTCAGAGCAGAATACACTCCGCTGCTGCTTTGAGGAACGAGACTTCATACCCGGGGAGGACCATCTTACCAACATGCGAAATGCTATCCAGAATAGTCAAAAAACCCTTTGTGTGGTGTCTGAACGTTTCCTGAAGGATGGCTGGTGCTTAGAAACCTTCAGTCTGGCACAAAAAAGGATGCAAGTGGAACTTAAAGACATTCTGTTGGTGCTGGTTGTAGGGAACATACCGCAGTACAGGTTACTGAAGTACAAGCAAGTGAGATCCTACATTGAGAACAGAAGATACCTTCTGTGGCCCGACGACAGCCAGGACTTAGATTGGTTTTATGACCAACTTCTGCATAAAATCAAAAAAGACACCAAGGTTAAGCAAACCGAACAAACAAAGGATGACGCAACAAATGTCCATGCAAACACAGCTGTATAATTGTGGTATATGTGTTGATTATATATTTTGTGTTTTTTTATTATTATTACATAAGATACTTGTTATCATTACCAAATAATGCATAATGCAGATCTTGATTAGGTATAATTTTCTCATGATTTCTGTTTATTAATATATAATTTATAATGAAATATTATAAATAAAAATATTTGTTTGTGAACCTACTGTTAATTTAAGTAAATGCTTGAAAACATAATCTGTAAATAAATGTCACAACCTAAAAATGTTAACTGGGGAAAAAAAGACTCAGTACACTCCGATATTCACCTTAACTTCTAAATACAAGCAAAAGGGCAAAAACAAGGAAGCCACTATAGTGAAAACACTATGATGCAATCTAACCTCATGCTTTTGGGTAATAACGGTTTGCACATTGTTAATGAAATTTGCGAAGAATCCTCAGAATTGATTAATTCTGTCATTTATTTGTTGACCTGTGTACTTTGAACAGTTTGGAAATAGTAGCAATCACATGCCTGATTAAGTAAATATTAAATTGAAATCTTACCTTGTCAGAGAACTCTTAATTCCACAGTCTTCATTGAGAAACTGATCATAATATAATCATGGTTGATCTCACAATGACATCTGGCATAATTTCCTGTTTTGATCCCTTCATTTTAATAAGGCACACTGGAAAAAAAATAAAAAGACAACACTGCAAAGGTAATATTAACATTGTGATTTATGTACAGAAAGCAATCTTTCAGTGACACCTTGTGCAAACATAGCTGACCAAAGAACAGCCTTCAAATTTCCCTTTGAAAGAAAGGAGGATTAAACCATTTTGAAGTTGAGAGCTAAGGCCAGAAACTGAGACATTTGCTATTAAATGCATGGCACTTGACTTTGTACCCAGAGGTTCTGCTGGAGATTCTGCTGGTAATCTTTTAACAGTGTCAGTTTGTAATTTTCATATATATATATAGATCCACCACCATAAAGTGAAACTGCCATCTACGACTAATTGTACAGGTGCATCTCAATAAATTAGAATGTCGTGGAAAAGTTAATTTATTTCAGTAATTCAACTCAAATTGTGAAACTCGTGTATTAAATAAATTCAATGCACACAGACTGAAGTAGTTTAAGTCTTTGGTTCTTTTAATTGTGATGATTCTGGTTCACATTTAACAAAAACCCACCAATTCACTATCTCAACAAATTAGAATATGGTGACATGCCAATCAGCTAATCAACTCAAAACACCTGCAAAGGTTTCCTGAGCCTTCAAAATGGTCTCTCAGTTTGGTTCACTAGGCTACACAATCATGGGGAAGACTGCTGATCTGACAGTTGTCCAGAAGACAATCATTGACACCCTTCACAAGGAGGGTAAGCCACAAACATTCATTGCCAAAGAAGCTGGCTGTTCACAGAGTGCTGTATCCAAGCATGCTAACAGAAAGTTGAGTGGAAGGAAAAAGTGTGGAAGAAAAAGTTGCGCAACCAACAGAGAGTTTTCCCCTAAAGTTTCCCCTTTAGTCTTAACTATATTATGCTTGGATTGTATTTCATAACTATGACCTCCTTTTTTGGTGTCCACAATTGCAAACTTAAATTGCACATTTTAAAGGAATACTTTACCCAAGAAAGAAAATTTTGCCATCATATACCCTTGTGTTTCTGACTTTCTTCTACTGCATGGAGTAGGCTACAAAAGGAAAATATTTGAGTAACTGATAACAGAGTTGTCTTTTATGGGTGAACTATTTTAACCTTCATTTGCATAACTTTTTTTCTACAATATCAGAATGGCAGCAAGACAAACACTATCTCTGATCCTCCTTGGATTATGCATGGGCACTCAAATTGTGAAATGCACCTCAGTGTTCAATTGATGGCTCTGTTGTACTTTGCACAAATAGAGGCCTTCAAGAGGTGCCAGAGCTGCCTATGCATGTAAATAACTTGGATCTGAGTAACAACAGCATTGCTGAACTCCATGAAACATCATTTACTCATCTGGAAGGTCTACAAGTCCTCATACTGATGCGCCAAACACCAGGACTTGTGATCAGAAACAGTACATTCAGAAGACTCTCTAATTTAACATCACTTAAGCTCGACTACAACCACCTGCTGCAAATGGATACAGGAGCATTTAACGTATT
This sequence comes from Spinibarbus caldwelli, assembly GCA_039654775.1. Lineage (NCBI taxonomy): Eukaryota > Metazoa > Chordata > Actinopteri > Cypriniformes > Cyprinidae > Spinibarbus > Spinibarbus caldwelli. Next base: position 32,339,163 of record CM077240.1, read on the forward strand.
ATCCAACCTTAAAAATCTCACTCTCACTCAGTGCAGTTTAGATGATTCTATTTTGTCCAGAGACGTCCTCAAACCTCCGGTGTCTCTAGAGATGCTTGTCTTACATGAAAACAACATTCAAAGAATACAACCGGCATCATTCTTTTTAAATATGAGGAGATTCCATGTGCTGGATCTCTCTCACAACAAAATGAAGAGCATCTGTGAAGAAGACCTCATCAGCTCTCAGGGTAAACATTTCACGCTTCTGACCCTTGCCTCCGTGACACTGCAAGACATGAATGAGTACTGGTTAGGATGGGACAAGTGTGGAAACCCAATTAAGAACATGACCGTAACTGAATTGGACCTATTTGGAAATGGCTTTAATGTTAACAATGCAAAGCAATTTTTTAATGCAATCACTGGTGCCAAAATCCAAAGTCTAATTTTCAGTAACATTTGCAGCCTGGGCAAATCGTCTGGTAATAATCCAAAAGATGCAGACAAATTCACATTCAAGGGTCTTGAGGCAAGTGGTATTAAAACTTTTGATCTGTCCAATTCAAGTATTTTTTCTCTGTCATATTCAGTATTTAGTTATTTGCCAGATCTAGAACAAATTACATTAGCACAAAGTCAGATCAACAAGATTGAAAGCAATGCATTTTTGGGTATGACAAATTTACGGAAGCTAAACCTGTCCATAAACTTCCTGGGTAATATTAATTCAGAATCTTTTAAAAATCTAGAGAAACTTGAGGTGCTTGATTTTTCATATAATCATATATGGATGCTTGGAGTTTTCATTTCAAGGATTTCCAAATCTACTCATCCTAAATTTAACAGGAAATTCTATTCTTCATGCACACAGATTTCGCAAAAAATACAAAATACTTGATCTTGCAATTGAAGGTTTGGAAGTTATCTGGTTAGAAGGAAAATGTTTAAATGTATTTAACGACCTTCACCAGTTAGAAGTGCTGTATCTGAGTTACAACAGACTGCAGTCGCTTCCCAAAGACGTTTTCAAAGACCTCACCTCTTTGGTCTTTTTGGATTTGTCCTTCAATTCTTTGACTTTGAAGTACCTTCCTAATGGTATTTTCCCTAAAAGTCTACAATATCTTAATCTTAAATATAAACCAAACCTCTTTAACACCCTCAGCTACCTCAGCCTGCTGGGCAATGAATTTCATTGTGATTGCAGCCTAAGGGATTTCCAAACATGGCTAAATCAAACCAACATAACCCTTTTTCACCCCACTGAGGATGTGACGTGCCAGTCCTGAGGATCAGTACATGGTTTCGGTTGTGAGATCCAGCATACAATGTGAGGATGAAGAGGATGAGAGGAGCGTTGAAAAACTGAGGCTTGTGCTTTTCATTTTCTGTTCTGCACTGATCACATTATTCACTACCAGCACCATCATTTACATGTGTCGACGGGGCTACATCTTCAAGCTTTACAAAAAACTTATTGATAAACTTGTAGATGGAAAGCAACAGGAGCCCAATCCTGATCGATTCTTGTACGATGTGTATCTTTGTTTCAGTTCCAGTGATATTAAGTGGGTAGAAAGAGCGCTGTTGAAGAGGCTCGACTCTCAGTTCTCAGAGCAGAATACACTCCGCTGCTGCTTTGAGGAGCGAGACTTCATACCAGGGGAGGACCATCTTACCAACATGCGAAATGCTATCCAGAATAGTCCAAAAACCCTTTGTGTGGTGTCTGAACATTTTCTGAAGGATGGCTGGTGCTTAGAAACCTTCACCCTGGCAAAGGATGCTCGTGGAACTTAAAGACATTCTGTTGGTGCTGGTTGTAGGGAACATACCGCAGTACAGGTTACTAAAGTACGAACTGAGATCCTACATTGAGAACAGAAGGTACCTTATGTGGCCTGATGACAGCCAGGACTTGGAGTGGTTTTATGACCAACTTCTGCATAAAATAGGAAAAAACACCAAGGTTAAACAAACAATTGTTAAAGAAAAATACAAGGAGGTTGAAAACAATCCTGAAGCAGCACGTTCATGCAGACACGGCAGTGTAACTGTAAAGGACTTCGTATGGACATACCTTTTTTTGCTCTTGGTGAGATTCTCATCCATCCTACTGTGTTTGACCTGCTTTCTTTTGGACAAAAATGAAGTGTATTAAGCTTGACACCATACTGAACTGTATAGATATAAAAGTTTATTTTGTATAATCCAAAATGTGCAGTAGCATGAACTTCTTGGTCAGTTGGTGTAAAGGTCAATGGAACTGTTACATTACAGATACATCTTTAATTAGATGAATATTAACCTGCATTAACACCGTAATTGCTTTAAATAATGTTTTACATATGTAAATATTACACCTTTTTAATTTTTATTTTCATACTGTTTCAGGATTTGGCACAATAAGTTGAATAAATCATACTGTGTGTTACAATTCACATGTGTCCAAATATCTGTGGGACAATACTTGGTTTTTAAATAAACTGTGACTTTTAAAGAATGTACTAAAATTATTGCTGTTTTGCATTCAGTTATTTGAATAAACCTTGGCATACAGCAGATGGTTACTGCTAAAAAGGACAAATCAGAGGACAAATGTTGGATACAATATAAAATTTTTACAACTGGTACCAATTCTTTGAAATTCACCAAATTGTGTTATACATTTAAATAATTAATAACATTATTACACCAGATAGCAGCCTTTATTGGTATACCCAATATTACCAAATAACAGAAAATTTGTTAAAATGTGTGATTATATTTCTATTCAAAAAAACAGCATAACAGATCTTAATTTCTCAGATGAGAGATACACCGTATGTGTCAAGGACACGTGAAAGGACTTAAAAGAATACTTAATTCTGCATGTAGTATATTTGACAAAAACAATTTTCTTTTGTGTGAAGTCACATAAACTGACTCAATTTCCCTGAAGTCCTGAGGCTAATGTAAATGTTTGCACACTGCAGGAGGAAGTGGTTTTATCTGAGAAACTGGAAAAAAGCAGACGACTTTAAAACAAAGCACAATTAGTCTTTCAATTCACCATCACAGAAACTACTGAAGTTTGCATGTGAAGTATTAAAAACTTTATAGGCAAAATATTCCAATCAGCATCAACGAAAAAGTGCATGATTCAAATACATACACAACACATAAAATATATACAAGTTCATATGAAATGTGCATGAAAATAATTCTGATTATGTTTTTCTGTTCCCATGAAAAAGTGATGGCCTTTGGCCAGACATTAAAAAAAAAAAAAAAATCTAAAACAGATGTCATACAAATAATACAAGCCATTGGGTCAAAATAGTGTCCTCTTAAATCAGACAAAAGTTTTCCTTGACGTCATGTCACAATTCCCATGCACATAATGTCAAGAAACTCTTTCCTGTCAGGAAACAACCCAGTTGTTTTTCTGTGCTAAATCTTAATATGGCAATACGTTCTGATATCTCGATCGAATGCACTAATTTTGAATGTTAGCATAAACTCTCAGATGAGGCTTTTGAATGAATGGCAATAGTAGGCACGGTGGTTTTTGGCTTGTGAAACTCTACAGAACTGCACTTCGCTTTTACAGTCTTTTTAAAACAGTTAAATTTTTTGGGAGACACAGGCTCTGCTCTTTCATTATTGTCTTTGTTACTCAGATTGCATTTGACACTTTCTTCTGGTACCACTGGAATCGCTTCGTGAATCTCACGACTGTCCTGCAGCAAAACACAAGTGCCATTTGCTTTTGTTTTTATATAGTTCCATGGTATTTTTTGAGGGGTCTGGGAATTTAATGCTAGGTCCCCTGTCTTCTGTGTATCGTGATTAACAGTACAGACTCGAGTTGTGTCAGGTAAAGCGCAGCGCTGAACATCTGGAAACTGAACGTGAGCTGGAAAGTTCTGGCTCTCTGGTAGAGGTGAATTGGGGCCACACACATTTATGTGGGACTCATCATGCACTGAAGTATCGGACAACAGTGCCTGATGCAAAAGGTGCACTGCTTGCATGCTGTAGCCCCCAGGGAAACATCTGTGAGGGGCTGGCCTTGATGTTTGGCTCTGTGAGCAATGTTGGAAGTGGCCACAGTGTACGAAGCAGTCAGTGGGAGTGTGCGTTGTATCCCGTGAGGACTGAAGGTTCTGACCCACAGGTAAGTGATTGGTCTGTTTAGCAGGGCATTGGTTGCTGCAAGGATGGTAAGGAGTCCTTTGTCGCTCCCTCATATACTGATGCATGGAGTTCTGACAGGTGCACCTCGTACTGTACGCGTATTGATGAAGATGTGAAAGTTCAGTTCCTGGTAAGCCATGTTCAATCTCAGGACTGGTTTCTCCTGGGTCGGTGCAGCTTTTCAAGGTTGAATGATGAGAAGTGATGCCATTTTGCAACAGCGTACATGCTCCCTGTTCCTCATCAGAAGCCTTTTCCTCATTCCTGACATTCAACGCCAAGGGCTCAAGCTCATAGTGTTCGTGTCGACCCTCACTTCTTGTGTTATCTATCTGGTACTTGCTTGTGTAGCAAGCACCGAGTTTACCTTGACTCAGATTAGATTGGTTTTCAGATGTGCTCTCTGAAAAAGCATAGCACTGGAGTTTCTTTGGCAAAGGAATCTGTCCACAGGTGCCCTGAGGTCCCAAACAGCGACACAAGCACTGAAAGAAAAATGTAGCAAATGCCCAACTAATGCACATGATTAGCATCAAAAACGTGCCCAGTTGAGTGTAGGCCAAAACTGTGGATGGCATCATCATCGCACCGGCTACAAAGGTTGTGAGTGCTGCCATCGCTATAGCCGAGCCCATTCTGCTCAAGGAGAATACCACCTTCCCCTCCCTGTCCGGTTCTGGTGCAAGGCGGTATGCCACTCCATAATGGACAGCAAAGTCCACAGAGAGGCCTACAGCAACTGAGATGGTCACTGATTCAAGCACATTTAGTTCCCAACCCAAGAGCACCAGCGAACCAACTGTGACAAATATGGTTCCGGCGATGGATATGATGGCATAGAGGCTGATGATGATATTCCAGGTGGTCAGAAGCATAACACTGAAGGCCACTACCACCGACAGTGCCATAGCGATAAGAGTCCCATCTGATAAGCTGTCTTGCAGGTCGTAGAACTCCAAGTTGCTTACAAACCATCCGTAGCTCAGTCCTTCAGGAGCATCCCTCAGCTCCTCCTGAATCCAAACATCGACTTCTCTGTAGAACTGATGCATCTTCTCGTATGCCAGAGTGAAATGGTAGGTACTTTGAAACTCGAGCACAATTGCTCGTATTGTGTCATTGATGTCAAACCTTGGCCCTGGAGTCTTGCTGTCAAGGTGGTAGATGGTGCTTCGGTCAAGCTCCATAATTGCCCGTTTGATACACAATTCAAAGACATCTTGCCGGTAAGGGAACGTGGATTGACTACAACAGGGATAGACAGAAGCTTCTTCACAGTCTTGGTTTTCCATCCATTGCTTGAAAGTCTCCATGAAGCAGCTGGTGAAGTCTTGCTCCTCAGACTGGAACACGAAGCTCTGGTTCCTAAGCTTCTGGCAGAAGTTGAGAATCCATACCTGACTTGCAGGACTCGCAATGTTGAAGGTTGTGTCGAGTGTTAGTTTACCCTTGTTTTTGGGGTTCAGCGGATCTCCATTGTCAACTGGAGTAACTCCCCAAATGATGGTGATTGGCATGTGGAGGTCTTCCCCATGGTTGACCCGTTCGAACATGAAGAGTTTTTTGTACTCCGCATCATAGCGTTCAAAGGGATGGGAAGCGCGGAAAACCTGAAACTCCGACAGCTCCAGAGAGGGCAGTTTCATTTTGGGATTCACACAAACAACGTAGGCACCACCCACCGTCATTGCCAGGAACCACAAGAGCCACAAGTAACGCAACTTGATCACGATGCAAGGCAAAACTTTCTCAAAGAATATCCGAGAGGCCTCCGAGATGCTAAAAAGACACTTGTTGACCATCTGGCACAAGCTTGTCCAGAACGGCATAGCACCCTGCGTCTGGTGGTGTTGTGAACGAGAACATGTAAAGAAGTTGACCAGGTACCGTTCATGTAGGACCACCACAGCTGGCAACCAGGTGACCATCAGTATGTAGTTAACCAGGATAGCAGTACCAGCGTACACGCCAAAGCATCGGATGGCAGTGATGTTGCTCACGTAGTTGGCATAGAAGGCAGAAGCCGTGGTGAAGCTGGTGACAAACATTGAAAGCGCTGCGTGCTGAAGCGTCACGCTTACTATTTCAGAAAGTTCAGAATTGGGTTTGTCAAACTTTGTGTAGTTCCAGACATCGCAGAGCACAAAGGCATCGTCGGCGCCAATTCCAACAAGTATGATGAGCGCGGTGAGGTTCATAAAGGGGAAGAAATCAAAGTTGAAGACCACACGGTACAGGAAGTATGAGACGATGAGCGAACTGATGATGGCAAACATGGTCATAAGGGTGATGAACATTGATCTCGTGTAGATGCACATGACTACCAACACAATCACAATTGCTATTGCAGGATACATGGTATCTGTCAGAAGGTAGTCCTGAAATAAGTTGTGTTTGATTCCAAATTCTATTCCTGTGATGGTCGTGATACCATCCGAGGAGTTCCAGTTCTCAAAGTTGTCCAAGTAAATATTCATCATTGTTTCTCCTTTCTCCGTCGGGGAGAAGAGCATGCTGTACTTGAGGTTAGGTGGAAGGTAGTCTGTGTTCTTTGGATTCAGAAAGTCTTTGTCCACCAAAAAGTGAAAAATTTGATATACGGCGTTGTATTTTGTACACTTCCGTGGCACGTTGCCACACTTGAGGTCCTTCTTACGGGTCGTCATATCCCAGCACTCAGGACCAAGAGTGCCGTTGTGGTAATACTTTGCACAGGAGCGCAGGATTTTTAGGGTGTGAGAAACATCTTGCTCTGTGATCTTTTGGCAGGAGGACTTGTTAGTAAGGACGGCTATGTAGTTCCCAAGCGTCCAGCTGGGACAGCATGAGGCAGCAGTGGTGCGCTGACAGAGATCCAAGTACTGGGGATGGGAGCGAACCTAAAGGACCAGACATGAAAAACAGTAGTAAAACACCCATTCCAACATCCCATTATGGATCTGCAAATGGTATAATCAATATATGCATTGCAATTATACATACCCGTGTATTGTCAAAATTGCACATGGATTTTATTGCCTGTATATTCCACAAGTTCTTTCCCTCTGCAGATGCAAATACGATTCGGGAATAGCTGTCACCTGTGGAAAGACAACATTTGATGGTTAAACACTCACAGAAAAAAAGGTACAAAAGCTGTCACTTGGGCGGTAACTTTTCAAAAGGAAAAAATATGATACTTTAAGTTACTAATATGTACACTTTAGGTACTAAAATATGTACCTTTAGGGTACTTGTATGCACCCTTTAGGGGTAAATAAGGTACAAATGTGTATCCCTTCTGAAAGGGTACTGACCCAGTGAAAGCTTTTGTACCTTTTTTTCTGAGAGTGAACCAAAAGCCAGCAGGCTTTCTCCATGAGCCACTAGGTGGCAGATTTGATTAATGTCAGCTCGTCTCACTTGAGAGGATGTAGTACTATGTATTTAATACATTTGTGCTTAATTTTTTCAGCACTCTATTGACTCCAGAAGTAATACATTTAAAGCACACAAAATCAATTTTTAGCAGTTAATTAGGTTAATGTTAAATGTAAACACAAATAGATAGAAATAGTCAAATAGTCCTAGAAATTAAGTGCAGAACATGCATAGAATACAAAATGTCAGTGTACATGTATGTGTATATATATATACACACACATACATACATACATACATATAGGTAAATCTTGGTTCATATTCATTTTTACATATAAATTTTTACCATTAAAAGTTGTATAGGTTAAGATTAACATTACAAACAACCAGCAATAGTATAAAATAAATCTGCATTAACCAAGCTTAATAAATGCTCTAAAATGTTTATTGTTATTTTTTTAAATAAAAATTTATACAAGGACACACAAAATTCAGCTTTGCCATCACAGGAATAAATTACATAATAAAATAAAATAAAATAAAATAGAAAACAGTTCTTTTAAATTGACTGTTTTTACAGTATTTTTCAGAATACAGAACTCACTTGGTACATCACAGAAGAAGCTGTCTTTACTAAAATCCCACTCCGCTTGTCTTTTCTTTCGATCATTACGATCCTTGGACCACCTGTCATCTTGGTGACTGAAACACAGGATAAGGAGAGTATTTACAAATTAAATCATTGCATTTAACAGCTCTGCATGAAAAGCAAAATAATTAAACAAAAAAAAAAAGGTTTAAAATAAAATATGCTGTCTGCTCTGACTGTGGTCTATATACAATTGCTGTTTATGTTGAAAGTTATCCAGATAAAGCCTCAAATCCCTGTCACCCAAAACCACAATCTAGTGGTTCACGACTCACAGTCTGATTCTTGTCGGATTTAGACAGCTTTAATGAAACAAAAAACCTCACTAATTATTAATTCCGGAGCACAATTTCAGCCTTCTCACATTGTTGCCATTAGAGATCTGCGACTGAAATGACCGTTATCATTATTACTGACAGAGGGCAGGACTGCTGCTGACAGCACATCCTGTTCCACAGACAGGAAGTCTCTTTAATCAGAGGGAAGACGCCTATGCACATGCTGAGACGGAGCCGTGCCTTACATACGTTCATTTTCTCTCAGACTGCTTCTGTCATGATCCGTAATCCAGCTCACAATGATCCGGATCAGATGAGTCATGAAACATCCAACACAGATCGCATTACCAAGCACTGCTGTTCAGGAGCAAAAAATGCATATAAAGAGGCCCCAAAAAGAATCTGATTGTCATTGCATTCAATAACAAAATATCAAGACAATATATTGACTTTATAATGCACATGTAAAAGCAAAAAGCTAAAAATGCAACACAAATCAGTCTTATTTCTCAAGAGCTGTCCATTTAGCAATGTGCATTAAAAGATGCATATTTGCAAATAAAATATAAATAGGTACTGTTCCCTATTGCAAAACCAAAATCCCACAGACACACCAATTTTGACCAATCCTGGCCTGACTTCCAATCCTTGCTTGGCTCACGTCACTCATCTAGTGTTGTTCTGGATGAATACGAACAGGAAAATATGGTTATCAGATAAGAAGTGGACTCTGTTACCTTTTGGCCTGCTCATCTGCGTATTTGAAGGGGTAGTTGGCCAGCGTTGCCTTGTAGCCTGTGTTTTTCACCATGTTGTTCCATGTTACAAGTCGCTGGCCTATTGCAGTGCCTCTCGGTTCAAATCCCTAATAAGAGAAATGACAAATTTTCACTCGAACTGCACATAAAATCAACATGAAAGTCTGAAAATGTCAATATCCTATAAAGACCAAAAAAAGCTCCTCGTGCGCACCTGCAGTGGATTTGAGAAGTCAGGCAGGTCGGGCACGAGGATACCGACCAGCGCACAAACCACGATGAGAACGGTACAAACCCCCAACACCACCACCGGCCAATCAGCAATGAGCTCCGCATAACTGCAATTGAGGGAGATTCATACATCATATGCATATATATATCACTGTATACTACATACTGTCCAGCCTCTTTATTGTACAAGCGCAAATTTTAATTTATACGTATTGTATAAATTTAAATTTATTGTTTAAATTTAATTTGTACATATTTTTGTACATATTTTAATTCATAATCTTAATTTAAAATGGACTTTTCTTAAAAAATCTAATTTTAAAACATTTTTATTAGTTAAATGTTTTCCATGAATTGAAATTGTAATGTAATATACTGTAATATTGCAATATAATTAAAAAAAAATAGTTACATACAAAAGTAAAAATGTAATTAAAAAATAAAAATAGAATTTAATATTTTTTATTGTATATAATGCTCACATTTAAAAATAACATTTTTAAAAAATATTTTAGTCTTGATTTTATTAGTTAATCGTTTTCCATTAATTGAAATTGTAATATAATATATTGTAATATTGCAATATAATTCAAAAATACATTTTAACTGATATTGTAAGCATTTTTATAGAATAAAAAATAGAATAATTTTTGAAAAATATTTTAGTCTTAATTTTTAGCTTAGCTTAATTTATATGTATATATTTATATGTGTATATATTTATATGTGAATATATATATATATATATATATATATATATATATATATATATATATATATATATATATATATATATATATATATATATATACACACACACACACACACACCAGAGATTACAAGTTTAATGAAAAACAAAATCAACACTAAAATAATATATATTTAAATTACATTATTTTAAATGACAGAAAAACATAAAAATAAATAACTAAAATGTCATTAAAAATATTACATTATAATAATTCAATTAAAAAAAAAAAAAAAAAAAAAAAAAAAAAAAAAACTTACCTTTTGGGAAACCGGAAAGGCCTTAGAGGGCTGAAAGATAAAGTACCATAAATCAGGATTAGATTTAAGTGCCAAACAGTGGATTAAAACTACCTGTGTGGAGAAACATGTTTTTTCATGAAAGCGTATTTTTAACCACACGCCATATGTGGTCTAGATCTTTCCGTTCAAACACACATTCCTGTGGGGAAATCACATCTGTCTCCATGTTTCTTCTTGCTGCTTTTCCAAATCAAAACCATCATGGATGTTCATATTAGAGCCTCTGCTTTAACACACCAAAACGGCATCACCATGCGCCCAATGCACAGCTGTTCACAATCAGCCGCCTTCATGCATTTGTGTAATATAAAGACGCATTAATAGCCTGTGCATGCAGGTGCATTGAGAGAAAAGCACAAACGGTGCAAGATGCTAAATACTCTGAATATAAGAAACAGTAATAATGACGCCACCACTAATAACAAATCAGCAATCCTTGAAGAACCACAACGACAACCAATATTGCTCTCTTCGAGGATGAGAGCAGTAGGGTCACAGGGCCAAGAGGTGGATGTAATTTTTCCTCCTCCTCGTCTTAAAAGGGAATCCATGGAATGCTATAATTAGTGGTTGCTATGGCACTGGGAGGCACAGATGAACAAAAGCCATTGGCAAGAATTTTTCACCACAGGGCGACTTCTAGAGAGGCCGTAAATCCCTTTGAAAGTTCAACGGACACATTAATACAACAACCAGATGTTGCAAGTGCACAGGCTTTAAGCATCTGCATATTCGGCTCAAGGTGAGTCCCATTAGGCTTTAAAAACAGAGAGGTGCACGTCCTTCTCCATGCAATCAGAGAAAAGTACATGCAGACAGCTGATAATCAAATAACCAAACCCAAAAGTAAATAACGAGGAGCAGATTTCCTCCGCTTCCTGTGCAAACATAGCGAGGACGGGGGGAAAAAACCCCAATGCAATGATTTATAAAGTGTGCTATCAGCGAACGCTCCATGTTTGGGCCACAGACTGTGGAATTCAGGGGCGTGAATGAGAGATGAGAGGTCCAAAATGGAATAACATTTATGAGATATCGAGATGGATTATTCCACTGGAGTGCAACAGTTTTTCAACACTATTTGGGAGTTTCCCCCTGTGTGATTTGGAGATTATTATTTCATATTTGGATGTGTGCATCTTTTGTTCTTTGTTTAGCCTGAAAATTGCAATTACCTTTTTTATTTTATATAAACAGAATTGTGAGATGTAAACTCGTAATTCTCAAGAAAAAAGTCATAATTGTTGTAAGTTAAAAAGCAAGCTGAAATCGTGATATATAAACTTGCAACTGCGAGAAAAAAGTCAGAATTATGAGATTAAAAGTCGCAACTACATTTTTTATTTTATAAAAACAATTGTGAGATGTAAACTCTGAATTCTCAGGAAAAAATGTCAGAATTGTGAGATATAAACTCAGAATTGCGAAAAAGTAATAACTCGCAGTTCTGACTTTTTTCCTGAGAATATTTAATTAATATTTGAATATTGAGATAAAAAGTAGCAATTACTTTTTTATTTAATATAAATGGAATTGAGATGTCAACTCAAAACTGAGAGACATACACTCACAATTCTGTGAAAAAAAGCAGAATTGTGATATATAAACTCGCAATTACCTTTTTATTTTATATAAACAGAACTGAGAGATGTAAATCCAAATTCTCAGGAAACAAAGTCAGAATTGCAAGACAAATTTACAATACTATGATATATAAACTCACGATTGTGAGAAAAAAGAATTGTTTGATTAGAAGTTGCATTTTCGTTTTTTACTTTATATAAACAATTGTGAGACAAACTCAGAATTCTCAGTAAACGCATCAGAATTTAAATTAAAAAAAAAGTCAGAATTCTAAGTTTATATCTCACAATTCTTGAGGACTTTTTTCCTGAGAATTCTAAGAGCATATTTGGTTCAGTTCAGTATCTTTACTGTTAAATTGTTTTTGGTATACTTCAATATTCTCAAGTCATGTTTTTAGAATAGTGCATCCAAAATAACGGCAATTCTAAAACATCTCAGTCATGTTAATGCTATATTCTGCATTGCTCATTTTGTAGAGAAATGTTATTGTTGTAAGAACTAACAAATGTTTATGGATGAAAAGGTTAATTAATAAAGAAAATACAAGGAAGTGAGGTCAAACAACAGTGTGGTGACGGGGTGAAACAGTAGTTGAAGGGCAGAGGTCAAAGAGGGGAGCAGGAAAAAAGCATGGAGACTTAAAATTGAAAACAACAAAAGACATCAGTCTAACACATTCACAACTGATTAAACTGTATGTGATAATCAACTGCCTGACTTTCTCAGCTGTTTAAGAGAAATCCAAGAAAAAAAAATACTGCGAAATATTTAAATATGTACTGAATATAATCAAAGATTAAATGCAATTGATTAAATGTGACAGTAAAGACATTTATAATGTTACAAAAGATTTCTATTTCAATTAAATGCTGCTCTTTTGAACTTTCAATTAATCAAAGAATCCTGAAAATAAAATGCATCAATTTCCACAAAAATATGAAGCAGCACACTTTTCAACATTGATAATAATCAGGAATGTTTCTTGAGCAGCAAATCAGCATATTAGAATGATTTCTGAAGGATCATGTGACTCTGAAGACTGGAGTAATGATGCTGAAAATTCAGCTGCGCATCACAGAAATAAATTACATTTTAGTATATTCTCACATAGAAAACAATTTTTTTTTAATTTTTTTTTTAAAAAAATTAAAAAAAAATCACAATTTTACTGTTTTTACTGATAAAATAAATGCATCCTTGTTTTTTTTTTTTTTTTTTTTTTTTTTTTTTTTTTTTCAAAAACAGAACGTTCCTCATTAAGTATATAAAACATTTAACAAATTAGAATGTAGAATATTCACGTCGAAATTTAAATGTTTACAAGAATTTCATTTGGCATTACTGTAATAATAATCATAGCAACAGCAGAGAACAAACCCAAACGCACACATGTGAATGACGTGCACACGTGCATCTGCTCAGAAACAGAGAATGCTGAATCCGCGTGTGCTGCGAGGTCTAGAGGTCGACTCCTGATATCTCCGCATTCTTTGCTTTGACATACGTGGATATATGGACTCCAGACAGGGAGGCTGGATTTCAACACTGTGGCCAACAGTTACAAGCTGTCCAAGAAACATCTTCATTATCTATTGGCTTCCTACTGCAAGAATTCGACAGCTTAAGCTACAAACTATGGAATGCAGAACACAACACGCTTTGAATAACGTGATACACTGTGATTCCAGCGAGAGGTCGGAGGCCTTTCACCTGATTTCTCAGCACTTATATTTAACTTAAAGTGGCCAAAACACACGTGCTGTGGCATAAATGACCAAATGAAGCACCAAAATCAAGTGCAAAGTGCTAATGCAAAAGGATATTTTGTGAAGCTTGTTAAGGCAAGAATCACTATTACTATTGCTCAAACTTTCTGATACACAATTACACTCGCAGTTCTCATTGCCGGAGATCAGTTCTTTGTACATTCAAATATGAATATATAAACATGAATCATAAGGAATGTGTTGACCGTGATTCCAGTTTTGATTCATATTAATGGCTTTTGATGAAGAAAATTGGAAAAAAGTTGGAAAAAAGAAATGTAATCCAATTGCCAAGATCATGGGTTAGATTCCTTGGGAATGTACTCTATGAACCAATTTAAAAACAATGTACACTCTGAATGCAATGCAAGTCATTTTGGATAAAATGTGTCTGTCAAATGCATACATTTATGCATTATAAATATGGGTTTTTGTATAAAATCAATGCAATAAAAATGCTGCTTTATGTATTCAATAAAAGAGAAACTGGAAAAAAGTTGAACCTTCTCTACAGCTGGTTGAGCATCTAAGTTAACATTTTTAAACTCTAGAAAAAAAGTGCAACACTGACTCTACAAACATAAACAACTTTATTTCTTTAAAACAGTGAAGTTCCAGCCAACTTAAAATCTTGGGACAAGGGATGTCCGATGAAGCCCTTGAAAATGACCAAAACATCATTTTGCAAATAATTCTAGAGTTTATGAAGTCAATAATAATACTAAACAGACAAAAAGTATAATTTATCAATTTTATAAAATACAACTAACAAAATTCGCTGTATATCTTTAACTACACTAGGGCTGCAACAAACAATTATTTTGATAATCGATTAATCTAACGATTATTAGAACAATTAATTGACTAATCGTCAATTATTTCACTGATTAATCAGTAGACTTTAATTGATTATTCAGCTTTTGCAATTAGTTAAAATATTGCGTTATACATATTCTAACAAATAAATAAAGGTAATCAATTCAGCTTTTGAAAATCATATGTGTCCCTGGACCACAAAACCAGTCATAAGGGTCATTTTTTTTAAAATTTAGATTTATACACCATCTGAAAGCTGAATAAATAATCTTTCCATTGATGTATTGTTTGTTAGGATAGGACAAGATTTGGCTCAGATACAACTATTTGAAAATCTGGAATCTGAGGGTGCAAAAAATCTAAATATTAAGAAAATTGCCTTTAAAGTTGTCCAAATGAAGTTCTTAGCAATGCATATTACTAATCAAAAATTAAGTTTTGATGGAACATGATCTTTACTTAATATCCTATGATTTTTGGCATAAAAGAAATATTTATAATTTTGACCCATACATTTTTGGCAATTGCTACAAATATACCCCAGCGAGTTAAGACTGGTTTTGTGCTCCAGTGTCACATATGTAATGAATTACACAATAAATTGGTAATACTTAAAAAAAAAAAAAAAAAAAAAGTTTCATTAGTTAACATTAGTTGACTACATTAGTTAACATGATCTAATAATGAACAATACTTCTACAGCATTTATTAATCTCAGTTAATGTTAATTTCAGCATTTACTAATGCATTATTAAAATCACAAGTTGTTTGTTTACATTAATGCATTGTGAATTAACATGAACTATCAATGAACGACTGTATTTTTATTAAATAACATTAACAAAGATTAATAGTGTAATAAATGTATTGTTCATTCATGTTAGGTAATAAATTATAACACCTTACTGTAAAAGCATTACCAATTTATACAAATAGATATATTTGGCACACAAAATGAGATAACAGACAGAGAAACTGTCTTAATCACCATTTAATTAGCTATATGAAAAAATAACTGAATGACATATTCTGCCTAACATCTCCTTTTGTAAGTCGTATGGATAAGAAACAAAATAAAGGTAAGTGATAAGACGCTGTATTTTTTGGTTAAACTATTTTATTCACAACATACAGTAAGATAATCTCTGCCTTAACCTCTCTAGCGCTGTGTGTCTCTTCTTCTCTTGAACTGCATCAGAATTACACTCTTGTGCTACAGCATCACACTGGTCCAACTGTATCATTGCAGGCTCTTACATTAGGTCATATGGGATCAAACGACTACTCAACAACAGAAATATTTGTCGACAATTTTTTATTGTCGATGTTGTCGATAATCGTTTCAGCCCTAAACTACACTGATTAAAGTCTCACAATACAATATTTAAATTCAACATAACATGTTTTTGGTTCACTAAAAAGAAAGGACTCATTTGTTCAAGATTTGTTTGGATTACACAAGTCACAGTATGTTTTGATTCACTAAAAAGAATCATTCTAAAAAATAAGATTCATTATAAAAGTTTTAATATGACTTAAGGCAAGACACCCCAAATGAACAGGGTAAAAAATGTAATATTTCACCATACTTCCCCTGTAACTGATTACATTAAAAATTGCATTTTTGTTTTGTATTACAAGTTTAAAATCTTATATTTAAATATGAAAATAGAGCATTATCTAATTAATATGCACTAATTTGCATAACTTTCCAGAATAGAAATCTGAAAACTGGATAAAGCCAGGTTTAAAATGTTTTGATTTTGCTGACATTTTAAAAGTTTTTACAAATTAAATTTTTATCATTCCATAAATCAGCCAATACTGACAGAAAAAAAAAATCATGTTTTTAAAAAATCTGCCAATTCTATGAAGAAAAGCTTCAGAGAAAAGAAGGGATAAAACTGTAAATTTTGGTGCTGCTGAAGTGGATTTTTTGTTGTTGTTGAGAAAATAGCCTTTAAAAATACATTAAAATCTAGAGATGCAAATAGATAAAGTGCAATAAAATAAAGATCAAATAGTGTATTTTGGATGTTCATTCCACTAATCTGAAACAACACTTTAAGAAATGCCAAATAGCCCATAATCTTAAGAAAAAACAACATTTTTGCCTATAGTGTCTTAGATTACCAAACCAACTTAGCCAGAAATGGATAATACACAGTGCAAGTGAAAACATTTTGCTCAGTAATAAATACTAGTACATTACAGTTAAAACCACATTCATTCATCTGTTTCAACTAAAAGAGGATCACATGATCAGCTCCAATACTGGAACAAAACCATGCATGAGTCGAATTACCAGCAGAAATCACTGGCACATTACCATTGAAGTCTCAAGAATCATTTCATTCAACTCAAAAGTGTGTGAACAGCAACAGAGGCTCGGCTTTGATATCAAGCATGTCTAGACAAGGGCCAAACTCATTTAGTGAGCAGCACACCGCAGGCACAGCTCTTTGTTTGTGTACAAAATCCAGATGCAGCTCTTTACTATCCTGTGAAATATCTCTTTTACCAAAGCTTGACTGAGAATTCAAAGCTTGGGATTGATTCTCTCAATAAACTGATGTTCTGTTTTAAACGAGAAGTTCATGACCCCTACAGTATTTCCCATGAGTCTCAGCAACACAATGCTGAAAAAAAAAACAACAGCAGCTCACAGGAAATGCTGCTCTACACAAACTCATCTGCTCGGAGTTTGGAACATTTATTTGAAAATGCAACATGTACCAACCATCTTCCCAAACTTGTAATGAGGAGCGCGCAGAAATCTGTTGTCAGTAAGAGACGTTTTAAGGGCTCCCTGTGGTTTTCTTTCAAAATAAAAGCTTGATGTTTTAACGTTTGAAACTCAAGACAGCCATAAATATTAGTATTGCAATTTTACATTTTGTACTGTAACATAAAATATTTTCTTTTACAGTGAAATATTACAATAGCAAAATTTCTGTTGTTTATATTTGTATTTAGTAATAGAAGTAGCAGTAGAAGTAATAACAATCATAATAAATGGTAATAGTAAATTATATTTTTCTTTAAAAGATTTATTTCGCAGCAAAATATTAAGTAATATTTCTTATGTTGTTTAATATTTATATTTAGTAGTAATAATAGTAATAAAAATAATACATTCTACTAACAATAAATGGTTGTTCTTATATTTTTCCTCAAAAATGTTTTTACAGTAAAAAATTACAATAGTATTATTTCTTATGTTGTTCAATACTTACATTTAATAGCAATAAAAATTCTACTAATAATAAGTTATTATTATTATATTTTTATTAAAAATGTTCCATTTACAGTGAAAAATTACAACAGTATTATTTCTTATGTTGTTTAATATTTATATTTAGTGGTTATAAACTACAAATAATAAGTTATTTATTATTATTATATTTTTCTTGTTTATTTTACAGTGAAAACATACAACAGTATTATTTAATATTTGCATTTACTCTTGACAATAACATTTATATTATTAATTACTATTTTATTTAAATATTTTAACAAATATCAAGTCAAGTCAAATTCCTTATGTGTGTAAACATACTTGGTAATAAAGCTCTTTCTGACTTCTGACTTCTTAAAACAGTGTTTGGGGGTTTTTAAGAACTGTTGAGTTCTGAAAAACCCCAAACACTGTTTTAAGAAGGAGCTTCCAGTGCAGAAGAAAGTACAGACATACTGCAAACATACAGAGGTGTGATATGACCATATGTGATATGACAAGGCGACAAACAACAAATGCTTTCTTTTCCACTAATGATTCTGTAAATGTCACATACATGTACATTCAAATATTAGACACTGATATGAAGACCCTGGTCCAACTGTACATGCTGTGATGGTCCCTGATGAAACATTTTTGAATAAAGCCACAATTTATTAGAAGCGGACTAAAAAGTGCAATTGCTGCAAAGACTGTCTCTTTGATGGGGATCATAATAACTGCACCTGTAGCGCTCGCATCAAAAACAAGACGGTCCCAGATCAACTTAATACATTCCAGCTGTTCCCTCACCCTTCTACAGGCTTCAATCTGTTTAGTAAACGAGAATAAGCAAGCTAGACATCGGCCTAATTTAGGGTTATGACTGGGTCCTGCTTGCTCGGCGTCTTTGATCGTGGTTTATGGGATCAGATGGGCTTTGATCTTCACTGGGCATCTTCACCGGCTCCACAGGTTCCTCACGCAGAGACTCGGGATGCGTCAACATGCAGACCTCTTATTCATGCTATTCTGACCTCGCATTACATGCAAAAAAACATCCCAAAAATTAAAATGTGCTATTAAATTTACTCCAAAATATAGGCAACTTTTTTCTTGAGCAGAACAGTAAAGAAGATTTTTAGCTGAAACTGTGGTCTTTGGAGATTCATAATATGCATGTCAATGGCTACCAGTTTTTGAGAATAAATGAAAGCATATCAGGCAAAAAAAAATGAATGGCTCCTGATGATATATTGAGGTCTTATGAAGCGAAACGATCCATCTGTGCAAGAAACTGAACATTACTTACAACATTATTACCTGTAATGAAGAACTGGTTCTTTCGGACAGTTCATTTCAGTGAACTAGTTCAATTAACTAGTACACTGACATAATCATGCAATGATGTCACTATTCGTAATTATTAGGGCTGCAACAACTAATCGATAAAATCGATTATTCTCGATAATGAAAATCAACGACAAAGATTCTCATTATCGATTAGCCGGGTCTGCCCACAGTGCACGTCCAACTTCAGTCAGTCTCGTCAAATTACAGCACTGAATAACGCATTTCTATGGCCAAAATGCATCTAAAAATAGTGGAGGAAACAGAATGAGATGCTGCGGGAGAAGTTCGTGATCCAAGCTGCACAAATCATGAAAATTCTTTCTTTTAATCTTTAAGTTAATGCATTAGCGTAATGGCTTGTCTTGTTAGGCGCTTTGACAGATGCGTGTGCGTCCTCAACGCAAAAACGTTCAGTTAACGGTCATATCCTTATCTGTAAATGTCACATATTCACACGAGTATTTCCATTTTTGCATAAAGTTGTCCTGAAAGTCTGCGTTAAGTTTAAATCTTTACTGAATGAGCACCAGCGCAGCGGGCGCGTGAACGCGCGTCAGAGAGGGATTAATATTCAGCGCAAAAACATTCATTGTGCTGAAATATCTGGTGTTGAACATTAGATTAAGGTTTAAAAGTCAACAGGTAGTCCACGTATTTTATGAGAGTATGAACTGTAAAGGGATAACCGCGTAGTTGTCTGAATATAAATACCAGATGCTTCATAACGGCCTTTTACAGGATAAAGAAATTACAGTAAACGACTGTGATCAAAAAGTTGGTTAACACGGAGTCTGTGTTTTTATTTGTCTTTATTATTTTTATTATTATCTAAATTTTTGATAAAGAGATTTAAACTATAGGCCTATATATAGTCCTTAAATTTATTAAAACAAATGTATTTAAGGTTTATAACAAATAATGTAAGCTTTGTGCCACTGCTGCTCTAAACTAACAGTATTGGTGTTTACTAAAATAATTTTTTTGCTATCTGTATTGGTTAGTCCTCCAATATGCGTAAGCACTTTAGTAACAGTGGGCTATTTCTAATGCTATAATATAATTATTTCTGTTATCTATGAAAGAAAGAAAGATCTATGAAAGATTTTTTCAGATACCCAATTACAGTCAAAAAGTAGCTAAACAATGCCAGCAAGAATGCATGCTATTATGAAAAGAAGGAGGCTATTTTTTTATTATGTGAATAAATATTTAGTTGTTTCAGTTTGTTATTTGCCCAATAAATGACAATAACATTTTTAGATTTAAACAATTCTTTGACAGATTCCTAAAATATTTGTGTTTTCTCTTGTTATAATATTGTTATTATGGCAGGTGGTCTAATAAATTGTTAAGCACTGTATGTTTTCATAGCATTCAGTTGGCACATTTGTTTGAAGGACATTGGGCAGAATGTGGAAGTGTTTTTGTCAATAAAATAAAAAGGAAGAAAATTTAGTTTTTAATCCGATTAATCAAAAAATAATCGGCCAAATAACCGATTATCAAAATAATCGTTAGTTGCAGCCCTAGTAATTATATTATTAAAGCACCCAATAATGATGTGAAACATGCATGTTTTACTTGTTTAAAGCATATAAAGTGAATAAACTAGCCTTCATCAGCTAATTTTCTTTTTACATAAACAATGAGAAACCTTAAAAACTTTTATTTCGCCCTTCATTCGCCACAAACTGTTTCAGACGATTTGGTGAACTTGTTCATATAGTTCACCAAAAAGTATCGGTTCAAAAGAATGATTCATTTGTGAACCGAACCGTTTGCCTCAAGCTCTGGATTACAGGTAATAATGTTGTAAATAATGTTCAGTTTCTTTCACAGATGGATCGTATCACTTCATGAGACCTCAATATATCGTCAGGAGCCACAGGTATTAATTTTGTCTTGCCTGTATGTGCTTTTTTGACTCTCAAAGTGGCGGTAGCCATTGACTTGCATTTTACCAATCACAGAGGATCACGGTTTCTGATCTTCTTTACTGTTCTACTGAAGAAAAAAAAAGTCACCTACACCTTATGGCCTGACTGAGTAAATTAACAGCAAAATTTCATTTTTGGGTGAACGATCCCTATAACATTGTACAGAACCTGACAGGACCTCTTCAAACTAGTCTTAATAGCTCAAGACTGCGTCCAAAGGCAGACCCAAAACTTGGACTTATGCACACACTGAATAAAACAGCTTATGGCACCATTTAGTTAAAAAAAAAAAAAATACATCCTTTGGCCAGTGTTAAAAAGCAATCGAGCTGCCAAAAGTAGTGTTGAAGTAAGTGGACTGGTGGTATGGTAGATCACGAGCACCGAGGGGGTTTGGAAAGCAAGCGGTTCTGCTCGACTGCATGTGTTTCTGTTCGGAGCTAAAGCGAAACACAGTCAGGGATTAAACGCTCGTAGTGTTTGTGTAGCAATCTTTCCAGGGCTGTGACACATTCAGAAAACAAATGACAGCATTTATTACGCATTTAAGCGAAAGACAACTTCCAAAAACACCAAATGAAAATGTGTAGCTTAGGGCTGGAACAAAAAAAAAAAAAAAAATCAAATACTTGCAATAATATATTCATGATGGTTCTGCAACACAGTGTAATATAACTTTAAAAAATCCATTGGAATTTGTCATGTAATTTTTGAGCATGAGAGCATTTAGACAGATGATTTATTAGCGTCTCTAATTTAAATTTCAATAGCAAAAAAATGGTTTTAGAGTTTGATTCAGTTCTGTGAATCAGTTCAACCTGGCCAATTCAATTAAACAATTCTCTTTTGACCTATCAGTCAAACATCTGCATAGAAGTTTCCAAGAATTAAAATGACAAGAACTAAAAAAGTAGTAAAAAAAAAAAAACATCTAAGCATAAACATTATACAAATAAATAAGTAAATAACTCTATAAATAAATTTCATATATTTATTATTATTATTATTTATATGTTGATTACTCTTTTGTCCCATCTCTCAAAAATGTTCAAATATATCTAAATATAGATATTATAAAATAATTAAAATATATCTATTATTATTGTTATTATTGTTAAATATGTCTTAGGTGATGTTTAAATGCTTAGTTTGATTATCAAAACATATAATGCAATGCAATACAATGATGACTGAGAGATAACAAATAAACATTCTTCAAAAGCCTGATGATAATATTTGAGGCGCAAATTTTAACATGCTTTTTCTAAAAATGATGCATGGATAATCAAGTAAAACTAAGCTGCTTCAGTCCAGTAAGTGTTCATTTTACGTTTGTGTTATAAAAGTCAGTAAAGATTTGACAGCAAAAAGACACATGAAGCACAAGCTGATGATTCTTTTGTCCCAACAATCAAAAATATTCATAGTTTTTCCAAGTTTAAAAAATGCCAAGCAATAAAAGTAGTAGTAAAACTAAATATAAAATATTGAATAAATATTATAAAAATAAAAAAGTATAGATTTTATTATCATATTTGTTATATATCATATTATAAATAATGATATATTTTAAAATGTAAATATTTCCACCCTCATTTAATGTTCATAGAAATTCTAAGCACTACAAAAATCTGACTTAAAAATAGGTAAATATTTATTTAGCTGTTTATTTAGCTAAATAAAAAAATAGAAATATATAAATAGAATTACATGTATATATATATATATTTCTATTCTATACATATAGCTGGATAGTATTTATTTAGCAAAATATCAAAAATACTTCCTTGTTTTTGTTTAGTGAAATTATTGTTGAGCATCTGCTTGAATTCTCTCAGTCTGACATCTCCATTTTACTCTAATCATTGAATGCAAGTTGAGAGACACGAGCTACACAGTTGTTGTTTCTGATCACGCGTAAAGGCTTCTCAAAATGACACCCTGAAATTGAGAACACAAAGATCATTTTAAGGCTTGTTGGCTGGTCGGGGCTTGCAGCTGTCTCTCTCTCTCTCACACACACACACAGCTCTGTATGATTCGTGAATATCTTCCAGGCCTGTCCTGCAACAAAGAACTGGAAGCTTCATGTGATTCTTTAAACACCGGGACAAATTTATCAAAGTTTCTGTTTGACGTTGATCAAACATCTTCCTGAAAAGGAACTGAACTAGCTGACTGAAGCATCTGTTGACTTACACAGGCACGACAAGACAAGTTTCCACCGTTAAGCATTGTTTCTGTCCTAAGTGAAAGTGAATCACTTTAAAATCAGAACGCATTTGAAGTTTAATTAATAGCTGAGAGGCGCAGAAACTAAAATGGCCGACAAAATGTCGTTTGCACATCCAAAATTGCTCTGCGTGTTGCACCTGGTTAGAACAGGGTGGGAAATGCAGAAGACAAGTTCTGGTCAGGTTAAATGAAGCGTGTCGGGAAGGGTTAAACATGACATGACCCCAGATGGCTACATGTCAGCTCCCTATTTTTCAGTCAACAAAAGCTATCCATCATTCCTCAGTTGGAAGATCAGCCGCCATCTGTCTCAGCCGTATCATTCCTGAATCTTTATGTGGACAGCGAATCGATTCACTGGTTTTAAATTCAATTCAGGAACTATTTTTAAATTCAAAATAACTCAATCCATTCCGATTCACAATGAGATTCAATTTCGATTCATGATTTGATTCTGTATTTTAAGTGCATTCACAGGATTATGTAAATGCTTCTCCTAATGTGTCTTAGCTAAGAAAAAGACAAAGGCAAACTACTTGAGATGTTTATTAAGAGGGCACAACATATCAGCAACCATATACGGCCAATTTAACAGCAAAAGATGATGATATTACAGATTTCAAAATAATAGGGGCATAACAGTTGACTTTTCTCGATGCATCGATTACAAATGTGCATATGTAGCATCTTGAAAGAGTGATTTTTGAATCATAAATCGTTTGTTTTGGTCCATAATTAATTTTAAATGCTAAAAACTGGATTAATCAAAATTTGGTAAATTATTGATCAATATTTTAAATATATAAATATTAAAATACATAAATATTAATTACAGATTTTTTTATTTGCATAAGAGACCTTGAGGAAACTGAGTTCAAATAAAATAAAATTGTATAAAATTAATTTATAAAAAATATAAACGTAAAAAATGTATTGCATGATTTACCAAAATGCCAAAGTAAATAAATAAATAAACATAAAATAATAATAATTAAATAAATAATTAAATAAAAAAAAGTTTAAATAATATTATATAAAGTAATATTAGGATTAATTTACTGACATAGGGTTATGGAAAACCTAAAAAATGATGTGAAATATTAAATTTGTTATATCCAGAGAAAGAAAATCTGTGTAAATAAAAATAAATAAATAAAACTTTAAAATGAAATGTGGAATATTTTGGTAGACGTGTTCAGCTCAAATATTTTATCGGCATGTCACAGTTTTTGTTATATTTCAAGTAGCCTGTAAGTATATATTTAATGTACTTACTTGGTGTAATAATCATCTTAATTAGTTTGTCTTTTTCTTGCCTAAGACACATTACATAATCCTGTAAATGCGCTTAAAAAAAATCAGATTTGAATCATTAACCGAAATTGAATCGAACCGCCCTGTGAGTCAGATCAGATTGTTCCAAATTTGAAAATAGTAGTTTCTGAATCACACTGAAAGCCTATGAATCATGAATCAAATTGATTTGATTCGCTGTCCACCCAAAGATTCACACCACTACAAATAATGATTATTAATTGGTCTGTATGATATAAATGTGTCTATCACTAGCATTGCTCCTATTCATGAATGCACAGCGTAACTACAATTCTGTTTCAGAGAGCCAGAGCGTTTCCATCCTGAAGATAAATGATGCCGCCAACCTCCACTGATCTTTCTCATGTGCTTCTAGATGACGGTGAAGAAAAGTCAAACACGATGACAGCACAATGAGCTGCTCAACCACCCGCTGCTCGAAGAGGAACGCAGCAGATTCACCAAACCTCACAGAGACGATATTTCAGATCAGGGGAGTTCAAAAGGCTGATGGAGAATCATGGAGGTGATTGTCACTGTCAATTATCGTCAACTTAATCCAGTAGATACAGATCAAACAGATACTCGATATGATCCTGTCTGCATAAAAGATGCTGATTTACGGAGCAGAAGAACTCTCATGGATCCTCTTCATATCTGACTTTATCTAAAGTAACCTGCCTCATCAGTAAAAGTCCAGAGCAATACAGCTGTCTGACACGTCAACAAGTTTTTCTTCCAATATTTACATTTCAATTTATGAAAACAATTTTTTATTGTTTTAGTTAACATTAACATACAAGACCGAAAATCTGTCTAAATTGTTTAATATAATTTTTCTATTTAGCTTTGATTTATTTTTATTTCAGTTTTAGGTATTTTAGTACTTATTGTTTAGTTTGCAAGGTAATATTTGAAGAGTTCATTTGCAAAAAACAGATAACTCTGTTTTTAACCATTTTTAAAAAATCATGTTTTTTCATTGTGCATTCCAATTATTCTCAATCAAACTTCAGTTGGGTTATTTTGATTAAGTAAAAAACAACTAAAGAAATACAGCTAACTAACACTATATAAAACAATAAAAACATGATAACATAATAGAGACAATAGAGTTATCCGTTTTTGCAAATAAACTCTTAATTTCTAATTGTAATTTTTCAGTTAGAAAATAATTATCGTAAACATTCAGCAAGGGTGCATTAAATCGATCAAAAGTGACAGTAATGACATTTATAATGCTACAAAAGATTTCGATTGCAAATAAATGCTGTTCTTTTGAACTTTCTATTCAAAGAATCGTGGAAAAAAGGTTTCCACACATATTCGGCAGTACAACTGATTTCAGCATTGATAATTAGAAGAAATGTTTCTTGAGCAGCAAATCAGCATATTAGAATGACTTCTGAAGGATCGTGTGACACTGAAGACTGGAGGAATGATGCTGAAAATTCAGCTTTGATCACAGAAATAAATTACATTAACATATATTCACATAGAAAACAGCTATTTAAATTGTAATAATATTTCTAAATTTTACCATATTTTTGATCGAATAAATACCGCCTTAATGAGCATATGAGAATTTTTGTAAACAAAATCTTGCCAACCCCAAATTTTGAACGGTAGTATTCATTAAATAAATAAAAATTCTATTTGAGTAAATGTTTACATCATATTTTTTTTTTTTTTTATAAAATGTTGCCTGGAGTGCTTTCTTAGTCCTTCACTATTTTGCAAAAGAATATAGAGATGAATTATGCTTGAACTGTAGCAATGACATATTTTGTCTGTGGATACATTGTGACCTTATGAGTGTTGCCGTAGAAACAAATAATTGTCTGACAGCACGAACACCAACAAACAATACTTAGTCAAACACCAGATATAATTTTTTATATTTTTTTTACTAGTGGGTGCAGGACACTACAGTTCATTTATGTAAGTGAGGATAGCAAAATAAAGTGAACTGTACCATATTATACCCAAAAATTCTTCATACAGTGGACTACCAGTAAAACTGATAAAAATTTGGGACAAAAAATGTAGACATTTTGACCCGATTATGTTTTGCTTAAGTGTTTTTTCTTTAATTGCTAATGTGACCTTTTTACACCAAAGACTGAACAAAATTAAGCATTTCTTGGTAATTGGTTGACCTAAATTGGTATTATCTAACGGTGTACTTAAATTTAACAGCTGACAGCTATTCAGCCGAATTCATTACATACCTTTCTATCAATGTTATCCTGACATTATCAAGATGAATTTGTTCTGACACAGTTTAACTGAGTTCGTGTCATATTTTATTAACATTTTCTAAACTATAGCAAATAAACTGTGATAACTTGAGAAATGTTGAAGGTGTCTGAATAAATTTTGGTTTGACTAATCTAGTTTTTATGCAACAAAACGCAGTGGAGAACAGACTCTCACCTCAGTGTGGCCATGTTAGGCTGGTTCTGGAGATGCTCTGGCCAGTGATGCTGCATGCAGAAACAGCGCACGCCTTGAACGCAGCACGAGCCCATGTGAAGCGCTGCGGTCGACACGGCGCTCTGGAAGAGAGCACAATCCTGCTGGTTCCCGTTGCAGCAGACGGGCTGCCGGGGAGAGCAGTAAACGCAGCAGGCTGGTGGCAGAGCATTGGGCAGAAGCACAGCCAGCCTCTGAGAGTCTGTGACATGTGACGAGGATGAGGACGAGGAAGAGGAGCCTGGCGAAGACGGACACATGGTTCCGTTGGGTTTGAGTCCGCTGTTCTGACCAGAGCGCGTCGGCTGGGTCTGTTCGTTGGGCTGCGTGAACGCTGACACTCTTTGCTCGTCCTCCTGCTCTTCAATGGCGTTTGCGGAAGTTGAGGATAGGCCACTGCTGGTGGTGAAGCCCTCGCTCAGGGCCATGATCCTTCCTGGATCAGCTGATCAGGACCTTAATCTGCAAATAAACACACAGTCATGGTCACTCATGCACAGAGATCCAACTCAAGCTATTTCCGATCACAGTTAAATGTAAGGATAACGAACCCTTGAGATAAACTAACCCAGAGAGGAAACTAGGGCTGCCCTCAACTAAATATTTTTCTGGTCGACTAGTCGTCGTTCATTTGAAGCATTAGTCGACTAATAAAGTGAAGTGAAGAGATGTGTGGCCAAGTATGGTGACCCATACTTTTTTTGTGTGAATTTGTGCTCTGCATTTAACCCATCCAAGTGCACACACACAGCAGTGAACACACATACACCGTGAACACACACCCGGAGAAGTGGGCAGCCAATGCATGTTTAATAGCATGTTTATTAATAAAACAATTAAATCATAATAATAATGAGCCTTTAATTGCCTACATTGCCTAATAAGAGCTCAAGCGCACACATAAAGCTTGTCACAGCGCACGTACCAGCAGAAGTAATGATTATGAATGTGTCAGGGAAAAACAGTAAGGAGGCTGCATTAACATTTTAATAATGTATTAATACACTAGTGTTTTCTTTGTTTTTGGCTTAAGAGATGAAGCCGGTGACACTGACTCATCTCTGCAGTAGTGGACATGCCTGTATGCATCTTTTATATGGATTACATAATCTGAAAATATTTGTTTTCTATTTGAATTGGCTTATTTGAAAAGTAGACCTTTCGCTCTCTATAGATATAGCTTTCATGTCTGTAAGGCAAGTATACACAGAGTTTTGGAGTTTCGTGCTCAAGTTCACAGAGACCGAGACTGCAGAAAGTGCATCCTGTTTGCTTACATTATTTTACAAAAGCGCAATGTTTTGTTGTTATTGTGAGTGCACACATATAAACGTAGTCTATACAGATTTTAAAGATGTATTACTCTTATCTGTATGAGCAAAAATAAGGGAGTATTTTAAGAGCAAGTGAGCGCATTGGTGCTTCCATCTGTCCTGCAGTGAGCGCTGTTCAGCTCCAAACCAGCGTTATTTTGTTAATATTAGACCCTATTAGGGGCCGTTCACACAGAACGCATTTTTGCATCTAAAAACATAAGACGCAGAATGCCTTCTCCGGCATGGTGCCGTCAAATGAAACAGTCACCATGCCAACTTGCTACTGTAAACAAAAACACGCAATGCTTGACCCGCCTCTGGGGTCTTCTGATTGGTCCACTGTTTTGGAACCGACATAGATGGGCGGCGCTGTGTGTAAAAGAATGGCCCCTTATAGATTTTATTAATATTTTAATTTTAGTGACAGTTTTAGTAACTTGCTGTGGTTTTCCCATTTTTATTTATTTATATCATTATAAAGAACTGACATTTGTTCACAAATCTTTTTGACAGCCTTGATTCTGAAAGCATTTTTCTAATTTATTTTCTCCATTGATTCTTTTTAAGCTATCCTGACAAACCCAAAGAAAATCCCCAACTTGACAAAATTTGATTTTAAGGAAAAAAATAATAGGAAATCAGAAATTACACAAAATAATTATAGTATTATGTTATTTTACACTTTTTTTAAAGGACAAAAAAACATATCACACTTAGATGTGGCTCCTCCAGGAGCATTTATTAAATGTTTGTATGTTACTACTACAAATAATTTTCTCTATGGAGAAAATAAATGGGATTCTTAGTTTCAGGACAAGTTCAAGAACTGCTATCGTACCTGAACCTCAGGGAAATCATTTGGTTGCAGTATTTTTCAGGGAAAGAAAAAAAAAACACTTCAGGCTGAGAACCGGTTCTCGATTACCAAGCCTACAGTGTAATTTCAGGAAGAATGGCTTTGTGAACAAAGTGAATTTCAAAGGCGCTGTCTGATTGAAAAGAACAGGTTCAAACACATTGGACAGACAGCAGAGGAGTCGACATTTCATGGTATGCTTGAATTTCAGCCCCTATGGCCAGGAAATTGTTGCAGAGGAATGACATGGGCCACCTCTGCGATATTAAATGTTTCATTGCATGTTTTAAAGAGCACGCCATGCATATCACAGTAAAATAAGATCCAACCGTATTACTCAGGTAAATGCATGCTTGTGATACTGGAAGTTTGCCCAGAAACACACACACTGACGCCATGGTCAGCTCTTTCTGTCAAGTAAATCACCCATGTTCTTACGTGACAGGTGGAGACCTGCACGACTCGGATGGAAACCGAAGATCGACTCCAACCCCAGACCAAAAAACGAGCATCCAAAATAAGTGCCCGGGATCATGAAAGATCTCATTTGATACAGAGGTAAGCAGGTTTCCCCTCTGACTGTCCTGTAAACACAGCGTCCAAAATACCTTCTTGCACCAACAAATCCGGTTGTGTTCGCAGTTGAACCGCATCCATTTAAAAAAGCAGGCAGATAGAGAGAGCTTTCTGAGAAGAGAAACCCAAGGGAGGGAAAACATGTGCAGCGCTATGAATGCTTAGTGTGATGTTGGACGTCTCGTGCACCCGTTCTGAACGCTGTGCACTGGAGGAAGATCATAAGAAGAAATTTAAACAATTATAAATAGCCTTCAAGAAATAAATAAATACACATTCTGTTGGGGAGATGAAGAAATTAAAGCATTGGTCTTTGAAAAGTTTTCTAAATAAATACAGTGTCCTCAAAGTATTTGGACACTTAAGTCACAATTATACTTGACTGTGCATTAGATAATAACATATCAAATGAAGTGTATGTCTCTGCATGTTTAAATTGACTTCAGCATGTTTGAAGTCTCATTGGCTGGTTTTTTTAGTGGATGTATGAAGTCAATTCTCCTCAAGTTCACACAAGTGTCCTAGCAGAGGAACCACAGGTGTAATTCATCATTTTAACTATCAACATTTTCACACTCATGTTTCACAGTACGGTTTGGCTTCTTTTTCAACACTAGATGTATTATTTTATCAATTCAAACCATTTAAAATTGTCAAATGTTTTGCTTAAAGTGTGCTTTGTGCTATTATTCTTCAAAATAATTTTGTTGATATTTTGTTATTTAATATTTATTTATTTTATTTATTTTTTTTAAATAATGAATAGAAAAGTAATATTACCAACAAGCCAGTGTATATAATTTTCTTTTTAAAATAATTATAAGACCAGGACAAGCAGCAAAAAATAAAATAAATAAATAACTAAAAACATTCTTTAATTAAAACTAAATGACTGTAATTCATGGAACATCCCAATAGATATTAAAAGGAAAAAAGGGGAAAATACAGTATTACAGATAGACAGACAGATAGACAGACAGACAGACAGACAGACAGACAGACAGATAGATAGATAGATAGATAGATAAAAAATACATACAAAATCGTGTCGATGTAAATCATAAACAAAAGACAAACTTACAGATTTTAGGACAGAACCCAGGTTGCCATTCCTTACGGACTCATTACATTAGCCCAAGACACAAAACTGATTTAAACGAGTCTTTTGGTGAGTCAGGTTCAGATGTAACGTTAATCATATATTATGTTCAGATGTCTTCATCAGTCGCATTATCACTCAGTCTAACCTCAGCTCAAGCGCCATCAGTCTCTGCAAACCGCGTTATTTACTTCTCCTGGACTCCAGAAGCTTTCGCTCCACAAACATCCAAACAAACGCGTCCGAAACTCCGTAAACAAACTTAAAGTCTGCTATAAAAGTGCAGTTCCGTAACTGGAGACAGAATAACATTCCTCGATCACAATAAAACTCTGTAATCCTTTCGAAAGGAGCGAGTTATGTCGCGCATTTGTTGAGAAGAATGGAGCGCATTCACAGACTCCATCTACGCGACGCAACAAACACTACAGAGCTTCCATAAAACAGCCTACACCGCAAGCGACGGGGTCCCTGACGTCAGCGGTCGCTCGACCAATCAGAGCACTCTCATTATAATACACGGCGCTGCATTGATTTAATGAAGCGTCTGAGCACGCAGCAGAGATGAAGCGTTAAACGTAAACATTTGAAGCAAAATCTAGCAGATCTGCTATATGTCTTAATTTCAACCACTGCGTTTGGTTTTAACTCAGGTTTAACCAGTGTATGAGATTATACTGATATCAAGTCATAATGCAGCTTACAAATGATTTCATATTATGATAAATAATTTGGATTTGTTCCAGACATAACTTGAGAAAAAGCAAGATGTTCTTCTTGTACAAATTTAAGATATGGAGTTTGTGATTAGACTAGAAGTGTGATTTCTAGAGTAGTTTTACATTCTAATAACGTAATGTTAAAACTGATGTTTCCAACACAAGAGTTAATGTTCACAAAAGATGAACAGCCAATGATTTCATATTTTACATTATCATTTTTACTTTTACATTAAATAATGTTAATTTCAATTATTTAATATCATACATTTTATGATGGATGAAAGGATAGATGGAACAAAAGACTTGATGTATGGATGGATTGATGGAAGTAACAAGACGGATAGATGGATAGATGGAATGAAAGACGGATTGATGGATGGATGGACGGATGGATGGATGGAAGGAACGAAAGACAGATGGATGGTGGAACAAAAAAATGGATGGATGGATGGAACGGATGATGGATGGATGGATGGATGGATGGATGGATGGAAGTAACAAAATACAGATGAATGGATGGAACAAATGATGGATGGAAGGAATGAATGAAAGACAAATGGATGGATGGATGGAATGAAGGAAGGACAGATGGAATGAAAGACATAGATGGATGGATGAAAAGAAAGATGGTAAGAAAGACTAATGTATGGAATGAAAGACGGATGGATGGAAGTAACGAAAGACAGATGAATGGATGGAACAAACAATGGATTGATGGATGGATGGAAGGAATGAAAGACAAATGGATGGATGGATGGAATGAAGGATGGATGGATGGAATGAAAGACAAATGGATGGAATGAAAGACAAATGGATGGAACAAAAGAAGGATGTATGGATGGCTGGAATGAAAGACAGATAGACAGATGGATGCATGGATGGATGAATAGAATGAAAGACTAATAGATAGACTGATATATAGACAGATGGAGCGATGGATGGAATGAAAGACAAATGGATGGATGGATGGATGGATGGATGATATACAGACAGATAGACCCATCCCAACTCCACGTTCATGCTCAGGTGCAGGACTATGAGGGTCTGAGTAAAGATGCCCATCTGAAATAACAACAGGCAGCTGAACTTCAAAGAGAAGAGGCTTCAGAGAGAGAGAGAGAGAGAGAGAGAGAGAGAGAGAGAGAGAAAGGGCACTGGAACTGGATGAAGCCGTAATCAAAACGCTCCGGGCGAACTCTGTATCAATCGCCAGCACTTCATCAAAGCTGACAAGGTCAGCCAACAACACAGTGGGAGAGAAGAAAAAAAAGAAGGGAAAAGAAAAGAAAAAGAACATCACAGAAGGAAGAGGGTCAAAGAGGAAGGGTGGGTTATGATGTTGTCTGAGCCCTGGATAGTACCCTTCTACTCCAAAATGCAATAAGGTAACAATTTCTAATCAATTTATATTGCCAGTTAGCTAATGCCACCTACTAAGTGAACATGCAAATATGTTGTTAAATTATCGACTAATTAACTTAAAATCTCAGCAGGCATTTCAAGTAAATATTTTGTCGAAGTGGTTCGACTGACAAAGAAAGTTTGTGAATCTCTGCTCTCTCTAATATGCAACCCTCAACAAGAACTTGAGCCCAGAATCGTCCGGGTTTCTTCTGTGTCTTTTTTTCTAAAACTCTAGGGGACCAAATCTCTCTGACGCCTCTCTGAAATGAGGACGAACGACTCCTGGCTGCTTCCTCGGGCCCTCTGAGTCCCACATGTGTTTTACTGCGCTGGAGACAGATCAATACAAGCTAAACAAATTATGGAGCGGATCAAAGAGAAACAGTTGGGAACTCTTAAGAACTCAAGTAAATGTTTAGACATCTAATAAGAAAAGTATATTGACAGTAGCGTTTAATTTAGTCAAAGCATTCGGATTAATCGTTGTTGTTTATCAAACATTAGTGCATGCAGCTGCAGATGTAAGCCATGCATGCGGCAGGCACAAGTACATTCATATGTAGCTTTTTATTCTATGCTTCAAAAATGTTGATCCATAAAAGTAGGGAGGGATGGGACGTTTGGCTGGAAATGAAATATGGGAGTGTGTTCCCCATTTACATTCCTCATACAAGTGTTGCCTAATGGCTCTCAGGTGCGAGTGAGACCACAAACCCTGTTCTGTATGTGACAAACGATCATTTAATTTGCGTTTTGTGCAGGTAGGATTGTTATATATGACTGAATTGTCGTTTGATCTAAAGCCTGATTGGTTGGAAAAAAATGGCGGGAAACTTTGGATGTAGTTGAGTTTTTTTTCTTCATCAGATTTGGAGAAATGTAGCATTCCATCACTTGCTCAGCAATGGATCTTCTGCAGTGAATGGGTGCCGTCAGAATGAGAGTCCAAACAGCTGATAAAAACATCACAATAATCCACAAGCAATCCACACCACTCCAGTCCATCAGTTAATGTCTTGTTAGGCACATAGCTGCTTGTTTTGAGGAAAAAATCCATCAAGTCATTTTAAAATAAAAAGTCCAATGAAAAAGTCATCTGGTCTGAATCAGGAGAGAAATCTGTACAGATCAATCACCATTTACAAGCCAAAACAGTCCAAAACAGCTCAAAGCAAATATGTGGCTGGATTTTGATGTGAGAGAACAACAGGAGATGGACTTTTTCACTGGAGGAAGTGTTATTATGGATTATGGACTTGTATTTTAGCCAGAAGCAACAGTTTGAAGTTAAAAACGTCTTGATGTATTTGTTTCTTACAAACAAGCAACTTTTTTGTCTTCTCAAGATGTTAACTGATGGACTGGAGTGGTGTGGATTACTTGTGGATTATTGTGAGATTTTTATCAGATGTTTGGACTCTCATTCTGACGGCACCCATTCACTGCAGAGCATCCATTGGTGGGCAAGTGATGAAATGCTACATTTCTCCAAATCTGATGAAGAAACAAACTCATCTACATCTTGGATGGCCTGAGGGTGAGTACATTTTCAGCAAATTCTCATTTTTGGGTGAACTATTCCTTTAACGTCAATGAAACATTTCCATTGTAAGTTATTTATAGTGAAAAAAGGATCTATAGACTTCTGAAATCTTCTGTTCCATGCTTCCAATACATCCTGTTGCCTACAAAAGTTTATGTATAGACAGAAAGAGCTGGTAGAAGGACAAGAGATCAGAGTGACTGTGTATTTCAGCATTTGTTTGATTCATCCTTTGTGGAACGGCCCAAAACTCTGCGACAGCCATCCAGAGTCAATCTGAGATCTGGCCGCGGCTCAGCAAACAGCAAGCGGCTCTGGAATTCCTCCGCCGGACGAGGGGGTGGAGAGGGACAGAGCGGCCGGAGAAGGGAGGATGTCTGTCAGACACAGTCTTCTGGACTTCCACCCACTTTTTGGAGTGTGGATGTCAAATTTCTCTAGGGGCCTCAGATTCCAAAGCAAGGGAGGTTCAGGGGCCAGAGGAATTCTGACATGATGTCTCAAGGCCAAAATGAAAAGAAACAGCAGTCTGACGGCATTATAGCAGGAATAAGCAAAAAAAGTTTAAACATTTATTTTTGGGGGGTGAAATATGCACCTCAATATCTACTTCAGACAAAATTAATTAGCTTACACTCTAAAGAATGTTATGAGTTCATAAGTGCAGTTTCTTTTAAAACAAATTTTGGATTTTTTATGTTTAAGTCTCTTCTGCTCACCAAGGCTGCATTAATTTGATCAAAAATACAGTAAAATTGTGAAATATTGTTACAATTTACAATATCTGTTTTCTATGTGAATATATTGTAAAATGTAATTGACTGCCGTGATGCGCAGCTGAATTTTCAGCATCATTACTCCAGTCTTCAGTGTCACACGATCCTTCAGAAATCATTCTAATATGCTGATTTGCTGCTCAAGAAACATTTCTCATTATTATCAATGTTGAAAATAGTTGTGCTGCCCAATATTTTTGTGGAAACTGATACATTTTATATTTCAGGATTCTGTGATTAACAGAAAGTTCAAAAGAACAGCATTTATTTGAAAAAGAAATCTTTTGTAAAATTATAAATGTCTTTGCTGTCACTTTTGATCAATTAAATGTGTCCTTGCTAAATAAAAGTATGAATTTCTTTCCAAAAAAAAAAAATAAAATAAAAATCTTACTGACTCCAAGTTATATAAAACTATTTTTAAAACTGCTAAGCATATAAAAATACAAAAGAGGAACTTTTTGCATGAAAAAAAAAAAAAAAATCTCTCATTTCTCATCTAAAAAAGTAGTTCCTAAAAGGACAAACTAGACCAAGAAGCTAAACAACAAACCTTATCAAACCTTCCCATACAACTTACAATCTTACATTGTAAGAGCATTACTGTGTAATGCATCTAGAAACTCACAATCTGGCATTAACACCAATATCAGACAGTTTGATTAAAGTTGATTCCACACAGCAGAATTAAATCATAAATCCTTAACTGTTGAAAATTTAACACAAACATTTGCGCAAGCCAACCACAAAAAAATTACGAGTACATTTGTGATAAATGACCACAAATACCACAAAAATATCATAAGTGCGTAATAAATTTCAGCTGTTGCCACGCGGTTACACCCGCAACGCGGCAGCCTGGTCTGCGTCTCGTTCCGCTTTCATGCCAACACAAACCAAATCACCTCACCCTGCATGATTTCACTCAACGGCCCCAGGAAAGACGGACGTGTGTGTGTGTGTGTGTGTGTGTGTGTTTGTTGGGTCTGATTTTAATGAACAGGCCCGTACTAACAGCGCTCTGCTGGGGAAAGACTGCTGGCATCCTGCCTGTGTCATGTTTCCAATGAGCGCTGTGAACCAACAGCTGCTGGCCACATTAAAAATGTGAAAATAACACAACAGCATTAAACAATCTGTTCATATTGCATTAGAAATGTGTGCGTTTATGCATTATGTATTGGGAGTTTCATGCATTATATATTTATTCACCTCCAGATTAGCTAGTCGTACTGAAGCTTATTCCATTTTAACCTATATTTTGGTGTCAGATCTCCTGCTTTATGCACAAACACACACATATAAGGTGCATTCAGAGCTGCACTACGACTCTGGATGCAAAGCAGAAATGCTTTTCAGTGTTTTTTAAAACGCAAGCGGTATAGAGCAATAACAGTAAATTCCCCCCAAAGGGCCGTTTTCTGGCTTTTTCACTGCATCTGGCCACGTTTTTTGCCAAATATGACATTATAGCATTATGAATCTTTATCAATTATCTAAAGCCTACTGTATCATACTTGATATGCAAAGTCCTCTAAATGTTCAACATGATCAAAACTTTGAAGAAAAACCTGTTGCACTACTCCATGCTTTCTGTCATCTGATAGTTTATGTTTTTAGCAAGTAAAAATAGTTTAGTATAATTGTACAAATGTCCACCTTCAGCTCGTGCTTCATTTTTATAAAGTAAACATAAGAATGAAATAGAATAAAATGATGCAACTTAGGGTTACTTGATTATCCGGACATCCTTTTTTAGAAAAATCATCTTCAAATATGAGTATTAAATATGATCATCTAGGAACATTTATTTATCTCTCAATCATCACTGAATTGCATTGCATTATATGTTTTGATCATTTAAATATCATCTAACTAAGACATATGATTGGAGATATAGAGCGACGACTGATATTTATCTCATTTTATGTGAGTATCTGCTATACTGTTATAAATATCTAATTGGTTTGCATTGCAAGCATCAGAATTTCATCACTTTTTGGCCAATTAAAAATCAGCATCTGCACCAAATAACAGTGTTAAATAACAGGTTAAATAACAGTGTATTTGTGATTCTATAGTGTTTTGTAATCCCCACCTTCTTGCTTCAAGACACCTCAAAAAACCTCATAAGTCCTTCTGGGAAAACTAAAGAAAACTGGGAGCATGAAAACTAAAGACAAACATGCGATTTTTACATATTTGTTATCTTACAAATGCTTCCAAGCATGCCGACAATGCAAAAAAACAAGTACCAGTGGGCGGCTGGTTATTTATCTCCAGCTGGGCAGAAAATATAAACAGAACCTCAGCATACTGTCCATGTCTGGTTTAAACACATTAAAAGTATGTACAATGTCAACATGAGGTCAAAATCAAATCTATTAACGTTCCTGGTCTTATTTTGCACAATGAATCAGTGCACATTATGGAAGTAAAATTAATTACACACAATGACTTTATAGGAACAGCTCATCTAAAAATTTCAATTTGCTGAAAATGTGCTCACCCTCAGGCCATCCAAGTTTGTTTTTCATCAGATTTGAAGAAATGTAGCATTCCATCACTTGCTCAGCAATGGATGCTCTGCAATGAATGGGTGCCGTCAGAATGAGAGTCCAAACAGCTGATAAAAACATCACAATAATCCACAAGCAATCCACACCACTCCAGTCCATCAGCTTGTGAAGAGAAAAGCTGCGTTTGGAAAAAAACAAAAAAAATCCATCAAGGCGTTTTTCATTTCAGACCGTCGCTTCTGGACAAAATAAGAGTCCATAATCCATAATAACGCTTCCTCCAGTGGAAAAAAATCAATCTCCTGTTGTTCTCTCACATCAAAATCCACCCACATATTTGTTTAGAGCTGTTTTAGAGCTGGAGTGGTGTGGATTATTGTGATGTTTTTATCAGCTGTTTGGACTCTCATTCTGACGGCACCCATTCACTGTAGAGCATCCATTGGTGAGCAAGTGATGGAATACTACATTTCTCCAAATCTGATGAAGAAAAAAAACTCATCTACATCTCGGATGGCCTGAGGGTGAACACACTTTCAGGAAATTTTAACTATCCTTAAAATTCCACCTAATTAACAGGGCATTTTCCATTAGATTACAGTGGTGGTAAAAAATGCAATCTTGACAACTGTCAAGTGTGCAAAACAGTCACATTTTTGTTGAAAAGTGCATCTGAAACATTAGCGTCAGGGTACCAGCAGATGGACCGAATGATGAATGTGTGCTTTGACAAATGTGTCCTATAAATACAAACATGTGTGCGCTCTTGTCCGCCACACTAACAAATGTTTCTAGGACTGTTAGGCAGAATGTGTTTCATTCTTTTAATATTTAAAATGACACAAGTCTGTTTTTCTGATGTGATTTGGAGGGGCTTCAGTGTAAAACTTGATGCTCGGGTGTTATGGGTGATTCTAGGCGGATGAACTCACTTCCTCCTCTATTTAATGACAAATAATGTAAGAAAAGTGATACTGCGGCAGGAAAATGACAGCAATAGTGGCGTGGAAAGGAGAAATCCGGGCGCTTTTGTATGTTTAAATCTGAGTATTTTAAAGAACAGATCGGGTGTCAGGATCGTGGCGTTTTATGCATTACAAAAATACAGCATATCACACAAAAAGAAAGAAAGAATTTTGTTATGGATATACAGTCTACACTGGTGTAGAAACAATTTCCACACACATTGCTAGTAAATTTCACAAACAATTACAAAAAAAACGACAAGCAACACATTGAATCAGATGTGAAGTTTTGAAGCATAAAGACTGTAGTGTGTATTTCTAACAAATCTATATTTGTTATATTAAGGTTTTTTAAAGAAGTTTATTCTGCTCATCAAGGCTGATTTATTTGATAAACAAACAGTACAATTGTGAAATATTATTTCAATTTAAAATAAAAGTTTTCTATTTTGATATACTTTAAAATATAATTTATTTCTGTCATGTAAAACTGAATTTTCAGCATCATTACTCCAGTCTTCAGTGTCACATGATCCTTCAGAAATCATTATTATATACTGATTTATTATTAATGTTGGAAACAGTTGTGCGACTTAATATTTTTTTTGGACCCTTTCATTCTTTGAAGAATAAAAAGTGAACAGCTTTTATTCAAAAGAAAGAAAGAAAGAAAGAAAGACTTTTATTCAGCAAGGATGTGTTAAATTGATGAAAAGTTATAGTAGTGACTTATTTTGTTATAAAAGATTTCTATTTTGAATAAATGCTATTATTTTATTCAAAATAGAAATGGCAGTGTAACGGCAGTGTATATAATATATGCTGAGATATGCATAACATTCATGTAAAATACTCTTTTACTTTCTTTCTCTCGTTTATATGAACAGACGTGGGTCGTTCCAAAACACTCATGAATCCAAGAGCGCAAAGTTTCACAATAAATGGGGTGTGCATAGCACTTTTGGCAGCCAAATATTGATATCTAAGACCCTAAAACCGAGAAACACATAAGCTCTTGCCATGCTTGGATTTATTAGATGATTATACGAGTGTGTGTGAGAAGATTTCTTAACTAAACTCGCTGTAAAATGACTAGCTGACTACAACACGTTCACCACCCAGAACCTGCTGGGGCCTGCGATTAATCCTTCATCCGCTAAATGAGGTCAAAACATATTAACATCAATGACATCAGGAGCGGCTCTGACAGGAGCAGATCTCAGTGGACGTTACACTGCGAATTTCCCAGGACCGAGTGAAGAAAAAAGCTGCAGGGATGAGAAATGGGAAAAAATACAGAGCACTTCCAAAACGCCCTGCACAAACTAATTTTCCAGAAGTCAGCAGCTAAACTTATATCATCGGACAAACGCTCTGTATTCTCAGTGTGGTGTCATAAAAATGTGCGAAAACTCTTAGGACACTGCAGGACTCTGTTCCAAAAGCCAGCTATCTGCCTACGGAAACAGTATTTCAAGGCATCTTATAAATGTGCATTGCATTGCAACAAGCTCATTTAATAAAACCACAAAAGGTCAGTAAGACCTTTTATTAATCAAGGATGCATTAATTTGATCAAAAGTGACAATAAAGACATTTATAATGTTTTAAAAGATTTCTATTTCAAATAAATGCTGTTGTTTTGAACTTTATCAAAATAAAATGTATCACAGTTTCCACAAAAATATGAAGCAGCACAACTGTTTTCAACATTGATAATAATCAGAAATGTTTCTTGAGCATCAAATCAGCATATTA
Organism: Spinibarbus caldwelli; assembly: GCA_039654775.1. Taxonomy (NCBI): domain Eukaryota; kingdom Metazoa; phylum Chordata; class Actinopteri; order Cypriniformes; family Cyprinidae; genus Spinibarbus; species Spinibarbus caldwelli. The sequence continues at coordinate 32,379,884 of CM077240.1, forward strand.
GAATGATTTCTGAAGGATCACGTGACACTGAAGACTGGAGTAATGATGCTGAAAATTCAGCTTTGATCACAGGAATAAATTACATTTTACAATATATTACAATAGAGAACAGTTATTTTAAATTGTAAAAATATTTTTTTTTAAAATTCCTGTATTTTTGATCAAATACAGTGGCTAAAATAAGTATTGAAAAGGTAACCATTTTTCCCAGTAAATATATTTCTAAAGGTGCTGTTGACATGAAATTTTCACCAGATGTTGGTAACAACCCAAGTAATTCATACATACACTACAAATAAAACAAAACAAATAAGTTCAGAAATTACATTGTGTGTAATAAAATGGAATGACACAGGGAAAAAGTATTGAACTACTGAAATTTATTTAATACTTTGTACAAAAGCCTTTGTTGGTAATGACAGCTTCAAGATGCCTCCTGTATGGAGAAACTAGTTGCATGCATTGCTCAGGTGTGATTTTAGCCCATTCTTACACAGTCTTCAAATCTTGAAGGTTCTGTGGGCCTTTTCTATAAACTCTGATCTTTAGTTCTTATTTTATATTGGATTCAAGTCAGGTGATTGGCTGGCCATTATAGCAGCTTTATTTTCTTTTTCTGAAACCATCTGAGAGTTTCCTTGGCTGTGTTTGGGATCATTGTCACCCTTGTTTCATCTTCATCATCCTGGTACTGTAGTTGCTGGGATTGAACCAGCTAATATTAATTTCCACTGACAAGGGGCAGGATTGCTTTCTAATTACTGATAGATTTCATTTGGTGTCTTGGCTTTCCATGCCTTTTTGCACCTCCCTTTCTTCACGTGTTCAATACTTTTTTCCCCTGTGTCATTCCATTTTATTACACATAACTTAATTTCTGAACTTATTTGTTTTGTTTTCTTTGTGTGTATGAATTACTTGGGTTGTTACCGACGTCTGGTGAAAATTTCAAGTCAACAGCACCTTTAGAAATATATTTACTGAGAAAAATGGTGGCTTGTTCAATACTTATTTTACCCGTTGTAAATGCAGCCTCGGTGAGCAGAGGAGTCTTTTATTTTCACAAAAACATTTTACCAACCCCAAACTTTTGAACAATTGTGTGTACAAAAAAAACAAAAAAACAAATACCTTGAAGAGGATTTGCATCCAGAGCCTGACTACTGTATTATCAAACAAATATTTGGCTCATCACAAACCATCCTGTGGCACCTGTTCAGTTCTTGCAGTAACATTCCAAGATTTACAAGTTTCAATAAATCACTTGCTCTGCTCATTCTTAAGACTTCCTGTTGTTGTAAAATGACCATTATTTTGATGCACAATTGTATATTTGTATAGAAGGGCAATTAATGTGGCATAAGAGTGGTGGACGATGTGAAAAGAGACGTTTCAAAGCAGAACCAGAGCCATAAAAATGGTAACAGCGTGTCAGACAATCAAGTCAGTGTTAACGTCCGAGACAGAGGGGGGAACAGTGAATATATTGTGGCATAATGGGCTTTAAGTAGTTTTCCAAACAGCACTGAGCGAATATCCACCTCAAAGATTTATAGGAGGAACCCTAACACACTTTTGTACTAAAGAAAAAAAATCCAGCGCCATAATGCCACCAGCTATTAGAGCAAATCCAGCCCAGAGGAAACCTCCATAATTACTCTTAGTACATGTGTTTTTTGTATTTTTTCAGCCCATTCTGAAGAGATTAGAGGTCTTGAAGAATGAAACACACTTAGAGATCCATTTTTCCAGTCCGTCATTGTTGTGAGGCTGCTAAATGTTTGCTCTTCCCAGCTTAGGATGTAAGGATGAGAAGAGCCTCTTTGTAGCGAGAGGTCAGAGGCCCAACCAGAGATCTCGGCATCTTCAACCATCACTTACACTCTTTCAGTTAGTGGAAAGCTTTGACTGCTTTCAGTAAGAAACTGTTTGAAAGCGGCTTGCGCAGAAACCGCCACCACCACATCTATCAGAGTTGCGAGGGATTCGTTGGATAGAAACGAAACAGAACGGCCTTCACTGAGGAAAAAACACTCAAAGTCTCCATGCTGCATTAATGCTTTCATAAAAATATGCACTACTGTTAAAATTTTAAAAAAATAAATTAGCACTTTTATTCAGCAAAGACATGAAATGGTAAAGACATTTATAAGGTTATAAAAGATTTCTATTTAAAAAAATGATCTTCTTTTGAACTTTCAATATAATTTATGAACTTTCCAGCTGCACAAGTGTTTTCAACATTAAAAATGATCAATGGATGATGTTATTGAATAAAATAAAATAAAATAAAAATAAAATAAAATAAAATGTTTTTAATGGGAAAAAGTCAGAATTCTGAGTTTATATCTCACAATTCTGACTTTTTTCTGACTTTGTTTTCAACATTGAAAATGATAAATGAATAATGTTTATTGAGAAAAATGAATGAATAAATGTTTTCAGAGGAAAAAAGTCAGAATAATAACTTTTTTTTCTCAGGATTCAGAATCTACATTGTGAGATTACAAGTCACAGTTACCTTTATATTTTTTCATTCCTTGGCAGAAATGGGCTTCCATAGTTTTCAACATTGATAATAATCAGAAATGTTTCTAGAGCAGCATATTAGAATGATTTCTGAAGGATCATGTGACACTGAAGACTGGAGTAATGATGCTGAAAATTCAGCTTTGATCACAGGAATAAATTACATTTTACAATATATTCATATAGAAAACAGCTATTTTAAACAGCTATTTCATAATTTGTACTGTATTTTTGTTCAAATAAATGCAGCCTTGGTGAGGAGAAAGAGACTTATTTCAAAAACATTAAAAAAATCTTACCAACCCCAAACTTTGGAACAGTAGTGTAATATTAGTGCATATAAATTAAAATAATTATTATTCTTCCTCATGTTCATGTAGTAAAAACTAGTGTGGAAAAATATGCGACAATGGCTATGTGATCAAAATGAGGTTTCTTGGATTACAACACTCATGCAACATCTCAACTAAATCATTTATACTAGCTGCAAACTTTAAGCCACTCGAGTTATTAATATTGGCATAAACAACAAACAGTCTGAAAGCCGAGCATCATGGGATCAGTACCGCACTTCAACCCTGTCATTAAGACAATAATCAGGAGTTTTATCTGACGCCAGGGCAATCGTCAAGTTTAACAACAGCAGATGATCAAAGGATGTCCTGGTGGAGAAACGCAGGCACGCCTGAACGTCGCTGTTTGTAATCAACTCCCTATGACTGCACCGTCAACACAGCTGTTCACTCGCCTCGCAGCAAAACTCAGGACTCCTCTCGTCTCGTCTTCAGTGTCTGCATGGGTCCAATTAAATGAGGTTCTGCAGCTGAAAGCCTCACCTTTAATGAAACAGATCTGTGAGTCAGAAAGACTGAGTCAATGACAGGAGCACGAGGAATTCATGTTAATACTTGTGCATAAAGAAACTAAGCCTATAGTTTTTAAGAGCACTGTAACATTTGTTGTCTTTTTAGAGCTGCATTACAACTGAAATTGTATTTGTTTCATAATTGAATACTTTGCAATATTAACGCTGTTATTTTCATGTTTATTAATATGAATCTGTTTTTAAATAATCTGCATGGAAGATAAGGTGACTATCTAATGATGTTTAAAAATATTTTTAATTGTTAAGTCCGTCATTGGATGTAAGGATGGATGTATTTAATTAGTGGTTTTTATTAGATTGTCATTAATGTAGGATTTCCTTGTTTTTTTTTTTTTTTTTTGTTTTTTTTAAATCAGCAATATGTAATAAATTGGGGTCTCGTCCGGGATCAAAACAAATTCTAAAAAACAAATATAAACAAAATAAATAAAATGAAACAAATTCTACCATGATGTAGAAGTAATTTGCAATTTAAATAAAATAGCATTACTATAATGTGAATGAAATGTTTCTGCATTGTGGTAAAATAGGGTTAATTTTCTCATTTCTTACTGTAAATTTGTCTTTTTTTCCAGAATAATATATGACCTGGTCATTTTCTCGATTTAAAAAAGGCCAAGTAAGAAAAACAAACCTTAAAATGTTGGTTTTAATCAGCTCTTTTTACTTAAACTAATATGGAAAAGGTCATCTGAACATTATCTATCGTCTGGCTTATATCCATGGAAAACCAGGCAAATAGATATTGGAAATCATCTGAATGAGGCCTAAATTTCCATCCTGAACTAAACACTGCCGGAGTAACTAACTACAAATCACTGGCCAACAGGAAAAGTATGTCTACAGTGTACAGAATTTAATTCTACTGAATCACTTCTGGTTAGCAGTTCATTAGAATTACTGACCCCAAGTATGAGCAGAGGAGTTATTCTAATGCTTTTGAGTCTTTTATGCTCACAAAGACTGCATTTATTTAGATCAAAAACACAGTAAAATTGTAAAATATTTTTGTAATTTAAATTAGCTGTTTTTTATTGGAATACAATTTAAAATGTAATTTATTTCTGTGAACAAAGCTGAATTTTCAGCATCATTACTCCAGTCTTCAGTATCACATGATCCTTCAGAAATCATTCTAATATGCTGGTTTGCTGCTCAAGAAACATTTCTGATTATTATCAATGTTGAAAACAGTTATGCTGCACAATATTTTGTGGAGACTGTGATACATTTTATTTTTCAGGATTCTTTGATGAATAGAAAGTTCAAAACAATAGCATTTAGCTATGTGAAATAGAAATGTTGTGTAGCATTATTAATGTCTTTACTGTCACTTTGATCAATTTAATGCATCTTTACGGAATAAAAGTATGATTTTCTTAATGAACACCTTAATGACCCAGCTGAAACTTTTGAACTTTAGTGTTTACTTTTATATTTTTTTAACCATTTGTTTAGAACTAGAGTTCTTTACTGGCTATAATTCACAGTGGCAAATTTCAGTTAACACCACTTTTCTGAAAAAACAACTGTGCAAATAAAGTCTTAACTAATACAGGTCTCTTGTGGGGACCAAAAATGAGTTTAATTGGGAGAAAAAGGGGGGAAGAAAGTGTTACACACCTCCCGGGGTTTTCAAATGCCACTTCAAGACTCTTGCAGCATAATGGTGGCTCCCACATGGGCTGCGCAGCCGCAGAGAACCGGGGTCGGGGCCCCTCTGCCCACGCCTGAGCCGTTAATAAGGCTTCAAAGGGTCAAAGTGAAGAGTACAGGAACTTAAAGGTCTCCTCAAAAACACAGTGACATGTAAATTCCCACAAACCAACTGATAAACACACTCCTGTGTGAATCTGAGAAGTTTCTGCACATGCATTATAAATAAAAACAGAATAATTTAGAAGGTTATAGACAAATATGTTCAAGAGGGGAAATATAAAGCAAAAAAATTGTTACAAGTTTGATGTTTAAAGGAATAGTTCAACCAAAAATGAAAATCTTCATTGGAACAGATGCATTCCATCACTTGCTCAGCAATGGATGCTCTGCAGTGAATGGGTGCCGTCAGAATGAGAGTCCAAACAGCTGATAAAAACATCACAATAATCCACAAGTAATCTACACCACTCCAGTCCATCAGTTCATGTCTTGTGAAGCCAAGAGCTGAAACAAATCCATCACTAAGATGTTTTTAACTCAAATACAAGTCCATAATCCATAATAAAGCTTCGTCCAGTGAAAAAGCAGTCTGGTCTGAATCAGGAGAGAAATCTGCTCAGATCAAGCAAAACAGCTCTAAACAAATATGTGGCTGGATTTTGATATGAGAGACAACAGTAGATGGACTTTTTCACTGGAGGAAGCGTTATTATAGATTATGGACTCATATTTTGACCAGAAGCGACTTTTTGAAGTTAAAAACGTCTTGATGGATTTGTTTCTTACAAACATGCAGCTTTTGTCTTCTCAAGATGTTAACTGATGGACTGGAGTGGTGTGGATTATTGTGATGTTTTTATCAGCTGTTTGGACTCTCATTCTGACGGCACCCATTCACTGCAGAGGAACCACTGGTGAGCAAGTGATAGAATACTACATTTCTTCAAATCTGATAGTGTTGGTCGTTCTTGAATGATTTGTTCATTTTGAACGAATCTTTAAAGTGCCCCTATTATGCCATTTTTAAGGTTGCTAATATTGTTTTATGAGTCTCCTAAAACAGGTTTACATGCATGCAAGGTCAAAAAACACTTTAGTTTTCTAAAAAAAATAGATTTAATTTTACCTCACTTCTAAATGATTTGTAAATGACTCGTGCGAAGCAATTCAAAGAATCAGTCTCTCTAAACCCCTCCTTTCTGTTAGCCCTCACTGTGATTGATCAGAAGGCGCAGTTCTTTGGTCTACCGCGTACAGCGCGTGTCAGAAACGAAACGCCCATTGCCATAATGCCCTGGAGACTTGTCAGTACATAGAAAAGATGGTATAGATCAGGCATCCTCAAATCTGGACCTCGAGATCCACTTTCCTGCAGAGTTTAGCTGCAACCCTAATCAAACACACCTGAACAAGATAATCAATGTCTTCAGGATCATTAGAAAATCACAGACAGGTGAGTTTGATCAGGGTTGGAGCTAAACTCTACAGTAGATTGGACCTCCAGGGTAAGATTTGAGGAACCCTGGTATAGATCAGTGATTTTCAATCCTGTTCCTCGGGACCCACTGCTCTGCACATTTTGCATGTCTCCCTTATCTGATACACTCATCTGAGTTCAAGGAGCTCTTTCCTAATGAGCTAATGATCTGAATCAGGTGTGTAAATTAGGGAGACATGCAAAATGTGCAGAGCTGTGGGTCCCCAGGAAGTTTGAAAAACACTGGTATAGATTGTACCTTACCAATATGAGCCAGAGTCTGATGATGAAATGGTTGAAGTGGCTGATTGACAATTTGCAAGCACGACTGGAGCAGGACGTTTCTCAGTGGTAAGTGTTAACAAGTTTGTGGTAATTATAAGATGTGATAGCAAGTTGTTCGCGATGTAGAATGTGGGCGGACATTATGCACATGTGTTACTTTGTGACGTACAGCCGTAACAGAATAAGATTCGAATTCCTGCCGACTCGTTTAGGCGATTGCGAGCCGACTTTTTTTTTTTTTTTGATAGACAATAACTTTATTTATCGTGCACTGTCGGCTTCACAATGTTGAAGATGAAGTGACACACTGCATAAGGTAATATTCGAAAAAGGCATAATAGGGGGACTTTAATGTGTCTCGGGAAGAACGAGTCGTCTCGGGTAGTGATTTGATTAGTCGTGCATGCGCAACATTCTATAGGTTCTATACTGGAATTAGTTCACCTTTCGAGTCTTCGGGTTTGAGTCGTTCGTTCATCACGTGACAGCCCCATAAGCTTAACCAATGCAGTCTGAGCCGGTAAGAGAATTGATTAATTCACTCTTCGAGTCATTCGTTCTTTTGTCACGTGACCACTTCCCTGATCAGTACCTGTATTTGTTGTATGTTGGATCATATGTAGGAATTATAAAATTATCAAAAGATGTGTAATAAGCATTTTCCTAGAAATAAAAAAAGGTCTGTCCATTTCGGTCACTATGTTTTTGTTACCGTTTCTTGAGGATCTGTGGTGTGTTATTTTATAAATAAATAAATAACCCAGTTATAAATAAAGTTGATTAATTTGTCCTTTCACTAGCTGTTTTTGTCTATCAGTTTATGGGGCTGTCACGTGATGGACGAACGACTCAAACCCGAAGACTTGTCAGATAAGAGGTGAGGTGAGCTAATCATAGACTGAAGACCCAGGTAAACAATTAATTAATCTTTTCTGTTTCTTATAGCATTATAATTTTGTCTTGTTTGTAGTGTGATCAGCGTTTGCATAAGTAGTAGATGTGGAAGTAACGCGTAACATTTTAATTATATTTTGCTGAAATTAACGAAATGACTCGGAAAAAAGATTTGTTCATTTTGCTGAACGACTCAAAGGTCTGAGTTGGTAAAATGATCCGAACTTCCCATCACTAAAATCTGCTGAAGAAACAAACTAATCCTAATCTTGGATGGGCTAAGGGTGAGGAAATTTTCATTTTTGGGTGAAATTTACGTAAAGTAATGCAATACATGTGATGCTCAACAAGCAGCACAAACATAGTGATGCCTGACTAACACTAACTGCATTCATATGTCAAATTTTGTCATCCAGTCTAAACTAAAAGACTACATTAATGCATTTTTTCCTACATGGGTACCTACTTCCTTCTTTACAACTGCATCCAAGATTCAATTGCAGATGTTTACGGCATGAAGCATGTGGTCCACATTATAGAGCCAAGTCACATCATTAGCATTTTACAGGAAAAAAAAAAAAAAAAAAAAACACACATGGCATTAAAAATGAGTTTTCCATAATAATCATGACCAATAAGAGTTTAGGCCACATTTCTAATGTTTTTAGTCATAGATATTAAACACCAGCTGTCAAATCTGCTGAGAAGTGGATCTCAGCTAACAAGCTTAACTGCCTCGAAGAACAAAAGCACAGAAACCATTTAACTTGCTGCTTTTGACGTTAAATAAGATCTGGCAGTCCAAATCGCATATATCCCGCTAAGGAAATATTTCAAACTCGCATCCCCTGCAGTCACAGCGCGCAGCCGGCCAATTACTGCAATGAAGTCTGACGCGCTGATAGTCAGCAGACGTTTCTAGAGTAGCCACGTTTATAGAGGAGGAAAACTCATGAAAATCAAATATCTGATGCTGTTTTGATTATAGACTACTGCTGTTAATATATTGCAAAATATATACAGTAGATGTCCAAGCAGTAGGGCAGAACAATTCCTATAACACTTTATATACTATTGGTCAAAAGTTTGCAGTCTGTAAGATTTTTTTAAAGGGGTGGTTGACTTTTATTTTTTTTTTTTTTTTTTTTTTTTTTTTTTCTCTAAGCTTGATTGTGTTTATGGGGTGCAGTCTAACGTGTTAATGCTTCGTTTGTTAAAAAATGCATTATTTTTCACATAATTTACCTTTATTCCACACCGCTCTGTCCCTTCTCTGAAAAACGCGCTGATCATTTCCTGGTTTTATGAAGCCCCTCCCTCAGAAATACACAATGGGCTCTGATTGGTTAGCTGGCCCAGTGTGTTGTGATTGGCTAAACCGCCTCTAGTGCGTGTCTAAACCATACAGTATATTGTCTAAACGTCCCACCCCTCAGCTCAGCAGCATGTGCTCCGGTTTTATTGTAAACAATGGCGTCGTCTATATTGCTTATCAATTTGAGCCCGATTGAGAAGCAGAGGATATTAATGAAGAGGATCATGCAGAACCTGTGCAAGCACGGCTTTTAATGGTAGGCCTATGTTTTTTGTTTGTTGTTGTCTCATACTTTTAGATACGCTGTTATTTGTAAATGCTACTGCTTCTGTTAGCTTTTAATGTATGGTTTTATTCTGATTAAAGCTTTAATATAGTACGGCAACCGCACACGCGTCCATGTATAACACTTCTCATAGCTACAGTATGTGAAAATAAGTGTATTCACTGAGCTGATGATCTGAGAGAGAGAGAGAGAGAGATGCAGAGCAGGTGACGCGAGCAACAGTATTAAGAACCTCTGCTTTAGAACATTGATTTTGAAACTTGTGAATCATTAGAATCTTTAGAAGACAGAATCGCAATTCATATATTAATACATTTTTACGTGCACCCCTAGTTTTCTCTTCCTCTTCTCTAAAGCAGCGCAGCATGGCCTCGGCCACTTTGCTGCGTGTTCCCGGGGGCGGGGTTTATGTAAAATTCTGGGTTCTTGACGTAACGGACCTGGGAAGTAACTCGTTGTAGTCCCTTACCAGTCATTTTTTGTAGGCATTAAACTGCCAGAATTTTAAAAGATATCTCCGTTTACATTGAACTTTCAGCTTCATAACTCTGCAGATATTGTTTATGCTCAAACAGCAACATTACACACTAACGTTAAAAAAGTGAAATCGCAATCAACCACCCCTTTAATGTTTTTAAAAGAAATCTCTTCTGCTCACCAAGGCTGCATTTATTTGATCAGAAATACAGTAAAAACAGTAAAATTGTGAAATTATTACTATTCAAATCAGCTGTTTCTTTGAGAATATATATATATATATATATATATTAAAATGTAATTGATTGCTGTGATCAAAGCTGAATTTTCAGCATCATTACTCCAGTCTTCAGTGTCACAAGATTCTTCAGAAATCATTCTAATATGCTGATTTGCTGCTCAAGAAACATTTCTGATTATTATCATTGTTAAACAGTTGTGCTGCCCAATATTTTGTGGAAATTGTGATACATTTTATTTTTCAGGATTCAGAGATGAACAGAAGGTTTAAAAGAACAGCATTTATTTGAAATAGAAATCTTTTGTAACATTATAAATGTATTTACTGTCACTTTTGATTAATTTAATGCACCCTTGCTGAATAAAAGTATTAATTTACTATATAATTTATTATATTATTAGTATTAATATACAAAACAGTGTATTTTAATATTTTTCAGCCTTTGACACATATTTTATATATATATATATATATATATATATATATATATATATACACACACACGTATTTATGTTCTGAAAAAGCCAAGTATGCTTTCAAAATGTTTAATGCAAAAAATAAAATACAGTACATGAAATTACCAAGACATGTTTTCCAAGAAAAAAAAAAGGATATTTAATAATTTTCACTGATATGATCCAATATAACAAACAAGAAATATTTATCTACACACTTTATTTATTTATTTATTTATTTATTTATTTATTTATTTATTTTACTAAAACATCTTAATATTTGGAGATTCTCTAAATATTTTTGTGATAATTCAAACAAATCAAAGATTCAGAGTTTGACAAAATGAAATCACAGACTGACAGCATTTTTGCTGCTGCAGTTTAAATGAGTGTCAGTCTCAACAAGTCAGTCTCAACTCTCTCACACTAGGAAACTTAATGGGCAAATAAAAACACAGTAAAATAATTATGGTTTTCACAATGTAGCTTAATATTATTTAGCCCAGTCGGGCCAGTGATTGATGTCTGCATTGCTCCCATTCCTGAGAGAATCCGTCTCTCTGGATTGACAGGAACGTTTGCCTAGTAAACAGAGACATTCCACTGACACAGAACTCTGAGAAACACACACACACACACACCTCGTCAGCTCAGAACCACATTACTATTTTGTTGTCCAGGCAACAAAGGAAAAGAGAGTGAAAGTATAAGAAAGTACATTATATTATTTATTATATTCTATTAGTTAGATTATCAGTGTGTGTCATATATATATATATATATTATTAATTAATTAGTAGGACCATAATTTTAAGTAAATAAATAACATACATTTTCTTATAGAAATGCAGCCTATTGTAGGACCATTAATCATTTTCAATAAATAATTCAATCAATGAATCAAATCAATAGGCCTACATTTCTACAAAACTAAGCCTGTTTTAGAATCATTAGTAATTTTAAATAAATAAATTAAAATAATAAATAATAAAATAAATTCTCTTACAGATAATGAAGCCTATTTTAAGACCAAAATACTTTTAATAAATAAATCAATTAAATTGTTTTCTTACAGAAAAAAATTGCCTATTTTTGGACCGTTACTTTTTCAAATAAATAAATATCCTATTTTAGGAACCATTTTATTAACAAAATTAATTAATTATCTTATAGAAAATTAAGACTATTTTAGGACCATTAATGAAATTAATTTCTTGTACAAAATAAGCATAGTTTAGTATCATTAATTTAAAACAATCAAACAAAATATATATATAAATATAAGTATGTGACTGTTGATTACCTATTCAAGGATCACTACCCACAATGCTAGGGTGTTCTGAGTCATTGCCAGGGCGTTATGTGGTTGCTATGTAGTTTCTACACAGATTCAACACTGCATTTTTAGTACATTCATGTTCAAATAAACCTGTGACCAAAAGCCATGATATAAAAGTCATAAGCATAAATTATTTTAAGAAAAAAAAATGACGTGTACCGAAAAAACATGAGACAGATGCTACTACATAAGATGCTACTACATACACACTTATATTTTGAGAAAATATTTTGTGTTTCTGCAAAGGTCATCCATCACATGAACACTGTACAGCTGCAAACTACAGATGACAATATGAATAAAAGAGGGAGAAAATGGACATGGGACACCTGGACGTGAATGAACAAGGCTTTTTTTCACATCGGAGCGGATTCACTTCATAAATTCCCTTCATTAGGAACAGCTGCTCGGCTAATTGGATTTTTAGGGGAAGTGAAAGAGGAAGTGATTTGGAGCTTCAAAAAAAAAAAAAAAAAAAAGTTGAAAACAAAATTGAATCTCTTTCTATAATTCAAGGTGAAGCTCAAAGTCAAAATGAGGTTGACTAAACAAAAATACACAGAGGTTTTCAATGTTAAAAGGAATTGTTCACCTAAAAATGAAAATTTACTGAGAATTTCTTCACTCTCAGGCCATCCAAGATGTAGATCAGTTTGTTTCTTCAACAGATTTGGAGAAATGTAGCATTACATCACTTGCTCACCAGTGGATCCTCTGCAGTGAATGGGTGCCGTCAGAATGAGAGTCCAAACAGCTGATCATTCATTAAGATGTTTTAACTTCAAACTGTTGCTTCCTGCTAAAATATGAGTCCATAATCCATAATAACGCTTCCTTCAGTGAAAAAGTCCATCTCTTGTTGTCTCTCACATCATAATCCAGCCACATATTTTGTTTTGAGCTATTTTAGACTGTTTTTGGATTGTAAACGGTGCTTGATCTGTGTAGAGATATCTCCTGGTTCAGACAAAACCACTTTTTCACTGGAGGAAGTGTTATTATCAGGGGTGCACAAGTTATTCAGCCTGGTTCTCAAAGGAACACCTGGAGATTTGGTTTGGTCCTCACACCACACATAGTGTGACCCATTAAATATAACTATACAAAAATTAATAAATAATAGTGATTATAATATTATTGTACTTTATTTAGTTAGTTTTTTTTTATTTAATAAAATAATAAACAAAATAATACTTTAATGTTTTACAATGAAAAGGGAGTATTAAATAAAAATACATTTATTTTAATGTAAACTTAAAATAAAATGCTAAAATTTTACTTCTTCCTTTTTTTTTTTTTTTTTTTTTTTTTTTTTTTTTTTTTTTTAAATATGAATATATCATTTTCAAACTTAAAATCAGCAAGCTTTTATTTTGGTGGGTTGCCGGCAAGTAAGTGTATGCACTGCCGATTGAAGAGCGTCAGTGAATGAAGTGTCACGTTTTGCATCGTGATTTGAAAATGGCAGATGATAGCCTGGATTGATTTATGCTTTCAATTTGAATAGAAATCTTATTCAATATTACAGTTTGTCGATCTAAAATGGTAATTGTTCATTAACAGCTGTCAACAGTCTGTTTTTTATTTTGGTCCCATATGCGCACCTGCGTACCACTTATGTGCACCCCTGGTTATGGACTCATAGTTATATTTAAAAAAAAAAAAAAAAAAAAAAAAAAACATCTTGATGGATTTGTTTCTTACAAACACACAGCTTTTGTCTTCTCCAGATGTTAACTGATAGACTGGAGTGGTGTGTATTACTTGTGGATTATTGTGATGTTTTTATCAGCTGTTTGGACTCTCATTCTGACGGCACCCATTCACTGCAGAGCATCCATTGCTGAGACAGTCATGGAATGACACATTTCTCTAAATCTGATGAAGAAACAAACTCATCTACATCTTGGATGTCCTGAGGGTGAGTACATTTTCAGCAAATTTTCATTTTTGGGTCAACTTTAACTAACAAAGACCAGACTGTGTATCACTCATCTAAAAGCTACTAACTGCCGTGTCAGATTGATATCACAGAAGCATCATTAAAAGACTCATGCATAAAACAGACTGTTTCACTTACAGTCCAGGAAAATGTATTTTGTGGATGCAACAAAAGATGTTTTTCTTTCCCACATCCCACACTTGGATCAATCCTGATCTTTGCCCTCTAATTGTTCAGTCTGGCTTGAATTTCATAAAGCCGGGATCTGTTAGTATGCAGCAGAAGAGTGATTCAGCATTCGCTCTGGTATCACGGGACGATCAACAAGTGTCAGGAGAAAGTGAGCTCAGTCCCGTCTCCGCTGCCAAACATGAGCACATCTGACTGTTTGCTGAATACGTAAAGAGCTCGCTGGATTCAAAGGCGGATTTTGAAGCCTTTTAAGACACTCAAGGAAATGTGTTGCGTCTTTGGGGAAAATAAACAGGCACTGTCACCATTTCATGCATTTGGAATATGTGAGATGGAATATTTAGCCCACTGTAGGTATGGGTTGCATTTGACAAAGTAAATGCACAAATTGTAAATACAATTTTTTTTTTTTTTTTTATAGAAAATAAAACCTATGTTAGGGCCAGTAAAAAATAAATCTAAAATAAAATAAAATAATCCTACAGAAAATGAAGCCTATATTAGGACCATTAAAACTTTAAATTAACAAACATTTCTTATAGAAAATAAGCCTATTTAAAATAAATATGCAAACAAACCAATATTTTTTTTCTTACAGAAAATGATGCCTATTTCAGGATCATTAATAATTTAAACTAAATAAATACTACTTATAGAAAATGAAACCTATTTTATGAATAATTTTAATTGAATAAATAAATTAATATTTCTTATAAAAAGCATGTTTTAGGACCATTAACAATCTAAATAAATAAATACACACATTTCCTACAGAACCTGAAGACTATTTTAGGAACATTAATCTTTTAAAATAAACAAATTTCTTGTAAAAGTGTATTTTAGGATCATTAAACATTTTAAATAAAGAAATAAATATTTTTAATAGACCATTAAGCTTATTTAGGATCAGTAATCATTTTAAATAAACATTTTAATATAAAATTAAGCATATAGGATAAGAGTTAAAAAATAAACTAAAACAAACAAGTAAATATTTTTATTATAGAAAATGAAACCTATTTTAGAATTCAAAAAATAATTTTGATTAAATAAATATTTCTTATATAAAAAGCATGCTTTAGGACCATTAGCAATCTAAATAAATAAATTTCATACAGAACATGAAGTCAATTTTAGCACCATTAGTCCTTTTAAATAAATGCATGCATACATGCATGCATTTCTTAAGGAAAATGAAGCGCATTTTAATAATTATTTCTCATAAACAATTAAGCTTATTTAGGATCAGTAATCATTTGAAATAAATATTTTTATAGATAATTAAGTATATATTAGGATTAAGGTTAAAAATAAACAAAAACAAATAAACATACTAACAAACAAATAAATAATCAATTTCTTACAAAACAATCAAGCCTATTTAAGGACCATTATTAATTTTCAATAAATAAATAAATAACCTACATTATCATGGCAGTATTTCTTGTACTTTAACACAGTTGCATTGAAGTGTGTCAGACTGCAGCAGCAGTTCATATGATTCACACAAGCGTGTGCTGCCACTACAGGCGCTAAAGTGAACGTCAGCGCAAACTCTTCTTCTGTTTTCTTTCAGCTCTACTGATTAAAAGCGTTAGCAATGCACTGAGCGGGCATTCACATCTGCCTTATATACTACCATAAAGTATATTTCTAGCCTAAGAAATGAGTGCTAAGTTAGCTCCTAATCAAGACAGAGTGCCAGGAAAAGTACTTTCTAAAGTCTGGAAAAACTAAAGAATATCAGGTCATGAAGGAGCGCTCATGAACACAAAGCTTCAGAAATGAAACCAACCACACTGGTTAATTGAATTGGTTGAACTTCCAAGGAATAATGCATTAGTCTAAAACTAAAACCTTACACAAAACACTCCTACAGGTGAAGCTCCACAACGGCTCTGCTCAATCTCAACTGCTTGCGAGCAGAAGCACATTCGTCTTTCACAAATCCTTTACTTTTTCCACAGTCAAAAGCCAGACTACCTAATGGATATTTTTGTAGTTAAACTAAACAACTGAAGCAGAGAGAACTTCACAGAAACTACTGAACAGATTCACTTTGACACAAAATACAAGCCTCTGCTAACATGGTCTTTAATTATTTTCCAACTCGCCCCAAATTTGCTGGATGGGGTTGAGGTCTGGACTTTGAGGGGTCAGTCCATCATTTTCAATGTTTCAGCAGATTCCTTCCGTCGCAGGTAGCTCCGGCAATAGTTCGTTTGATGGGTATTGTAATGGCCAATTCAACAAAAACAACTGAAACCTCTTAACCTTTAATACCCAGAAAAGAAAATTAGGAAAAATTTAGAATTTTTTCATGTGATTACATTGTTTAGAGCATTAGAAAAAAAATAAAATAAATTTGTTCAAAATGATATTTCATTCATCTGTTATGCTATGTCTTTGGTAGAGGACACCGGGTCTCAATTTAAAAAATAAATAAAAAGACATGAATGAACATGCACAGGCAAAAACAATTGATTTTTTTTTTTTTTTTTTAAATCACTAATACATTTTTAGGTTTCAGGATTTTTTTTATACCAAACTTTGTATAAAGATGATTCTCAACTGTTATAAAAGAATGATTTGATATACCATTTTTCTTTATGCAAAATGTCTGTAAAATGGCCATAAATGGGTTTTCCCATTATATACAATGTATCTATAAACTCTATCTAATTTGCATATTGATGTGTTTTTGGGGCAACATGTAATGAAAAAAATAAGTGTAATAATGGGAGTAATAATTGACAAGATTTTCATAATAATATCATATTTCAGAGGAATATTGAAATATATTTTCTTTCCCTATTCATTTGTTGTCTCTCTAAAAATGCGTAATAAACATGCTTTTAGTCCTGGTGTCCTCAACAGAGGACATGTATGAAATCAACATCCTAACAGTAAGCCTATTTTAGGATGAATAATATCTTTCAATAAATAAATAAAAATTTTCTTATAGAAAATGAAGCCTATTTTAGGACTGTTAGGAATTTTAAATGTATAATTAAATACTATATTTACTTATGACATAAATAATATTTTAGGACCAATAATATTTTAAAATAAATACATAAATACAATTTTTTTAATATAGAAAAATAAGCCTATTTTAAGACGTTTAAATTACTAAATCAATTTTAGGACAATTTTTTTTTTTTTTTTTTGTATATTTTAGGGGAATTTATTTATTTATTTATTTATTTTTATTATTATTCTCATTATTTCCTCTTCCATAAATTGCTTTGGATAAAAGCATCTGCTAAATGCATAAAGGTAAATGTGAAAGAGCCCACTTACATAAATCTCATACATTTTGAGAATAGATTTGAGGTTTGAGCAGGAAGATTTACTAAAGGAGTTTAAAAAGTTAAACTAGCTCAGTTTATGAAGCTATTAACATGTATCAGCATTCATCCTGCTTTGCATACATGCATATAAGAGTATATTTCTGAAGCCTCATTTCAGTACTTTTTCATGACAGGCTAAGAAACCCGGGCTCTGGAGTCTGCTGTTCAGGAGCGGGACGTTTGTTCCGTGTCCAGCGTCTTTCCAGATCTTTCCTCTGCTTAGTGTCAGGCTAATGATCTCTCCAAGCCCGTCTGCAGCCCAGCGCACCAAACTCTGGCAAGATTTAGTGGGTCCCGAAGCTGGCTAGCAAATATGACTTGCATTTGCACATTTTTCCAATTTATCTCATTGAATTAAGGGCGCAGACTTTTGGACGCTGCAGCGAGACCTTGAGTAGAGCCATCCGTCTTCAAGGCATCAGCTGAAAACATGATAAATGCGAACAGGTTGTGCAAGGAGTTTTGAGGCAGGAGGTCACAGCGGTCACTCTCTCTTTCCAAAGGATCAGAGAGTCCTGAAGAGATCCTGAGCTGAATTCAATCAGGAGAACGGCACGGAAATAATGTTTTTGCATTTTCATCTCATGCAAAATTTAGTTTGCTGCAGGTATACATTCTGACCGATAAAATGCGCTTCAAAATGCACTTTATCAAATAATAATTAACAAAAGCAGAATACTTATTTATAATTTCTGTTTTGAAAAATATTTTGGAACAGGGTTATTATTGTTAACTAAAAATAAAACCATTTAAATTGAAACAGGGTTATTAGAGTAAACTAAAACAAAACAAAAAAATGTTACTTTAAATAAAATAAATGGTAACTTAAAACAAAATATAAAATTTAACTTATTTTATCTAGTTGCCTAGGCAACATTTCTCATTTTAATTTAATTTAACCTGATGTACTAAAAGACTAAAACTGAAATAAAAATTAATAAAAACTAAATAGTCATATTTAAAAAATAATAATGACAAAAACACACAACAAAATTACTAAAACTTTAACTACATTTTAAATGAAAACAGAAAATAAAAAAAAATTGAAAATATGAATACAAACTATAATAGTATCTCGATTACATTAACAAAAAACACAGACTTGAGATAAAGCTGAAATAAAATGTAAATAGATGAAAAATGTAAACTAAAATTTTGGAAAAAAAATACTAAAATTACTAAAAAGAAAAAAATTAAAAACAAACTGAAAAAAATTAAAATCAAGCTAAACAGTACAATTACAGATAGATAGATAGATAGATAGATAGATAGATAGATAGATAGATAGATAGATAGATAGATATATATATACTTAAACTATAAATTGGAATTTATGTATTTATTTTAAATGATTAATGGTCCTATTAGCATTCAATTCTATAAGAAAATAAAATGTTTTTAATGTTTTTAATAAAAATGTTTATGTATGTATAATTAATTAATTTTAATATATTTTAATAAGTTTTATTTAAAAAATGTTTATTTAAAATTCTTAATTATAAATTAAAATGAAAAAAGAAAATAGTAAATAAAAGCCAATTCAAAATATGAATAAAAGCTATAACTGTAAAAAGTATTTTAGTACTAAATAACATGTTTAGTATGTACAAATGCATCATTCATTCATTCATTCATTCATTCATTCATTCACTCATTCATGTTAATGTTTATTAACATAAATAATACCAAAACAACATTTAAAAAAAATAAATGAATAAAAGTGTTTTGAAACAAATTCAATGGTATTTGGGACCCATTACACTTCAATAATGTGGGAAGCACTAATCAACCAGCTAAACCTGAGCTAAACTAAGCGAATTTAACAAGCAAAAACCAGCAGGAATCTTTCACCAATTCAAAGCCTTTGTCTCACTCAGCTTTCATTTCTGAGGTCAGTCCACCTGGATGACATTTTTCTTCCCTCAGAGAAAGAAAATGTTTTGTAGCAATAGTCAAACAAAAACCTCCAGCCGTATTTCACAATAATGCGCTCTGACAACTCAATCCAGCCCGGTGACATTTTGGGAGGGAAATAAAAAAAAAAAGTGGAACTAATACACAACACCTGTTTCTGCTCAACACCCCCATTCTATCAAACCCAGCCGCAGTGACAGCTGTGTGACTGACGGACGGAGACAGCGAGAGGAGAGGACAGCACTCCGTCTCTAATATTTCACGTATGACTTCTGAACGCCGTCACACACTATCCATTTCTCCAGTTCGGAGGTAGCACTGGTTCCAATTACCTCGAGCGTAAAGTCTGTGACACTGAACACGTGATATATACAGGGGTGTGAAAAATTGTTTGCCCCCTTCCTGATTTTTAATTTTTTTGCATGTTTGTCACACTTTAATGTTTCAGATCATCAAACAAATTTAAATATTAATCAGAGATAACACAAGTAAACACAACATGCAGTTTTTAAATGAAGGTTTTTTTTATGAAGGGAAAACAAAATCCAAACCCACATGGCCCTGTGTGAAAAAGTGTCTCAGTTTTGCCAGAAAACATCTTGATGATCCCCAAGACTTTTGGGAAAATACTCTGTGGACTGACGAGACAATAGTTGAACTTTTTGGAAGGTGTGTGTCCCATTACATCTGGCGTAAAAGTAACACAGCATTTCAGAAAAAGAGCATCATACCAACAGTAAAATATGGTGGTGGTAGTGTGATGGTCTGGGGCTGTTGTGCTGCTTCAGGACCTGGAAGACTTGCTGTGATAAATGGAACCATGAATTCTGCTGTCTACCAAAAAATCCTGAAGGACAATGTCCGGCCATCTGTTCATGACCTCAAGCTGAAGTGAACTTGGGTTCTGCAGCAGGACAATGATCCAAAACACACCAGCAAGTCCACCTCTGAATGGCTGAAGAAAAACAAAATGAAGACTTTGGAGTGGCCTAGTCATAGTCCTGACCTGAAACCTATTGAGATGCTGTGGCATGACCTTAAAAAGGCGGTTCATGCTCGAAAACCCTCCAATGTGGCTGAATTACAACAATTCTGCAAAGATGAGTGGGCCAAAATTCCTCCACAGCGCTGTAACAGACTCATTGCAAGTTATCGCAAACGCTTGATTGCAGTTGTTGCTGCTAAGGGCCCAACCAGTTATTAGGTTTAGGGGACAGACACTTTTTCACACAGGGCCATGTGGGTTTGGATTTTGTTTTCCCTTCATAATAAAAAACTTCATTTAAAAAATGAATGCATGTTGTGTTTACTTGTGTTATCTTTGATTAATATTTAAATTTGTTTGATCTGAAACATTAAAGTGTGACAAACATGCAAAAAAATAAAAAATCAGGAAGGGGGCCAACAATTTTTCACACCACTGTATATCCATACGATGAGATATGATGAGTCAAAGGAAATCAGATCTGGATAAAAACTACAAAAACTCCAATCGAGCTGATCGCCTACCTGTATAGATTTGGGCTTATTATATTATTTACACAACCATTCAAAAGTTTGGGGGCTTTTCAAAAGAAATAAATAGTTGTAATCAGTAAGGATGCATTAAATTGATCAAATGTATATAGGAAATGTAAATATTAGATTAAAAACTTAAATGCACAGTATGTAAGTTTTCGCCGCTAGAGGGTGCATATTCGTGACTGAGTGTGGAATCATGGGAGTTGTC